>CM076968.1:58950775-58952322 GCA_039105355.1 Benthosema pterotum | reverse complement strand
GTCAAAATGAATGAACTTGAAGAGATGTTGTTGATGGAGGTCAGGCAGTATGAAACGTCTTCATAACTCCTCAATGACAGATTAGCCAACAGACGGCCTACGATTCATTGACAAGAAATATCTGAGACATTGAAGACGCTTGTTATAAAAAAAAATAAACATGGGGCTAAAGTGGTGATTCTGGAACAACACATCCTCACAGCCTAAAAGGCAAAACTTGCCTTTTATCCAGACCATGTAAAAGGACCATGTCGCCTTCTGGAGACCCTCGTAAAAGGACTTCTATGCCTTTACTCTAAAAAGGCGTTCGTGCCTTTTCCGTCAGAAGGCATAATGTGGTTAGTGATTTTTCGGAGAGCTCTGGGGTATGAAGGAGACGCTTGTTTTATCTGCGGCGGCTACTACTAGTAGGGCGGGGCGAAGGAAGTTTTACTGAGGTTTTGGTTAGGGTTAGGTTTAGGTTTAGGCATAGGTTTACTGAGGTTAAGTTTAGGGTTAGGATTAGGTATAGGCATAGTTTAGTTTTTTACTGGGGTTATGTTTAGGGTTAGAGTTAGGTTAGGGTGAGAGTAGTTAGACGGTGCTTTATGCGGTGGGGTAATAACTAAACCCTTTCATAACCTCAGTAAAAACTATGCTTCGCCCCGCCTACTAGTAGTAGCCGGCAGATAAAACAAGCGCTCCTTCATACCCCAGAGCTCTCCGATAAATCACTAACCACATTATGCCTTCTGACGGAAAAGCACGGAACGCCTTTTTAGAGAAAAAGGCATAGAAGTCCTTTTACGAGGGTCTCAGGAGGCGACATGGTCTTTTACGTGGTCTGGTTAAAAAGGCAAGTTTTGCCTTTTAGGCTGTGAGATGTGGTGTTGCTCTGGAAAGACGAGGAAAGAAAAAACTTGGCCCACCGCTGTTTCCTGCTGCTTCAGTGGGTAGATCCTGGAGCGGATTGTAACATGTCCCGTTTGGGGGGCAGGGGGGGAGATAACACGTTGGAGGGGCAGGAGGCAGGAGAAAGTCCTGTAACCATTTTCAGTTCCAGGACTTTTGTTAGTAACTTAAAGCATCAATAATAACATCAGTTGTTGTTGAAGTTGCAACGACACGCAGCATGCATAAAGCTAAGGTCTGACTCAGAGAGTTTTCTGTTTTCAATGATGAAATGCTGTTGGTTTAGTGGTGACACAGCTGTAGTTAGTTAGTAGCAGTAGTAGTGTTTCACATCATTTTAATTATAAGCACTTTAATTTGAATATATCTTGGGTTGTTTTGCATGCCATCATGTTTGGTGGGGCAGACTGGGCATTTAGGGGGGCATTTAGGGGGGGCATTGCCCCCCCCCCCATGCCTATGCCCTAGATCCGCCCCTGGGGGTAGAGAACCTCACATACACATCACTGTTCTCTGCTTCATTAGAATAGAACCCTCACATACACATCACTGTTCCTCCTGCTTCAATAGAACCTCACATAACATCACTGTTCCTCTGCTTCAATAGAACCTCACATACACATCACTGTTCCTCTGCTTCAATAGAACCTCACTTA
>CM076968.1:58928275-58945775 GCA_039105355.1 Benthosema pterotum | reverse complement strand
AATCATTTCCCACCGCGATCGACCGTCGCAACTGATTTATGTGGTTTTCCAACGGTCGCGACTGTTGGGCCCAGGGGTGGATTTAGGCATGGGGGGGCAATGCCCCCCTAAATGCCCTGACCACCAAACATGAAGGCATGCAAAACAACGCACATTATTTCAAATTAAAGTGCTTCTATTTAAAATGATTTGAACCACTACTACTGCTACTAACTACAGCTGTGTCACCACTAAACCAACAGCATTTCATCATTGAAAACAGAAAACTCTCTGAGTCAGACCTTTAGCTTTATGCATGCTGCGTGTCTGTTGCAACTTCAAACAACTGATGTTATTATTGATGCTTTACTTGACTAATAAAAGTCCTGGAACTGAAAATGGTATGGGTGCGGCCTCATCATCCGTGGTGCGAAATGGAAGATGAAGACGCACCCATACCATTTACCTGCCCCCCCAATTGGGAAATGTTACATCCGCCCCTGGCCCTAACGGTCGTGGCAGGTATCCGTAACAGTAGGTATAGATTTGACTGAGGTTATGTTTAGGGTTAGGTTTAGTATAGCGAGCGGTGAAGAACAGTCGCAGCCCTTTTGGCCCAACAGTCGCGACCGATAGTAACGGTTGCACCTGTTTTATGGTGTCTCTTGACAGCCGTTGACCATTGGCCCATCGGTCGCGACTGTGTTTACTATCGGTTGCCGCCATTGGTCGGCGTCGCAAAATGATTGTGCTGCCTCTCCAATCACTGGCGTCAACAGTATACTGTACACGCACGCACGCACGCACACACACACACACACACACACACACACACACACACACACACACACACACACACACACACACACACACACACAACACACACACACACACACACACACACACACACACACACAAAATGAGGCAATGATTGCGTTCAGTGTGTCCTGGGCATAGACTCGGGGGGGGGGGGGGGGGGGGGGGGGCAGAGGGGGGCAGAGGGGGGGGCAGTGGCACGTTATTAGAGGTGAAAACCAAACAATGACTTTTAGTTGGAGGTGCCATCATTATGACATCATTAATATGACAGCTATCAATCAATCATAACCTGACAACACACATGCAGTGCTACTGTTGTTGCTCTGCCACAGTGAAACGTTGAAACATCTAATAATCCATTGGATGGAGTGAAGAATTATTAGAATCAGGGCCGGATCTAGGCATGGCCCCCCCTCCCTAAATGCCCTGACTGCCCCACCAAACATGATAGCATGCAAAACAACCCAAGATATTTCAAATTAAAGTGCTTCTATTTAAAATGATGTGAACCACTACTACTGCTACTAACTAACTACAGCTGTGTCACCACTAAACCAACAGCATTTCATCATTGAAAACAGAAAACTCTCTGAGTCAGACCTTTAGCTTTATGCATGCTGCGCGTCTGTTGCAACTTCAACAACAACTGATGTTATTATTGATGCTTTACTTGACTAATAAAAGTCCTGGAACTGAAAATGGTATGGGTGTGTGCAAAATTAATAAAACAAAATACAAAAAAATGAGTGTCACTAAATGTCTTGATGAAATGAGCATGCTGGACCCTAAACAGTACAGATGCTTCATGGGGATCCCCTAATGGGGACCCCCTCAGTTAACTGTCTCTGGATTGAAATGTACTATAAAACCTGCAAAGCGTTGAGGTTCAGCTTATTAAAATCCTTCATTGTTATTTCCATGTATTTTCTGTCCTAACAACTTGTTCTGGTTTTCCAGTAAATCTCTGCAGATTAAGAGAGTTAATCTGCTGCTTAATCCATAAATTGTAAATAGTTGGTTGGAAGTTGGAACTGCCATGCTGTTCCCAGAACTCACTTAAATAAACTAAAACGGTTATAGAGCAACAAACAAAACTAATGCTACAGTGGAACTCAGTGGTCCGGGGACCACCAGTGGTCCCTGGCCCTGAGAGGGTTCCAGGTGGTCCCCACTATAGGCTGAATGATGGAAAGTTGGTTAACTTTCAGGTGTAACTCTTTGAGAGCGTAAACATGAAACCAAAAGGACCCATTTGGTTTCATGTTTACACTCTCAAGAGTTAAAATATTCATCATGTCAATTATCCCAAGTCTACACAACTAGAGAATGTAGAAGATTAATGGTCATTTTGATCTGTATGTTGGACTGTTTGGTTTCCCCAAATCCAGCCTGGAATTGTGGACAAAAGCAAAATAAATCGTTAGAGTGTGTGTGTGTGTGTGTGTGTGTGTGTGTGTGTGTGTGTGTGTGTGTGTGTGTGTGTGTGTGTGTGTGTGTGTGTGTGTGTGTGTGTGTGTTAGAGATGGCAGGACATCCAAGCAGCAGCTGAGTTTTGTTTGTCCAGTTGAAGGGATTGAACTAATGATGATCATCATCAGAACATTGGATCAGTTCTGCATGAGATGCAGAAAACATCCTGTCTGTTCCTCTATCCAGATACCAGCAACGCAGTTTTATAGCGGAGATGATTAGACCATCGGTATAATCAGGGAGGATCAGAAGGTTCTGTTCTTGTAAATCTGTTCTATTTTGACATAATTCAACAATAAGCCGGTGCGATCGGTAAAAAGCCCTTATTTTGAAGCGCCAGATCTCCTAAACAGGATGTGCGATGACGTCATGCTGTTTCTGGTGTCTTGCTTGACTAACCTGTCCTCTGACGATCTGAGCAAAAAGTTCGGGTCAAAAGTCAGGAAGTGACGTCTAGCCCTAGTTGATTTACCCGTACGCACCACGACATTCAGGGGCAGATTCTCAGGAGAGGCTTTTGAATGCATTGGATTGAATGGGTGCAAATGGGACAAACAAGAAAAGTTGTTGCGGAAATTCTGTCACGAATGTAAGTCACCAACGGGATCGTTATCAGACAATGCGCTCTGTGTAAAAATGAAACCAAATGGACCCTTCCGGGTCCATTTGGTTTCATTTTTACATTCTCAAAAGTTACATCTGGTTAACCAACTTTCCATCATTTAGCCTGGGGACCACCTGGAGCCCTCTCAAGGACCACTGGTGGTCCCTGGACCACTGGTTGAAAACCCCTGCTCTAGTATATTACATATTCCCTGCATTTTAGCAGAGTAATATCCTTACACTGCTTTTGCTGGAGAAATTGAGTAATTCACTGTCCAACGTGCAGGTTATGTGACTATGATGATGATGATCTGGTGGTTTTATTGTAATCCTGACAACCAACAGACACAGAGCAGCAGGATTACATTACAGTACAGTACACTATATCCTGTCAGTTTACTGTAATACAGGGGCGGATCTAGCCATGGGCACGGGGGGGGGGGGGGGGGGGGCAATGCCCCCTAAATGCAGTCTGCTCCTCCAAACACGATGGCATGCAAAACAACCCAAGATATTTCAAATTAAAATGATGTGAAACACTACTACTGCTACTAACTAACTACAGCTGTGTCACCACTAAACCAACAGCATTTCATCATTGAAAACAGAAAACTCTCTGAGTCAGACCTTTAGCTTTATGCATGCTGCGTGTCTGTTGCAACTTCAACAACTGATGTTATTATTGATGCTTTACTTGACTAATAAAAGACATGTAACTGAAAATGGCATGGGGTGCGGCTTCCCCTTACCATTTCTCTCTCCTGCCCCCCAATTGGTAAATGTTACATCCGCCCCTGCTGAGTGTTATTATTGGAGGGATTAGAGGGAATGAGAGGAGAGAAGAGTGGAAGGACAATGATGCTGAAATATTAGATTCAAACGTTCTTTATTTTAATATGGGGAGTGGATTTCAATGGTGTTTCAATGGTGTGTGTGTGTGTGTGTGTGTGTGTGTGTGTGTGTGTGTGTGTGTGTGTGTGTGTGTGTGTGTGTGTGTGTGTGTGTGTGTGTGTGTGTTTTCATGAGGACACAGACAGAGGGAGAGCAAAGGGAGGTTCAACACAGTACATGCTACTACAGCGGTGCCATGTCATTATTCCGACCTCCCGTTGTTGCGACCTCCTGTTGTTCCAAAACTACGACACGCAAAACCCTACCCTTCTCCAACCGCAACCCTAAGCCTAAACCTCCGGGGGTTTAGGCTTAGGGTTACGGTTGGAGAAGGGTAGGGTTTTGCTACAAACATGCCTAAACCCTTCTCTAACCCTCATCCTCACCATAACCACATCAAGCAGGTCGCAGCTGATAGTGGATTTCATCCTCACCATAACCACATCAAGCAGGTCGCAGCTGATAGTGGATTTCATCCTCACCATAACCACATCAAGCAGGTCGCAGCTGATAGTGGATTTCATCCTCACCATAACCACATCAAGCAGGTCGCAGCTGATAGTGGATTTCATCCTCACCATAACCACATCAAGCAGGTCGCAGCTGATAGTGGATTTCATCCTCACCATAACCACATCAAGCAGGTCGCAGCTGATAGTGGATTTCATCCTCACCATAACCACATCAAGCAGGTCGCAGCTGATAGTGGATTTCATCCTCACCATAACCACATCAAGCAGGTCGCAGCTGATAGTGGATTTCATCCTCACCATAACCACATCAAGCAGGTCACAGCTGATAGTGGATTTCCAGTGCATGTTGGGACTAATGGGAGTTCTGATCTATGGGACTTCGGAACTTAGATAAGTCCCCTCTACAGCCGCAATGCATATAGATTATAATTAAGGGATCAAGCAGTCCACGAAGTGGACCTTGTGATGGTACAGTGATGGTGCACACAGTGATGGTACACACCATCACTGTGTTTGTGTGTGGACGTAAAGTACTTCTGTGGCCTGCCGCACCGAGGACAGCCATCGTCAGTGTGTTAATCTCGCGTTAATTTTTTTGACGCCATTAACGCACGGCTGTGTTAACACGAGATTAATGCATTAATGCGTTAACGCATTAACGTGTTAACGCCAACACCTTTAATATATATAAATATATGTGGGTTTTTTTTTCAGGCTAGCTAGATTGCATTGCATTGTGGGTCCTTTAGGTCGTGGGCCGTGGTTTCAAAAAGGTTGGAAACCACTGCTATAAAGCACAAAGCACTGCATCGTTCTAATCTTTTCTGACTGAAATTCGAACAATTTAGCTGTATCATTCCAATTTCAAACTGTATCGTTCCATTTTTAGTCTGAGATTAGTAAACTGTATTGTTCTAATTTCACACTGTATCATTCCAATTTTACTCAGAGAGTAGTAAACTACATCGTTCCAATTTCAAGCTGTATTGTTCCAATATTAGTGAGAGATTATTAAACTATCATTTCAATTTTAAGATGTATCGTTCCAATTTTAGTCAGAGATTATTAAACTATCATTTCAATTCCAAGCTCTATTTTAATTATATTCCTCTGGTTGTACAACAATGGGAACTGATGTAGACACACACACACACCAGAGATGGAGCACTCATTAGAGCTGCATGGTGCTTGCTATACAAGCAGGTGTGAAAACCGTTTTGTACAACGCTATGTACCATGGTGTAGTTGCCAACGGGGTCGGGAGTTGGACGGAACGAGGGCGCCTGCTGGCTGAAGCCCATACTGCATCGCAGTGTGCAGTATGGGGGGGGCCATACTGCACCGCAGTGTGCAGTGTGGGGGGGCCTTACTGCACCGCAGTGCGCAGTGTGGGGGGGCCATACTGCACCGCAGTGCGCAGTGTGGGGGGGCCATACTGCACCGCAGTGCGCAGTGTGGGGGGGCCATACTGCACCGCAATGTGCAGTATGGGGGGGCCATACTGCACCGCAGTGTGCAGTGTGGGGGGCCATACTGCACCGCAGTGTGCAGTGTGCAGTGTGGGGGGGCCATACTGCACCGCAGTGTGCAGTATGGGGGGGGGGCATACTGTACTGCAGTATGGGGGGGCATACTGTACTGCAGTATGGGGGGGGGCATACTGCACCGCAGTGTGCAGTATGGGGGGGGCTGCGGGGGGCAAGTGACAATATGGGGGGGAGCTGCGGGGGGCAAGCGACAACGGCAACCACACTTTGCAATTTTTAAATTGCGAATATTCTAGTTTCCATTTGTCACTTTGACCACTAAGCTCCACCCTCTGACTGCTGAATTGTGCATATTGTTCATATTGCTTACTGCTTGGTGGCGTGTTGTTGGGTTGTTTCATTGATGACAACAACTAAGCAAATCATTGTGCCAGGATAGCTCAGTCGGTAGGGTGCCTGACTTCGGAACACAAGATTGAGGGTTCAAGTCCCACTGCTGACAATACAAAGTCTGAGTCTCCAAAAACCTGCTGTGTTTCCACAATCACATGATGTATTTCTTCCATGTTTCTATGGCTTATTTGTGCATATTTAAGGAGCGGTAGTGGCTCAGAGGTAGAGTAAACCGGATGGTAACCACAAGCTTGCCGGTTCGATCCCGGGCTCCTGCAGAGTTAGTGTCGATGTGTCCCTGTCCCACTGCCATCAGTGTATGAATGTGTGTGTGAATGGGTGAATGTGATGCACAATCTATGTAAAGCGCCTTGGATAAAGGCGCTATATAAATGCACCATTTACCATTTACCAAGCAGTCCACTGAATGTGTGTGTTGTTTCCAGTACGTCTTGTGTCTGTTGGGTAGCCTCATTGGTAGAGCGCATGACTTGGAAATGAGAGTTCCTGGGTTCAAATCCCGGCACGGACACCTAGTAATATGAGTCAATCATGCACAATCTCATGTGGTCTTCTACATCTAAGTTCATGGTTCTATGTGTAACCCAGGGTAAAACTCAATGTAATGGTGGTTGTCACCATTCGGCCATGTTGTGTTTTGTCACTATTCGGCCATGTTGTCACTAATGACAGTTCACAGCTCAGTTCACCACTCACTCACAGCTCACCAATCATTTACTCATTCACCAAATCAGTGGCCTTGTGGTTAGAGTGTCCGCCCTGAGACTGGGAGGCCGGGGTTCGATTCCCGGCCGGGTCATACCAAAGGCTCTAAAAACGGGATCCAATGCCTCCCTGCTTGGCACTCAGCATCAAGGGATGGATTGGGGGTAAGACCCTGTGTCATACTAGCGTCATGTCCAGAGGGTGTACTTGTACATCAAGCTGCCTCATGCTACAGAAACAGGAGATAGGCACCTGCCCTATGGGCCTCATGGCTGGGCAAGGCTGTTTGACTGTCACTATTCGGCCATGTTGTCACTAATGACACACCAGATTACAATGTGAGTCAGTCTCACACATAATTACCTGATGTATTTCTGAAGTTCAGGCTCCCATGTTTCTATGGCTTATCTGTGCGTATTGTTCTTACTCCTTATTGCTGCTTGCTTGATCCCGTTTTATTGCTGCTTGCAGCTATATTTGATTTTATAATTGGGCTGAATCTGGAGTTGCAAGAACTTTCATCTGTGATCTGCTTGTATTAAACAACATTATACTCAACATTGATCTGCTTGTATTAAACAAGATTAAACTACACCAACATTGATCTGCTTGTATTAAACAACATTAAACTACACCAACATTGATCTGCTTGTATTAAACAACATTATGCTCAACATTGATCTGCTTGTATTAAACAACATTAAACTACACCAACATTGATCTGCTTGTATTAAACAACATTAAACTACACCAACATTGATCTGCTTGTATTAAACAACATTAAACTACACCAACATTGATCTGCTTGTATTAAACAACATTAAACTACACCAACATTGATCTGCTTGTATTAAACAACATTTAAACTCACCAACATTGATCTGCTTGTATTAAACAACATTAAACCACACCAACATTGATCTGCTTGTATTAAACAACATTAAACTCACCAACATTGATCTGCTTGTATTAAACAACATTAAACTACACCAACATTGATCTGCTTGTATTAAACAACATTAAACATTGATCTGCTTTTATTAAACAACATTAAACTACACCAACATTGATCTGCTTGTATTAAACAACATTAAACATTGATCTGCTTGTATTAAACAACATTAAACTACACCAACATTGATCTGCTTGTATTAAACAACATTAAACTACACCAACATTGATCTGCTTGTATTAAACAACATTAAACTACACCAACATTGATCTGCTTGTATTAAACAACATTAAACTCACCAACATTGATCTGCTTGTATTAAACAACATTAAACTCACCAACATTGATCTGCTTGTATTAAACAACATTAAACTACACCAACATTGATCTGCTTGTATTAAACAACATTAAACTCACCAACATTGATCTGCTTGTATTAAACAACATTAAACTACACCAACATTGATCTGCTTGTATTAAACAACATTAAACTCACCAACATTGATCTGCTTGTATTAAACAACATTAAACTACACCAACATTGATCTGCTTGTATTAAACAACATTAAACTCACCAACATTGATCTGCTTGTATTAAACAACATTAAACTCACCAACATTGATCTGCTTGTATTAAACAACATTAAACTACACCAACATTGATCTGCTTGTATTAAACAACATTAAACTACACCAACATTGATCTGCTTGTATTAAACAACATTAAACTACACCAACATTGATCTGCTTGTATAACCATAACCACATCAAGCAGGTCGCAGCTGATAGTGGATTTCATCCTCACCATAACCACATCAAGCAGGTCGCAGCTGATAGTGGATTTCATCCTCACCATAACCACATCAAGCAGGTCGCAGCTGATAGTGGATTTCATCCTCACCATAACCACATCAAGCAGGTCGCAGCTGATAGTGGATTTCATCCTCACCATAACCACATCAAGCAGGTCGCAGCTGATAGTGGATTTCATCCTCACCATAACCACATCAAGCAGGTCGCAGCTGATAGTGGATTTCATCCTCACCATAACCACATCAAGCAGGTCGCAGCTGATAGTGGATTTCATCCTCACCATAACCACATCAAGCAGGTCGCAGCTGATAGTGGATTTCATCCTCACCATAACCACATCAAGCAGGTCGCAGCTGATAGTGGATTTCATCCTCACCATAACCACATCAAGCAGGTCACAGCTGATAGTGGATTTCCAGTGCATGTTGGGACTAATGGGAGTTCTGATCTATGGGACTTTGGTACTTATAAGTCCCCACTACAGCCGCAATGCATATAGATTATAATTGATTTTATAATTGGGCTGAATCTGGAGTTGCAAGAACTTTCATCTGTGATCTGCTTGTATTAAACAACATTATACTCAACATTGATCTGCTTGTATTAAACAACATTATACTCAACATTGATCTGCTTGTATTAAACAACATTATACTCAACATTGATCTGCTTGTATTAAACAACATTATACTCAACATTGATCTGCTTGTATTAAACAACATTATACTCAACATTGATCTGCTTGTATTAAACAACATTAAACTCAACATTGATCTGCTTGTATTAAACAACATTATACTCAACATTGATCTGCTTGTATTAAACAACATTAAACTACACCAACATTGATCTGCTTGTATTAAACAACATTAAACTACACCAACATTGATCTGCTTGTATTAAACAACATTAAACTACACCAACATTGATCTGCTTGTATTAAACAACATTAAACTCACCAACATTGATCTGCTTGTATTAAACAACATTAAACCACACCAACATTGATCTGCTTGTATTAAACAACATTAAACTCACCAACATTGATCTGCTTGTATTAAACAACATTAAACTACACCAACATTGATCTGCTTGTATTAAACAACATTAAACATTGATCTGCTTGTATTAAACAACATTAAACTACACCAACATTGATCTGCTTGTATTGAACAACATTAAACATTGATCTGCTTGTATTAAACAACATTAAACTACACCAACATTGATCTGCTTGTATTAAACAGCATTAAACTACACCAACATTGATCTGCTTGTATTAAACAACATTAAACTCACTAACATTGATCTGCTTGTATTAAACAACATTAAACTACACCAACATTGATCTGCTTGTATTAAACAACATTAAACTACACCAACATTGATCTGCTTGTATTAAACAACATTAAACTACACCAACATTGATCTGCTTGTATTAAACAACATTATACTCAACATTGATCTGCTTGTATTAAACAACATTAAACTACACCAACATTGATCTGCTTGTATTAAACAACATTAAACTCACCAACATTGATCTGCTTGTATTAAACAACATTAAACTACACCAACATTGATCTGCTTGTATTAAACAACATTAAACTACACCAACATTGATCTGCTTGTATTAAACAACATTAAACATTGATCTGCTTGTATTAAACAACATTAAACTACACCAACATTGATCTGCTTGTATTAAACAACATTAAACTACACCAACATTGATCTGCTTGTATTAAACAACATTAAACTCACCAACATTGATCTGCTTGTATTAAACAACATTAAACTACACCAACATTGATCTGCTTGTATTAAACAACATTAAACTACACCAACATTGATCTGCTTGTATTAAACAACATTAAACTACTCCAACATTGATCTGCTTGTATTAAACAACATTAAACTCACCAACATTGATCTGCTTGTATTAAACAACATTAAACTACACCAACATTGATCTGCTTGTATTAAACAACATTAAACTCACCAACATTGATCTGCTTGTATTAAACAACATTAAACTCACCAACATTGATCTGCTTGTATTAAACAACATTAAACATTGATCTGCTTGTATTAAACAACATTAAACTACACCAACATTGATCTGCTTGTATTAAACAACATTAAACTCACCAACATTGATCTGCTTGTATTAAACATCATTAAACATTGATCTGATTGTATTAAACCAGGGGTTTTCAACAGGTGGTCCGGGGACCACCAGTGGTCCTTGAGAGGGTTCCAGTTGGTCCCCAGGGTAAATGATGGAAAGTTGGTTAACCAGATGTAACTCTTGAGAGTGTAAAAATGAAACCAAATGGACCCTTGCGGGTCCATTTGGTTTCATTTTTACACTCTCAAGAGTTAAAATATTCATCATCTGAATCAGCACCACTTAATTAAGAAGTTTACACTGTTTTGTTGGCAAAATTCAGCCTGGAATTGTGGACAAAACCAAAAGAATTCTTTAATTTTAGGTCTTTGGTGTGAAAATGTCATCAAATGGTGGTCGTGGCTCAAATGCTGAATAAATGGTGGTCCCTGGAGGCTAAAAGGTTGAAAACCCCTGTATTAAACAACATTAAACTCACCAACATTGCAGCTGTATAGAAAGGTTGAATGATCCTTGTTCTATGTGTTCAAAGTGCTGCTTGGTAAAAATCCACAGTAGAAATGATGTTCTGAACTACTTTCTGTCTGTAAATAAAAACACTGGACTTTGGAGACACTTTGTTTGTATTAACAGGTCAGGCTGGTGCCTCCTACATTATGTGTGAATTCTAAACATGTGATACACGGGGACGTTCAGTGACTAATGATGGGGGGAATATATTACAGAGTTTACATTAGTAGTAGAATAACAACGTAAAACCAGGGTTTTTTTCAGTGCCAACAGGGAGAGCATGCACGATGCACAGACTGAACTACAAACAACTCAACTCTGGTGGGGGCGGGGCTCTGGTGGGGGCGGGGCTTATATAGACAGCAGGGGGAGGTGATTGGACGAGGGGCGGAGCCAGACAACAGGATGATTGGCCTCTGCTCAGTGTTGCCAACTAACTGCCAAAATCCAAAATGCACCACTAGTGGCACTTCTAAAACGCACTAGAATGTATGCGCTAGAGTAGTGGGCTTTCAACCGTTTTCATCCCAGGGCCCACTGTTTATTCTGCATTTTAGCCACGGAGGAGGACCACCGTTTGATGACTAATTTAGGAGAAATATAACTGGCAAAATGCTAGTCAAAATAGCAATTCTTCTACATTTTGTGTAGATTCTTGTAAATGAGGTGTTTGAATACAATTTAACTCTTGAGAGCGTTAAATGAAACCAAATGGACCCTTAAGGGTCCATTTGGTTTCATTTTACGCTCTCAAGAGTTACAGATCTATAAGGGTCCATTTGGTTACCAATGGTCCTTTCTAGGAAGAAAGGAGGACTCTATCATAGGAGGAAAAATGGTGAAAAACGAGGGTTTTATCTCTGGTGCCTGTCAACCAATTTCACCCCAACTCACCAGCAAAAAAGCATCAGATTTTCCGCCAGGAGTTTTTCACTAATTTTGGCGCTATAGCCTACACTCCCTAGGGGGAGGTCTGGAAATAAGCTAAATATAGCAACAAATGTGTCAAGTTGGCAACACTGAGCTCTGGTGGAGGGGGCGGGGCTTATATAGGCAGCAGGTGGTGGTGATTGGACGAGGGGCGGAGTCACACAACAGGATGATTGGCAGGTGAGGTGTCAGGTGACTTCCAATGAAGAGAGAGAGGAGGCAGAGCCATTTAGAGACAGAGTTGGATGAGTGAGAGAGGAGGCAGAGCCATTTAGAGACAGAGTTGGACCCATGATGGGATACGCAAGCTGGATCTGATTGTTTTAAATGAGAGTGATCAAATAAGGGCTATTTTACACACTGTATATATGCAAAATGACAGATGGTTTACTTTAAATTATTAAAGTAAAGTCTCTGCAATGTGTGGGATGTGCTAAGAAAAGATCTAAAATAAAGGGATTTAAAGTTATCATCTTATCAGTGCAGTGGTGTCAGTCTGCTCTCGGACAACATTCCTCCTGGATAAGATCGGCTGATAATCAGCCTCCTGGGAATTATCTCTTAATAACAGTCGAAGCAGGTGACAGTAGAAACCACAAGTTAATTCCAACTTATATACCAGGTGAACACAGAGGCTCAGGAGATGACACACAGTGCAGTACTTAGGGCCCTGATACACCTAGCAATGTTTTGATCAACATCAACAAGCAACGTCAACTATCAACGTTGACTTTTCACTTTTCTATAGAAAATGATCAACTCCTGGTTGTTCAGAAAAGTCAGATCATTAGCGCCCTCTACTGGTCAACATTTCAGAATCCTCCAATCACAGCCCTCCTTGGCATCATGTGATCCTTTCTCCCAGACTCCCACCATAGATAAACTTTTCTGAAAACAACATGACTGCTGCTGCTTCACTGCTGTGGACAAAAACAAGGATTTTGTAACATTTATCTCTAAATGAACATTTTGAGTTGGGTGGCAGCTGGGTGAAAATTCAATGCAAACTAAGGCTTCTTTTTTTCTGAGAGTGTACAAATGTGAACCATTTGTACACTCTCAGGAAAAAATGAAAATGGGTGGAATTCCCCTTTTAATGTTGCCTGTTGCCATGTGTCTCATCATGTTGCCTGTTGCCATGTGTCTCATCATGTTGCCTGTTGCCATGTGTCTCATCATGTTGCCTGTTGTCATGTCTCATCATGTTGCCTGTTGCCATGTGTCTCATCATGTTGCCTGTTGATGTTGACATTGCTTGTTGATATTGATCAAAATATTGCTAGTGTATCAGGGCCATTAGAATTCTTGAAAGTGGCACCTTTCATACTAGTCACTTTACAAAAAAAAATACTATCGATCTTATATAAATTTTATTCTCTTATACAAGGATTGTATTAATGCCCCGCCCCCCCGGCACCCTAGGTGGCTGCCTAGGCTGCCTAATGGCAAAACGCCCCTGGTGGGGTGGGGGTGGGGGGGGGGGGGGGGGGCAGGACTCCAAGGACCTTTAGACCTTCAAGGTCGATCACGACACTCGACGGACAGCAGACAGACAGACAGACAGCTGCCCATCAGTCTCCCTCTGATGCCATTAGTGCATGGTGTGTGTGTGTGTGTGTGTGTGTGTGTGTGTGTGTGTGTGTGTGTGTGTGTGTGTGTGTGTGTGTGTGTGTGTGTGTGTGTGTGTGTGTGTGTGCGTGCGTGCGTGCGTGTGTGTGTGTGCGTGGCTGGGGTGTGCACGTGTGTCGTTTAACGAGGTCTAATTAGACTCTGCTGTTAATGGAGACGATGACTTTGGTCTCCTGGATGAATGACACCGTCTATGGGTGACAGAACGGGAGACCAATCAGATCACAGCAACAGTCTGAGGAAGAGAAGCTGTTTGAAAGTATGAAATGATTTTTTGGTGGAAAAAAACCCTCAATTTTCTGCCCAAGTCCAATTTGTGACATTTGATGACATTTTAGCCCCAAGGACATAAAACTAAAGAATTCTTTTGGCTTTGTTCACAATTCCAGGCTGATTTGATGCAAACAAAACAGCGTCAGACTTCTTAAAGAAATAGTGCTAATTCAGATGATGAATATTTTAACTCTTGAGAGTGTAAAAATGAAACCAAATGGACCCTTGCGGGTCCATTTGGTTTCATGTTTACACTCTCAAGAGTTACGTCTGGTTAACCAACTCTCCATCATTTAGCCTGGGGACCACCTGCAACCTTCTCAAGGACCACTGGTGGTCCCTGGACCACCTGTTGAAAACCCCTGTAGTAAGGCATTAAGCAGCAAGTCGATACAACAATGCATGGTTTTGCGTAACCCGAGTGGCCTCCCATCAGCCATCCATCATCATTCATTACACACATGGATCTAACAGTGAACAGGACTGCCTTCTGTTGCGTTGGAACTCCTGGCCTGCTTGTTGGGCTGCGCTGGGAGGTGCCCACACTTGGGGGCAGGGGCGGATCTAGGCATGGGTATGGGGGGGGGGCAATGCCCCCTAAATACCCAGTCTGCCCCCCCAAACACGATGGCATGCAAAACAACCCAAGATATTTCAGTGCTTATATTTAAAAGTGTTTGAAACACTACTACTGCTACTAACTAACTACAGCTGTGTCACCACTAAACCAACAGCATTTCATCATTGAAAACAGAAAACTCTCTGAGTCAGACCTTTAGCTTTATGCATGCTGCGTGTCTGTTGCAACTTCAACAACAACTGATGTTATTATTGATGCTTTACTTGACTAATAAAAGTCCTGGAACCGAAAATGGTATGGGTGCGGCTTCATCATGAAGCCGCCCCCATACCATTTTCTCTTGCCCCTCCAACATGTTCTCTTGCCCCCCGTCTGTGAGGTTAGGTTGAGGGTCGGGGGTTCAGGCTCTTAGGGTTACGGTTGGAGAAGGGTAGGGTTTTGTGTCTCGTAGTTTCGCAACAATGGAAGGTCGGAATAATGACATGGCACCTTGAGAGCTACTTTCAAAATGACGGCTCAACAAGATCTAGACATAAAAAAATAAAAATAAAAATCCATGTCCAGGCCCAAGAAAGTTGGACTTTGGGTTAGGGTTAGGGTTAGTGGTGATGGTGTTACTTGCTGTTATAGTGTTTAAGAATAGTGCACTTATAATGAAAACTATAGGGGGAGAATTGGAAGGTTTTCCTGTATATGCTGCTACTGACGTTTGAAAACAGTATTTGGGGTTTGAGTTGTTAGTTTGTGATGTTGAGTTTAGTCTCTTTTACCCAAAGCTAATAACATTTTTGTCCACAATTGGGAAAGAGAACTGGCAAAACGTTGGTCAAAATAACAATTATTCTACATTTCTTAAGTGTGTGGAATTCAGATGTTTAAATATAATTTAACTCTTGAGAGCGTTAAAATGAAACCGAATGGACCCTTAAGGGTCCATTTGGTGGCGGGGCTAAGTTAGGTGGTCCACTGAGAGGACATATAGTAACACATGGAGGACCACTGGGGTTTTCTTGGGTGAAGAGACGGTCATATTGATGGCATTATGTATGAATGGATGCATGTGTGTGTGTGTGTGCGTGTGCGTGCGTGCGTGCGTGCGTGCGTACGTGCGTGTGTGTGTGTGTGTGTGTGTGTGTGTGTGTGTGTGTGCGTGTGTGTGTGTGTGCACGCGTGCATAGTTCATTTCTTCATGTGTGTCTTGCGTACTGTACTGTACATGCATGTGTGTGTGTGTGTGTGTGTGTGTGTGTGTGTGTGTGTGTGTGTGTGTGTGTGTGTGTGTGTGTGTGTGTGTGTGTGTGTGTGTGTGTGTGTGTGTGCATGGGGGTCATACTGTATGCTGATTGGTCCAGGGTCCTGCTGTGTCTCTGTTGTGTTAAGGATTATCTTCAGGAAGTGAAGTGGAGCGACGGTAATGTTGCTTTACTACTGCTGGCTCTGACAACACTTAAACACAGAATAATATTATTATTAATAATAATAATAATAGTACAGGTCCATTTGGTTATCAAATCTACATCATCTGTTTTCACATTTTTTTTGTTATTCTCTCCAAAACAATAAAACACACATATAACTATAACCAGATTATACGGATAAGGCAGTGCTTATATTGTTACACCGCTGTATATTGTTATGATCAAAACAGGTTATTAAAAAGAATATATATGTAAGGGATAACAGCCGACGATCCGGTGATTTGTTTTCTAATAATTGACTGAGGCACATCTGAGGTCAGTTAGTTAGGAAACAAATCTTACAGAAACCATGCAAGGTACCAAAGCAGCACAATGTGCCCCTGCATGCCTAGATGTGGCTCTGCATGTTAATGGATTGCATTTAATAATGGATTGCATTTTCATAGCGCTTTTCCAAGTGCTCAAAGCGCTTTACAATGGTCCATTCATTCATACATTGGGAAGTAGAGCGGCGAACAGTCAACGCTCAGCGTCCTAAACTTCACACATTCACACACCAGTGGTGGACAAGCTGCACACTGACCAACTCATTGGAGGCAGTTTGGGGTTCAGTGTCTTGTCCAAGGACACTTCGACACATAGACAGGAGGAGCCGGGATTCGAACCGCCGCCCCATGGGTCATTGGACGACCTGCTCTACCTCCTGATCCACAGCCGCCCCATGTTGGGCATGTTGCACCCATGCCCCTGAAACAGCTCTTATTTGCATCTCCTTCATTAAAACAATGTACTGTATTTCACACTCCAGTTTGAACAGTGATTCATGCAGCATGAACCATGTGGCCAGGCTGTTTTCTGCACCCTGAATGTCGCTACTCTGCTACTAGATATAGATGGCTGTGGCCTGAACGCACGACGCTGCAGTCTGCCATCATAGGGATTAACCTGGTGGGGAGTATATAGGATACATCCTCCCCACCCCCCTCCCCCCCGCCCATAGGATACATCCTCCCCTGAGGTTCTCCCTCTCTCCCCCCACCCCCAATCTGGAGTCAGAAACAGGAAATCTAGCACCTGAAACTAGAATCTACTGTCAGAAACTAGAATCTAGTGTCAGAAACTAGAATCTAGTGTCAGAAACTAGAATCTAGTGTCAGAAACTAGAATCTAGTGTCAGAAACTATAATCTAGTGTCAGAAACTAGAATCTAGTGTCAGAAACTAGAATCTAGTGTCAGAAACTATAATCTAGTGTCAGAAACTATAATCTAGTGTCAGAAACTAGAATCTAGTGTCAGAAACTAGAATCTAGTGTCAGATACTAGAATCTAGTGTCAGAAACTAGAATCTAGTGTCAGAAACTAGAATCTAGTGTCAGAAACTAGAATCTAGAGTTAGAAACTAGAATCTAGTGTCCTGGAATA
>CM076968.1:58898275-58920775 GCA_039105355.1 Benthosema pterotum | reverse complement strand
CTCCCCCTCAGCGAGCGCGCACGTACAGCAGTATAATCCCACACGGGGCTGAATGAGGTCGCTGTGAAATATGAGCACTAAAACATTTGTATTGGACAGATGTAGGATTAGATTATACTGTTACATCTTTATATAGTGCAGATTAAAACCTGCTTTAGGATCCTCTCCCTTTCTCTTTCTGATTACACAGAGATGGGGGGCAGGGGGGGCAGAGATGGGGGGGGGGGCAGAGATGGGGGGGGGGGGGGGGGGGGGGGTTAAATGACAGGTCAGAACACAGTAATGTTTTATTATTACCATACAGACACACAGACACTGATAAGCTTTGTGTCTTCTGGTAAAACCATCACTTCAACATGGATAATTCCTCACTTCATACATGGATAACTCCGTGCTCGGACACACAGACGTGTCACACGGACTTGGGGCTCCGGGGGATCCATTTTCCTTACATGCTAAACCCCCTATCCCTTTTTTTTTTACTATTTTTAAAAACCTGCCAATCTATTGACTCGTTGTGAGCCTGTAGACTGGCACTAGAGCTGCTACATTTAAACAGACAGTGAATCTGTTTGTTTTATTCTTATTCTGTATGATCTGTCTTGAAGTAGCAATAAAAATATTAGTATATAAGAGGAAAGAAAGTTATATGCACTGTTATTAGATGTTATAACCTTTTATAAAACAATGCAATGTAGCATAACTCTGTCTACAAAACTCTGTACCTCCACCTGTATATACACTCAACAAAAATATAAACGCAACACTTTTGTTTTTGCTCCCATTTTTCAGGGGATGGACTTAAAGCCCTAAAATTCATTCCAGATATACAATATAACCATTTCTCTCAAACACTGTTCACAAATCTGCCTAAATGTGTGATATTGATCACTTTTGCTTTGTTAAAATAATCATCCACCTCACAGGTGTGCCACATCAAGATGCAGATTTGACATCATGATTAGTGCACAGGTGTACCTCAGACTCTCCACAATAAAAAGACACCCTGAAATGTGCAATTTTCTTTTGCCTTATTGGGTGTATGGGCCTCCGAACCAGTCAGCATCTGGTGTGACCACCATTTGCCTCATGCAGTGCAACACATCTTCTTCGCATAGAGTTTATCAGATTGTCAATTGTGGCCTGTGGAATGTTGGTCCAATCCTCTTCAATGGCTATGTGAAGTTGCTGGATATTAGTGGGAACTGGTATGCGCTGTCGAAATGGTAATAATGTGGTAATATTGTGTTATTACCATTTTTACAGTGTGTACCAGTTCCCACTAATATTGAAGAGGAGTGGACCAACATTCCACAGGCCACAATTGACAATCTGATAAACTCTATGCGAAGAAGATGTGTTGCACTGCATGAGGCAAATGGTGGTCACACCAGATACTGACTGGTTCGGAGACCCATAAACCCAATAAGGCAAAAGAAAATTGCACATTTCAGGGTGTCTTTTTATTGTGGAGAGTCTGAGGTACATCTGTGCACTAATCATGATGTCACATCTGCATCTTAATGTGGCACACCTGTGAGGTGGGATGGATTATCTTAACAAACCAGAAGTGCTCAATATCACACATTTAGACAGATTTGTGAACAGTGTTTGAGAGAAATGGTTATATTGTATATCTGGAATGAATTTTAGGTCTTTAAGTCCATCCCTGAAAAATGGGAGCAAAAACAAAAGTGTTGCGTTTATATTTTTGTTGAGTGTATTTGTCCCCATTTTCAACTGTTTTTATTGTATTGTTTTGTGACTCTCGCTTTGGCAATGTAAATGTCTGTTTTATCATGCCAATAAAGCTGCTTTGAATTGAATTGAATTGAATTGAATTGAATTGAACTGCCATTTAAAGTATTGATTTTTGAAGGGTACAGAAGTTAAGGGATAAGGGGTTTATAGCGGTGATGAAAATAGGCCTTGGTCTCATCTGCATGCAGTGACGCACACTTTTGAGGGGTGCTAGCCTCTCCTATATTCAGATTATTAACGTAGATGTCAGTCTTACACAAACATCAATGACCAAAATGCCGCAGCCTGCCTGGTCTTTAACCAGCCAAAATTCTCACATGTCACTCCGCTTCTCCTCTCTATCCATTGGCTCCCGGTCGCTGCCCCTCCCCCTTCTCCTCTCCCTCTATTGGCTCCCTGTCGCTGCCCCTCCCCCTTCTCCTCTCTCTCCATTGGCTCCCAGTCGCTGCCCCTCCCCTTCTCCTCTCCCTCTATTGGCTCCCAGTCGCTGCCCTCCCCCTTTCTCTCCCTCCATTGGTTCAACGGTTGCTGCCCCTCCCCTTCTCCTCTCCTCCATTGGTTCAACGGTTGCTGCACACTCAGGGCCCGATTTTGGTTACATTAGCCCTTATGCGAAATTACGCACATAGCATTGGAGAAGAGGCGTTCCCCCACTAAAGTCGCTAATTTCGTACCATGCCATCTCCCTTAAATACCTCCTTTACCCGTTAAATTATGCATAGGTGTGGTTTGGGCGTTTTTAGCTTTCATCCAATCCGTGTTGGTCTTGCCATTCCCTTTAATTCATCCCTTATCTAGTTCCCTTATCCTACTGCTATGTCTGACCCTCCGAAGCACGCAGCCTGGCTGCGGGCTTAGGACAGACACATGCATGAGTAGCCTATTCTCAAAGATTATGCTCTCATTCTGAAACAATTATAGCTCGGTCAATTCTCAATCATTTCTTACCATTCAACATGTTATGTTGAAAAAACATGTTCCATGTTTTTTTTGCTGTATGTGGCGTGCATTTATCCCAAGTCTGCGAAATGTTTAAGTAAATTTCAAAAAAAGTCGGCAATTTCGCGGCTAAAAAGACGTTTTTTTGATCATTCATTTCTCGGTCAATTCTGGACCATTTTTTACATTTCAAAATGCAGCATGATGGGAAAAAGCTCCTCTTTCAGAGGCTGTATAGAATATGTGGGTAGGTCTTCTCTACGATGCGGGACCGAGCAAACTGCAACTGTCGGGGATTAGGAGGAAACGGTCCGCCTAATCCCCGACAGTTATAGTTTGCCCGATCCCGCATCGTAGAGAAGACATACCCACATATTCTATACAGCATCTGAGAGAGGAGCTTTTTCCCATCATGCTGCATTTTGAAATGTAAAAAATGGTCCAGAATTGACCGAGAAATGAATGATCAAAAAAACGTCTTTTTAGCGCGAAATTGCCGACTTTTTTGCAATTTACAGCATTGCGTCACAAGTTAATGAATGTATTTAATTATATTATATACTGTACATTACCTAAACACAAGGAAGTGACCGACAGCAGGCAATCTACAGCTGTTTATAGGACAATCCATAAATAAGGAGATGAATTGAACTGGCGCCTTTCCACGTGGAGTCGTGGACATCTCCAAAGGCGCACAGACGCCGCACCGCGCGCACGTGGCTCTGCCTTCACATATCGGTTAACGGGTGGTCTAAGGTGGCCTTATCTAGTTCCCTAATCTATTTGACGAAATTAGCAATTTAAGGGACTGCGCAACAAACACGCCCATGACCACACCTCCAGCCACAAATAACGGTGTCGGCATAAAGATTAGTGGCTAAGGGAAGAGAAAAGGTGACCAAAATAGCAATAAGGGAATTCGCTGCGGGGATCGGGTAACGTTAGGGATAAGGCCGGGAGGGAAAATCGCGCCCTAAGAGTTCAAAACTCTCACACTTGGATCCAAAGCAACCTAAGGTTTGACTCCACCCTCTCTCAGTGGCCTCATAAAACCCTACAAACCCTCCTGTGCACTCCCATCAGCCGACACTGGAAGCTGGCAGTAGCCCCACTAAAAACGCCTGGACACGCTCCCTATCTTCCACCGCAGTCTGAAAACACACCTCTTCAGACTCCATCTCAACCCGTACTGTATTACATACCAACCCATCAGTGTTGTTTTTGTCGACTAAGACTAAGACTAAAGACTAAGTCGACTAAGGTTTTTGATATTTAGTTGACTAAGGCAAGACTAACAAAAATTAATTTCAAAAGACTAATTGGGACTAAAAGACAAAGACTAAATCATAACCTAAGACTAATGGAAATAGGAAACATTTTTAACTTATTTTTTTCGTTCTTTTTAAGTATGTGAACATATCTGCAGTATAGATTGCATACATTTTCAGGAAAGGAACTTATTACTAATGCAGTAATTTTATACAAAGAAATAAAACGACACATCTTTCATAGTAAAAACTATAAATCTGTATAACATATATAAACCTACAATGCATGTGTATGTAAGACTAAACTACTAAGACTAAGACTGAAAGACTAAGACTAAAAAAAGACTAAGACTAAATAAAGACTAAGACTGAGACTAAGACTAAATCAATGTTGATATTTCGTCGACTAGACTAAGACTAAAAAAATGAATTTCAGAAGACTAAATGGGACTAAAAGACTAAATGTGTGTTACTCAAAAGACTAAGACTAAGACTAAGTCAAAATATTCTCAAACAAACAACACTGCAACCCATAGTACTGTATTACATACCATAGTACTGTATTACATCTCAACCCATAGTACTGTATTACATACCAACCATAGTACTGTATTACATACCAACCATAGTACTGTATTACATACCAACCCATAGTACTGTATTACATACCAACCCATAGTACTGTATTACATACCAACCATAGTACTGTATTACATACCATAGTACTGTATTACATACCAACCATAGTACTGTATTACATACCATAGTACTGTATTACATACCAACCCATAGTACTGTATTACATACCATAGTACTGTATTACATACCAACCCATAGTACTGTATTACATACCAACCCATAGTA
The DNA here is from genome assembly GCA_039105355.1 of Benthosema pterotum. Taxonomy (NCBI): domain Eukaryota; kingdom Metazoa; phylum Chordata; class Actinopteri; order Myctophiformes; family Myctophidae; genus Benthosema; species Benthosema pterotum. The sequence goes on along the minus strand of CM076968.1, from coordinate 58,915,943 downwards.
CTGTATTACATACCATAGTACTGTATTACATACCAACCCATAGTACTGTATTACATACCATAGTACTGTATTACATACCAACCCATAGTACTGTATTACATACCAACCATAGTACTGTATTACATACCAACCCATAGTACTGTATTACATACCATAGTACTGTATTACATACCAACCCATAGTACTGTATTACATACCATAGTACTGTATTACATACCAACCATAGTACTGTATTACATACCAACCCATAGTACTGTATTACATACCAACCATAGTACTGTATTACATACCAACATAGTACTGTATTACATACCATAGTACTGTATTACATACCAACCCATAGTACTGTATTACATACCATAGTACTGTATTACATACCATAGTACTGTATTACATACCATAGTACTGTATTACATACCAACCCATAGTACTGTATTACATACCATAGTACTGTATTACATACCAACCATAGTACTGTATTACATACCAACCATAGTACTGTATTACATACCATAGTACTGTATTACATACCAACCATAGTACTGTATTACATACCAACCCATAGTACTGTATTACATACCATAGTACTGTATTACATACCAACCCATAGTACTGTATTACATACCAACCCATAGTACTGTATTACATACCAACCATAGTACTGTATTACATACCAACCCATAGTACTGTATTACATACCAACCATAGTACTGTATTACATACCAACCCATAGTACTGTATTACATACCATAGTACTGTATTACATACCAACCATAGTACTGTATTACATACCAACCCATAGTACTGTATTACATACCATAGTACTGTATTACATACCATAGTACTGTATTACATACCATAGTACTGTATTACATACCAACCCACAGTACTGTATTACATACCAACCCATAATACTGTATTACATACCATAGTACTGTATTACATACCAACCATAGTACTGTATTACATACCAACCATAGTACTGTATTACATACAACCCATAATACTGTATTACATACCAACCCATAGTACTGTATTACATACCAACCCATAGTATGTATTACATACCAACCCATAGTACTGTATTACATACCAACCCATAGTACTGTATTACATACCAACCCATAGTACTGTATTACATACCAACCATAATACTGTATTACATACCAACCCATAGTACTGTATTACATACCAACCCATAGTACTGTATTACATTCCAAACCATAGTACTGTATTACATCTCAACCCATAGTACTGTATAGAGATGCGCAGTGACGTCACCGCCCCGGTTCGGAAGTCTTTTCCCCATTCATTTTTCTCATAGACTTTTCGAAAATAATTTATATCAAGACGATTACGCCGCAGCCAAAGCCAACTCAGGTCGTGACAAATCATGACAACAAACACAACATCGTCATATAATATATAATTAGGAAGAAGTAGAAAACGGCATGATACAAGACTTTTTGTTTCGTTTTTCATCTTGGAAATTATTTTATTGTCCCAAAAGTTTGTGTGTGTCATCATGATTCGTCACGACTCGAGTTGGCTTTGTCCGCGGCGTAATCGTGTTGATATAAATTATTTTCGAAAAGTCTATGAGAAAAATGAATTGGGAAAAGACTTCCGGAACCGGGGCGGTGACGTCACTGCGCAGCTCTATTACATACCATAGTACTGTATTACATACCAACTCATACTTGCAGTATCCTCCTAGGTAGTTTAGATAGAACCTCATTAGACTGAGATAGCACTGACTTATATATATAATATACAGTACCTTGTTTTACATTGTAAAATGTAAAGTGTATTTTAGATTCTGCGTGAGTTGTAAACTATAATCTGTATGATGTACTACAATGTTTTTACTTAAGGTAAGTTGTTCTGGAATTTAGCGTCTGCTAAATGCCTAAAGTGTAAAGTAAAAGTGACATTATTTTCACCATGGAGTAAATTCTGAAGCTCTCCTTTTGATCTCTGTGAGTGCATGGCCTAGCAGCCAGGGGCGGATCTAGGCATAGGCATGGGGGGGGGAGTGCCCCCCTAAATGCAGTCTGCCCCATCAAACATGATGGCATGCAAAACAACCCAAGATATTTCAAATTAAAGTGCTTCTATTTAAAATGATGTGAAACACTACTACTGCTACTAACTAACTACAGCTGTGTCACCACTAAACCAACAGCATTTCATCATTGAAAACAGAAAACTCTCTGAGTCAGACCTTTAGCTTTATGCATGCTGCGTGTCTGTCGCAACTTCAGCAACAACTGATGTTATCATCAAACAAGAATTCCACACAATTAAACACATTGGGCATCAATCTACATTGATTCATGTGACATGATACATAATGTCCATGATTTGTGTCACAGATGTTCCATTTTCTACATTTCACCATGAGGTCAGTTGCAGTTGCAGCAGCTGTTGCTGCTGCGTCAGTGCAGTTAACATGCTGCAGGTTGTCTTTATTCTGATGCAGGTATTTCTGTAACTCCAAACTTATTTTTTAACCGTCTGTACGCTGTTCTCGTGGTGCTCGTGGATTTCCCGTTATGCACGCCGGTCACGACGACGGCTCGTATCACGACGAAATGTAGATTTCATTCTTTAATCCAACTATTAGTCCCAGCGCATCGTCTGATAATGGTCCCGTTGCTCACTTTCATTTGGAACAGAATTGGGCGACAATTTTTTTTTTTTTGTCTGTCCCATTCACACGCATTCAATCCAATGCATTCAAACGGCTCTCCTCCGGTTTGCCCCCTGAATGTTGTGAGCGCATGGGTAAAGCAGCCAGGGCTACACTGCTCTTCCTGACTTGTGACCCGGATGTTTTTGCTGAGATCGTCAGAAGACCGGTTAGCCAAGACAACAGAAACAGCATGACAGAAACAGCACATCCTGTTTAGGAGATCTGAGCTTCAAAATAAGGGTTTTTACCGAATTTACTTGATTGAGCCGTGGCACTACCGTGGACATCCACGATCACAGGGGCAGTTGATGTGTTAATACATCACATCAAACCACACACTACAAGATAATTGGACCACTAAATAATTTTTAAAAACTCAGGTGGCAGCTGTTGGACAGGAGTTTTAACCGGAGTGATCGAGAGTTTCTCCTGCCCCCCCAATTGGAAAATGTTCCGTGTGTACAGCCGTGTGTGTGTGTGTGTGTGTGTGTGTGTGTGTGTTCAACGTGTGCAGGTTGTGCGTGTTGCTGAATGCGACGGGGGGGCACAGAGCACAGGGGATTGGCTGAATGCGACGGGGGCGGATCACAGAGCACAGAGCAGAGGGGATTGGCTGAGGCTGTTGTCTCTAATCAACGCTTAATGTTACTCATGAAAGAAATTAATATGCTCACCATCTGCTCACGCAATGCCTGCCTTTTACCCCCCTGTGTGTGTGTGAGTGAGTGTGGACAGTGCACGTGTGTCGTGCACCCACCCACCCACGCACCCACGCATGTGCACACGCAAACACAACACACGTACACTGAAGAGTGAGAGAAGTGAACATCAATGTGTGTCATGATGTGGGTCCATTTGGTTAATTTCAAATGCAGGTGAATGATTGTTAAAGAAGAATTCCGGCCCCAAAGTTTTTTTTTTTTTTTTTTTTTTTTTTTAATCTTTATTTGCAGGTTTTTTTTTGTTTGAAAAAAGTGGTCCAGGTGTTATTTTGTGAAAACATCCTTTATGGCTGTTTCCCCAACCCCAAATAATAAGCTTATAATGGGGCAATGGGCGTTGTGCAAGTTCACCTATATACATCGCTCCAAAATGCATTTTTTTGCTATATATTGTGTCTCCACCATGTCAGTAGTGAGTTAACACTCACACTTTCACTTTCACTTTGGTTCAGCGTGGTCCAGCTGTCTCAAAAGCTGGGGCGTGGCACATGGTTTATGCTGAACCACTGCTGAAACAAAGTGAAAGTGTGAGTGTCAGTGTTAACTCACTACTGACATGGTGGAGACACAATATATAGCAAAAAATTGCATTTTGGAGCGATGTATATAGGTGAACTTGCACAACGCCCATTGGCCCCATTATAAGCTTATTTTGGGGTAGGAAAAACAGCCATAAAGGAGTATTTCGACAGTGCGTACCAGTTTCCACTAATATCAGCAACTTCACACATGGTGGACCAACATTCTACAGGCCACGATTGACAATCTGATAACTCTATCGAAGATGTGTTGCACTGCATGAGGCAAATGGTGTTCACACCAGATACAGATGGTTCGGAGTCCCATACACCCAATAAGTTTTTTTTTTTTTTTGCACATTTCAGGGTGTCTTTTTATTGTGGGACAGTCTAAGGTACACCTGTGCACTAACCATGTTGTCAGTCTGCATCTTAATGTGGCACACCTGTGAGGTGGGATGGATTATTTAACAAAGCAGAAATGAAAAGATCACAATTTAGCAGATTTGTGAACAGTGTTTGAGAGAAATGGTTATATTGTATATCTGGAATGAATTTTAGGTCTTTAAGTCCATCCCATTCTTTCTGATATGAATAAATTAATGAATTGGACCTACATAAATATTAAAAAATGTACTTTGAACCTGACACTTGGCATGTCCATTGTCTATGTTACATCATAGTGAAACAATGTTCTTGTATCTGTGATCAGATTCACTTAATACAGTCTGAACAGTTGGATGACAAATCAATTACTTATCAGAAGAAATAAGATGAAATCACATCTTGGATGTGAAACCAACAGATTGACCACGCACGCACGCACGCACACACCACACACACACACACCACACACACACACACACACACCACACACACACAACACACACACACACACACACACACACACTGTTCCAAAAATATCCTCCCCGATCCATGCAACATGTTCCTCACGTCCGACTTGGCCCCTCTAGCAGACTGTGTGTGTGTGTGTGTGTGTGTGTGTGTGTGTGTGTGTGTGTGTGTGTGTGTGTGTTGTGTGTGGGTGTGCGTGCGGTGGTGCGTGGTGCGTGGTGCGTGCGTGCGTGCGTGCGTGCGTGCGGTGCGTGCGTGCGTGCGCTCCTCGCACATACACAAGAGGAGCACAGTTGTTTTTATGATTATTAAAGGGCGATTCCACCCTTTTCACATTATATGTCATTAATATACCTTAGAGATGTTGTGTGGACATGACAAAAAAAAAGTTCCCCATTCTGTTTTCCTTGAAATGGAGGTCTGAAGAAAACCACTAACATGGTGAAACATCTTGATGACATCATCAAGATGTATTTTCACCATTGTGAGTGGATTCTTTAGACGATTCTTTTTTCTGAGAGCGTTCATTTGGTTGCATTTGTACTGATGGATTTATAATTATAATTTGATTGTGAATGATTTACATATGTCATCAATGGATTGTAACTTGTAGATCTGTTCCATTCATTTTACCACCTTGTAGATCTGCTATTTTTCAGGGATGTTCAAGTTGCACTTACATTCAGGGTCGCTAGTCTTTGACACAGTTGAATGTTGATACTTTGTCTGGCAATTTCCAGGTTGTTATGAGGAGAGAGAATTGTTTTCATTTACTCCCAGACTATATTATCTGCACATGACCTTGCTCATTTGTGTGGGACTGTGTCTCTCGCAATGTCTTGGACCGCTCTGTAAGGGTTGGGGATTTTCCAGAACTACACTGTATAGAATTATATCTTGCATTTACGGAAGTTGCATATCCCAAACTTCATCTCCATGTTATTAAAAACTTCATTGCCCAGAAGCCTTTGCAGTAAACGTCATGCGGGAAGTTCATCATATGCCACGTATATTTCTGATAACAAATTGAATATAATGTGTGTCTCCGCCATTATTTTTGGGAGAATGTTTCCAGCATTTTTGTGCGACGTCTGTGGTTTTGTAATAATATTTTTGCTTCTCCCATACGTATTTTTTCCATTGTTCCACTGAACTGCCTCGCCGACTGTGTTTTACTGTGTTTTAATCCATGGGTCCATTTGGTTTCTCAGCTTGTCCTGGTTTGTAAGTAATTTTCAGGATTTATGGGTATATTTACTCATCATTTTTTATCTTTTCCAGGATTACATTTTGAACTATTTCTAATGCTCTTAAAGCTAGACATTATTTTATGGTAAATTGTACATCAGGACAGCTAAAAGGTTTTTCTCTGGTATAATTTACACTTTGGGTTTGGGTCATTATAGCCTGTTTTCAATTTTTTGAGTTATCGAAGATATACAGTCTTTCATCATATCAATTATAACAAATTCTTTATATGGTCCTTTTCCAAATCAACATGTACACTCTCAGAAAAATTGTTGAAAATCGGTGTAATTCCCGGGAATGAATGAAAAATGGAATGAATGGATTGAGTTTTGAAGGATTGAGTTTGAATGGATTGAGTTTGAATGGATTGAGTTTGAATGGATTGAGTTTGGAATTAGAGGCCAATAGACCTTCATTAAGCCCCTCCCCCTCCGCCAGCGTCCACCCAATGGTAGGACATTTTCCAACCATGGTTGATTCATTCCAATGTAAATATGATGGACTTTACACAATAAAAAATGTTCAATTCTGGAACCAGACATTCAAAAATCTCTACCATCTTCTCTCCAAATCCATCAACAAAGCATGATGTCTATGCAGTGGAAAAATGTGGGGTAAAACAATGTTTTATCATACAGGAGGAATCTATTGGTGGACAGGGGCGGATTAGACATGGGCATAGGAGGGGCAGTGCCCCTAAATGCCCAGTCTGCCCAACCAAACATGATGTCATGCAAAACAACCAAGATATTTCAAATTAAAGTGCTTCTATTTAAAATGATGTGAAACACTACTACTGCTACTAACTAACTACAGCTGTGTCACCACTAAACCAACAGCATTTCATCATTGAAAACAGAAAACTCTCTGAGTCAGACCTTTAGCTTTATGCATGTGCGTGTCTGTTGCAACTTCAACAACAACTGATGTTATTATTGATGCTTTACTTGACTAATAAAAGCCCTGTAACCCTAACCTAACCCAAATGGTATGGGGCGATTCATCGCCGTGATTTGAAGCGACATGGGCGATGAAGCCGCACACATATCATTTTGACTTGCCCCACCCCCCCTTGGGAAATGTTACATCCGCCCCTGCCCTCCCCTGCAAGAATTCTTTGGAAATGAGCAGTTTTTTGTGGATGTGTTTGGTACTGCAGCCAAATAGCAGACAGGCAGAGAAAATATGAAAAATAATTATCTGAGTGGTTGGTGAGGATGCAGAGGGTATGAACCATGTTGAACAGGCAACATTTATTTATGATAAACCATGGTGGACCCCTTTACCTTTGTGGTGTCTGCGATACCCCCCCCCCCCCCCCCCCCCCCCCCCCCCCCTCTCTCTCTTTCTTCCTCTCTCTCTCTCTCTCTCTCTTCTCTCTCTCTCTCTCTCTCTCTCTCTCTCCTTTCTCTCTCTCTCTCTCTCTCTCTCTCTCTCCTTCTCTCTCTCACTTCTCTCTCCTTCTCTCTTCCTTCTCTCCTTCTCTCTCCTCTCTCTCTCTCTTCTCTCTCTCTCTCTCTTCTCTCTCTTCTCTCTCTCTCTCTCTCTTCTCTCTCTCTCTCTCTCTCTGTTTTATGTGTGTGACCTCGTTAGAGGAGAGGATGAGTACACAGATATATTACAGTAATTATCTAATTTTACACTAGCTTTAAAATGTCACCGTGAGAGATAAAGTTATGGCATTAATACATAAAGAGGCTCTGGGGGGGGGGGGGGGAGGGGGAGGGGAGGGGGAGGGGGAGGGGGAGGGGGGGGGGAACTGGACTGTAAAAATAAACATAAACTCTCTCCATAGACACTGAGTCTATATTCAGTGGTTTTCAACCTTTTTCATACAGGGACCACTATTTATTCAGCATTTGAGCCACAGACCACCATTTGATGACATTTTAGCCCCACAGAACCCAAAACTAAAGATTTATTTTGCTTTTGTCCACAATTCCAGGCTGGATTTGGAAAAAACCAAACAGTCCAACATACAGATCAAAATGACCATTAATCTTCTACATTCTCTAGTTGTGTAGACCAGGGGTTTTCAACAGGTGGTCCGGGGACCACCAGTGGTCCTTGAGAAGGTTCCAGGTGGTCCCCAGGCTAAATGATGGAAAGTTGGTTAACCAGATGTAACTCTTGAGAATGTAAAAATGAAACCAAATGGACCCTTGCGGGTCCATTTGGTTTCATTTTTACACTCTCAAGAGTTAAAATATTCATCATCTGAATCAGCACCACTTAATTAAGAAGTTTACACTGTTTTGTTGGCAAAATCCAGCCAGGAATTGTGGACAAAACCAAAAGAATTCTTTAATGTTAGGTCTTTGGTGTGAAAATGTAATCAAATGGAGGTCCCTGGCTCAAATGCTGAATAAATGGTGGTCCCTGGAGTCAAAAAGGTTGAAAACCCCTGGTGTAGACTTAACTCTTGAGAGTGTAAACATGAAACCAAATGGACACGGGGCCATTTGGTTTCATTTTTACGCTATCAAAGAGTTTGGTTAATCAAGTTTCCAGCCTGGGGCCACCTGGTCAGGAACCCTCTCAAGGACCACTGGTTCACAGCGTTTAGAAGTGTATTTCCTGATGGATACGGCGCCAGCTGCTGGTTAACCAACGCTGTCCAAAACCAACTGCATGTCTGGCCAAAAAAAATGAACCAACCTCAAGGGACTGTGGAGGAGATCTGTGTGGAATCTCTTCTATTTTACACATACTATTAACATGATCTGTGTGTGGAATCTATTCTATTTTACACATACTATTAACATGATCTGTGTGTGGAATCTATTCTATTTTACACATACTATTAACATGCTTATAGGAGCTGCATGTTTACTGGTTTATTGTATTGCTTATTGTAAGCCTACACATGGGCATCAAGTTAGTGGTTCTGTAGGGACACTATTTAATCTATCCTGAGTCTTCTACATTTATTTTCTGTTTGTTTCTGAATATTGACTTAAATACTAAGCTTGAATAATGTCAACTTTCAACTGTTTTGTCCCCGTATGAAGGCAGGCTCATATGATTGTGATGATGATGATATGATGATGACACGAGAAACACTGACTTGGTACCAGCCCATATATACCGGTTCATTATATATTTATATATATATATATATATATATATATATATATATATATATATATATTATATATATATACTATATTTATATATATATATATATATATATATACACTCAACAAAAATATAAACGCAACACTTTTGTTTTTGCTCCCATTTTTCAGGGATGGACTTAAAGCCCTAAAATTCATTCCAGATATACAATTTAACCATTTCTCTCAAACACTGTTCACAAATCTGCCTATATTGAGCACTTCTGCTTTGTTAAGATAATCCATCCCACCTCACAGGTGTGCCACATTAAGATGCAGATGTGACATCATGATTAGTGCACAGGTGTACCTCAGACTCTCCACAATAAAAAGACACCCTGAAATGTGCAATTTTCTTTTGCCTTATTGGGTGTATGGGCCTCCGAACCAGTCAGTATCTGGTGTGACCACCATTTGCCTCATGCAGTGCAACACATCTTCTTCGCATAGAGTTTATCAGATTGTCAATTGTGGCCTGTGGAATGTTGCTCCACTCCTCTTCAATGGCTATGTGAAGTTGCTGGATATTAGTGGGAACAGGTACACACTGTAAAAAATGGTAATAACACATTATTACCACATTATTACCATTTCGGAAGCGCATACCAGTTCCCACTAATATCCAGCAACTTCACATAGCCATTGAAGAAGAGTGGAGCAACATTCCACAGGCACAATTGACAATCTGATAAACTCTATGCGAAGAAGATGTGTTGCACTGCATGAGGCAAATGGTGGTCACACCAGATACTGACTGGTTCGGAGGCCCATACACCCAATAAGGCAAAAGAAAATTGCACATTTAGGGCGTCTTTTTATTGTGGAGAGTCTGAGGTACACCTGGTGCACTAATCATGATGTCACATCTGCATCTTGATGTGGCACACCTGTGAGGTGGGATGGATTATCTTAACAAAGCAGAAGTGCTCAATATCACATATTTAGGCAAATTTGTGAACAGTGTTGAGAGAAATGGTTATTATTGTATATCTGGAATGAATTTTAGGGGCTTTAAGTCCATCCCCTGAAAAATGGGAGCAAAAACAAAAGTGTTGCGTTTATATTTTTGTTGAGTGTATATATATATATATATAATATATATATATATATATATATATATATATATATATATATATATATATATATATATATTTATATTAAATATATATATATATATATATTATTATAATTATATATATATTTTACCACTCTGTTGTGAATAAAATGTTTGGAGCTTTTAAAAACGTGTGGATCTGTTCTCTTTACTTCATGAAATCTGCTGTTAGATAGAAACCGTTAGTGGTCCGGGGACCGCCAGTACGTGGTCCTATAGAGAGGAGTTCCAGGTGGTCCCCAACTATAATGATGGATGGATGGTAAGCAGTGTTGTGAATAACGCCCTTACAAGTAACGCCCTTACAGTAAGGGATTACTTTTTTCAGTAACTTCTAACGTAACTCCTTACATTTCTCAAATCCATAACGTCGTTATGATTATTGTACCCGCGTTACAGTCGTTACTCCGCGGCGGCGGCAGCACTCGCTGCACTGTGTTGTCTGCTCGCTTCTTCAGTCTAACATAGAGTATATTGAATAGAGAAGGCACCGGACGAAAGTCCCCCTCTCATCCACTTGCATTAATTTCGGATGCCTGATCTAGTATTTATATATCTATGTGTCTAACGTGATGCTGTCCACCACGTCACAGAAAAGGTCATTGATTGGCTAACACGGCGCCACATGGCAGTATAAGCCAATCAGAGCCAGTCTTATTCGTCAAGCATCTAGTAGAAGAGTTGCGACATTGAGGGGGGCAGAAAACAAAGCGTATGATCACATGACTAACCTCGGTTGTCCCAATTCAATAGAAGTGGTATATATAGATGAGCCGCCATTGAAGTGGCCCCATGGAGTGAACAGAGTTTTCGCGTAATTAAAGGCTCTGGCCCTCTAAGCACACACATACACAAAGCTGTGTTGTTGCTGCGCACCACACACTCGCACTCGCTTGCGGTTAAAATAATAATAATAATAATAATAATAAAAACATACGCTCTCAAATGCAATGACACGACGACGACAGCGTGACCGGAGCCTTTGCAGCGCGGAAATATAAACATTATTTTACATTCTTGCTGGTAAAGCAGGGGTTTTCAACAGGTGGTCCTCAGGCTAAATGATGGAAAGTTGGTTAGCCAGATGTACTGAGAGTGTAAAACATGGATCTGTATGTTTGACTGTTTGAAATCCAGCCTGATATTGTGGACAAAAGAAATCTTTAGTTTGGGGTCTGTGGGGGGCCAAAATGTCCTCAAATGGTGGGTCCATGGCTCAAATGCAGAATAAACAGTGGGCCCTGGTATGAAAAAGGTTGAAAACGACTGTGGTAAAGGACCAGGACAAAAACATTGAAGTGAGTGTAAATTATGTTAGTGGGCAGCAAGCATTGTCCTCAGCAAAGAAAATCTTATTACAGTCCATGCTCAGCCATTCCAACCCTTTTCAAAAAAGGTTCTAAAAGAAAAAAATCATTAACATGGCGAAACACAACCTCCATTTCTAATAAACACAGAATCATGTCCAAACAACATCTCTAAGGCATATTAATTAATGTCAGTAAAATGTTGAAAATGGGAGGAATTCCACTTTAAACTTGTGACCACGAATACCACAGAACAACACCCTTTTTTGTATGTTTAAAAAAAAAGTAAAGTAAAGTAAAGTAACGCCCTTACTTTCAGAATTTAGTAAGGAATAAAGTAACTAATTACTTTTTCAGGGAAGTAACTATAACTATAATGCCCTTACTTTTAAAAGTAACTTCCCCAACTATAATGATGGATGGATGGTAAGTAACCAAATGCACCCTAGTTCTATAAACTCTGGAGTTAAACGGTGATAATGACTCAATGGAAACAAGCCTGGTTTTATCTAGCATCACTATTATAATGACTCAATGGAAACAAGCCTGGTTTTATCTAGCGTCACTATTAGAATGACTCAATGGAAACAAGCCTGGTTTTATCTAGCATCACTATTATAATGACTCAATGGAAACAAGCCTGGTTTTATCTAGCATCACTATTATAATGACTCAATGGAAACAAGCCTGGTTTTATCTAGCATCACTATTATAATGACTCAATGGAAACAAGCCTGGTTTTATCTAGCATCACTATTATAATGACTCAATGGAAACAAGCCTGGTTTTATCTAGCATCACTATTATAATGACTCAATGGAAACAAGCCTGGTTTTATCTAGCATCACAATGACTCAAGCATGAAACATCCTGCATATCAGCGCCCCCACCACCTCAGGACATTGTGGTACTGCAGCTAAACTGTCCATAAAGAAATGACTGGATATATCAGTGGTGATTGAAGCTCAAACCATTAGAAATAAGTTTGAGGAACATATACAGGATGATATTAATTATTACAAACAACATTCCTAAGCCATGAATGTAAAGAAGTTGAACCTGCTGAAAACAATACGCTGCACTGGCTTCAACAGGGGCGGATGTAACATTGTACCATTTTCAGTTCCAGGACTTTTATTAATAACATCAGTTGTTGTTGAAGTTGCAACAGACACGCAGCATGCATAAAGCTAAAGGTCTGACTCAGAGAGTTTTCTGTTTTCAATGATGAAATGCTGTTGGTTTAGTGTGACACAGCTGTAGTAGCAGTAGTAGTGTTTCAAATCATTTTAAATATAGGTAAGCACTTTAATTTGAAATGTCTTGGGCTGTTTTGCATGCCATTGTGTTTGGTGGGACAGACTGGGCATTGCCCCCCCCCCCGTGCCCATGCCTAGATTCAAGCTGAAGCAGGTCTGATCCTTAAGCAGTATGTTACGTAGTATACAGCTAAGTGAAAATAAAACAGCATCACCTCTGGTCTGGATGTGTAACTCAGAGTCTAGATCTTCATCTGTGTTTGTTGCTTTGAGAGTCCAGTCATCTGCAGCCACAGCTGTTGAAACTCAGGTGAATGAGCCGCCATCTTGATCCTGGTGCATTCTGGGAGATGTAGTTTCTGATAGGGCTGGGGAAAACATGATGGCCTGGCCCTACTGCAATCCTTACTGTTTGTTCAGGGGCAGATCTAGGCATGGGCATAGGGGGGCGATGCCCCCCTAAATACCCAGTCTGCCCCCCAAACACAATGCCATGCAAAACAACCCAAGAAATTAAAGTGCTTCTATTTAAACAAAAAAAAAAAAAAAAGATGTGAAACACTACTACTGCTACTAACTAACTACAGCTGTGTCACCACTAAACCAACAGCATTTCATTATTGAAAACAGAAAACTCTCTGAGTCAGACCTCTAGCTTTATGCATGCTGCGTGTCTGTTGCAACTTCAACAACAAGTGATGTTATTATTGATGCTTTACTTGACTAATAAAAGTCCTGTAACCGAAAATGGTATGGGGGTGACTTCATCGCCCGTGGCGCGAAGCGACAAAGGCGATGAAGCCAACGATTACGTCGGCTTAAGACGATTACGCCGCGAACAAAGCCAACTCGAGTCGTAACGAATCATGATGGGACAATCAAATAATTTCTAAGATGAAAAACGAAACAAAAAGTCTTGTACCATGCTGTTTTCTACTTCTTCCTAATTATATATTACGGTATATGATGATATTGTGTTTGTTGTCATGATTTGTCACGACCCGAGTTGGCTTTGGCCGCGGCGCAATCGTGTTTTTATTAACCATTTTCAAAAAGTCTATGAGGAAAATCAATGAGGAATCCACTAGTGGAACAGGGCTGGTGACGTCACTGCAAAGTCTATGAGGAAAATGAATGAAGAATCCACTAGTGGAACAGGGCTGGTGACGTCACTGAAAAGTCTATGAGGAAAATGAATGAGGAATCCACTAGTGGAACAGGGCTGGTGACGTCACTGAAAAGTCTATGAGGAAAATGAATGAGGAATCCACTAGTGGAACAGGGCTGGTGACGTCACTGAAAAGTCTATGAGGAAAATGAATGAGGAATCCACTAGTGGAACAGGGCTGGTGACGTCACTGAAAAGTCTATGAGGAAAATGAATGAAGAATCCACTAGTGGAACAGGGCTGGTGACGTCACTGCACAGGTCTATAGCACCTTTATCCAAGGTGCTTTACATAGCTTGTGCATCACATTCACCACATTCACACACACATGCATACACTGATAGCAGTGGAAACCATGCAAGGTACCTACTAGCACATCAGGAGCAACTAGATTGTGCCCCTACGGGGCACAGGTCTCCACCGTCCGGGCTCAAGAATTGATGATATTATTCTAATATATATAAAACACTAATGTCTTTTCACCACTGATAGAAACATAATACAACCAGCCCAGGTTACTGAGGGGAGACCACAGTGTACTGATAGAAACATAATACAACCAGCCCAGGTTACTGAGGGGAGACCACAGTGTACTGATAGAAACATAATACAACTGGTACTAGTGTATCAACTATAACGTCGTCATGACGTCATGACGAACGAGCTGCGTGCACAGACAGTCGTGCGACAGACAGATTCGGGGGGACGGACGGAGGGCGTTTTATAGTCCCCACCTTCGGTGGAGACAACTAGAAAAGTGCCCTTCTGGGCACAGGTCTCCACCAGGCCAGGACAGGTTGTGGCCTCCTGGTGGCGCTATAATAGGCCAATGTAAAAAGGTACTATTTATTAATATGACTTTAGGATTTGGATGATTGTGTGGTGAAAAATGTGTTTTGCAAATGTTCACCTGTTGGTGGCGCTATAACAAGCCATTGTGAAAAGAGTGGAATATTTTTCTCAGCCTAGTATTATAGTGTGTTGAAGATTTTATGTAGGCCTAAATTGCCTGCTGTGTTCATCATCTTTACAAAATCAGCCTCCTGGTGGCGCTATACCATGCCGTTGTGGAAAATTTGGGGCAGAGGTTCATGCTTGCCATTCAGGGAGTGTGTGTGCAAATTGTGATGTCGATCTGGTTCACAGTTTGGGAGATTAGCTGGTAACATACGGACACACAATTTTTTTTTTTTTCAAAAAGATGCCACGAATCTGCCTCCTGGTGGCGCTATAACATGCCGTTGTGGAAAATTTGGGGCAGAGGTTCATGGGTGGCATCCAGGGAGTGTGTGTGCAAATTGTGGCATCGATCGGGTTAACGGTTTGTGAGATTAGCTGGTAACAGTCGGACACGCTCACAGATTTTTGCAAAAAGATGGCAAAAATTGGCCTCCTGATGGCGCTATAACACGCCGTTGTGGAAACTTTGGGGCAGAGGTTCATGGTTGGCATCCAGGGAGTGTGTGTGCAAATTGTGATGTTGATCGGGTTAATGGTTTGGGAGATTAGCTGGTAACAGACAGACATACACACAGATTTTTGCAAAAGGATGCACAAATCGGCCTCCTGGTGGCGCTATAACATGCCGTGGGTCAAAAAGTTGGGGCAGAGGTTCATGGTTGGCATCCAGGGAGTGTGTCTGCAAATTGTGGCATCGATCGGGTTAACGGTTTGGGAGATTAGGTGGTAACAGACAGACATACACACAGATTTTTGCAAAAACATTGCACAAATTGGCCTCCTGTTGGCGCTATAAAATTCCGCTATGGAAAATTTGAGCGAGAGGTTCATGGTTGGCATCCAGGGAGTGTGTCTGCAAATTGTGGCATTGATTGAGTTAACGGTTTGGGAGATTAGGTGGTAACAGACAGACACACACACAGATTTTTGTCAAAAAATGGCCAAAATAGGCCGCCTGGTGGCGCTATAACATGGCGTTGGGGAAACTTAGGGGCAGAGATTCATCGTTGGCACCCAGGGAGTATGTGTGCAAATTTTGGCATCGATCGGGTTAACGGCGCCGGAGATTACCTGGTAACAGACGGACACAGGGACACACACACACACACACGGACGGAGTGCAAAACATATTCCCCACCATGCCTCCGGCCTGGTGGAGACAATTAGGGGTTCAGTGTCTTGCTCAAGGACACTTCAACACTAACTCTGCAGGAGCCTGGGATCGAACCGGCAACCTTGTGGTTACCATCTCTCTCTCTCTCTCTCTCTCTCTCTCTCTCTCTCTCTCTCTCTCTCTCTCTCTCTCTCTCTCTCTCTCTTTCTTCTTTCTCTTCTCTCTCTCTCTCTCTCTCTCTCTCTCTCTCTCTCTCTCTAGTGACTCTCTCCAACAGACAGACAGGCAGGCAGGCAGACAGACAAACAGACAGATAGAGAGACGGACAGACGGACAGACGGACAGACAGACAGACAGACAGACAGACAGACAGACAGACAGACAGACAGACAGACAGACAGACAGACAGACAGACAGATAGAGAGATGGAGGGAGAAGTGAGAAATATTTTAGACAATACTTTGTTGTTTGGGGGTTTAGGGTGGGGGGGACGATGCACCCCCCCCCCCCCCCCCCTCCAACAGATGGGCTGTCCCCTATACACACACACACACACACACACACACACACACACACACACACACACACACACATACCAATGTATGCAAATCCAGGGTACAAAGCATCCCAGGATGTTTTCAATCTGACCCAGTCGCCTGCGGGTGTGTTTTAATCCCCGGTACACACAGCACAGCCAGGCAGCGTTTCATCCATCCAAACGCCCTGAGCCAAACCATGAGACAGAGAGAGGGGACATCTGGCCATACCACTGACCCCCCATACCCCCATACCCCCGCCACCTTTCTATCTGACACCCCCATACCCCCCCACCACCACCTCTCTATCTCCCTCACAAACCACAAGGTGTGGGTGATGATATTATTGATGCTTTACTTGCAGGGGCGGATTGGCCATCTGGAGTACAGGGAGTTTTCCCGGTGGCCTGTGCCACCTAGTGGCCTGCTGCTGGACAAGATCCAAAATGCACTAGTGGCACTTCCAAAATGCACTAGAATGTGCTAGATGCTCGCCTGGAACATACAGATCAAAATGACCATTAATCTTCTACATTCTCTAGTTGTGTAGACTAAGTTGGGCTAATTCACATGATGAATATTTTAACTCTTGAGGGGGTAAAAATGAAACCAAATGGACCCGTAAGGGTCCATTTGGTTTCATTTTTACGCTCTCAAAGAGTTACATCTGGTTAACCAGCTGCCCCCCACCAGGGTGGCCTGGCAAAGGCAAAATTGTCCCGGTGGGAAAATATGTGCCAATCCGCCCCTGTTTACTTGACTGACTAATAAAAGTCGTGTAAAGATATTTCTCGTCTTCAACTAGTACAACATGCTGCTGCTAGACTACTGACCAACACTAAACCTCGTGAGCATATTACACCACTTTTAGCCTCTCTTCACTTATGTCTCAGAGAATTGATTTTAAAATTTTACTCCTAACTCCTTTTTCCTCTATGTTGCTTCTACTGTGATGCTGCAGCTGTTTCCCTGCAGACAGACACTTGCTTCGTCCTGCAGACGGTCCAGAACTTTGTTGTTGTCAACAAATCATGAAAACAATACATTGGCCGGGCT
>CM076968.1:58870775-58895775 GCA_039105355.1 Benthosema pterotum | reverse complement strand
ACACACACCACCTGGACACGTCATTTCATCTCGTCAAAAAGATGTGTCTGTTGTTGTTGTTGTTCTGCTGTTATTTGGCTGATTCAGAACCAGCAGATTGTCTGGCAGATAAATGAATTAAATAGAGTGACCAACACTGTGGTGTGGAAGGTAGGAGTGTGGTCTGGAAGGTGGGAGTGTGGTGTGGAAGGTAGGAGTGTGGTGTGGAAGGTGGGAGTGTGGTGTGGAAGGTGGGAGTGTGGAGAAAAAAACACGAGAAAGATGAACAGCAAATGGGTGCAGCAATTCTCAATCGCTGTGGTGTAGCAGGTATCAGGGGTGGCAACCCGCGGCTTGCGAGCCGCATGCGGCTCTTCAGCTGGTTACATGTGGCCCTTAAGGGGCTTCCACATGGAACCGTCAAAAACACTCGGCATGGTTCAGTCATTCATTCCCTATACAGTGGTGCCCAACCACTCGACCACAGACTGATTCCTAGTTGACCACGGAGGTGTAGGTGCATGTATGTTTTTTGACTCGTCATATAATTTTTGGGATTGTAAACCTTTTTTCTAAATACATTTCTATATGTTTTAATAGTGTGTCTTTGCATTGCGCACCTGCACACAAATGCACGTGTCTTATGGCAGGAGAGGGGAAATCTATTTGCGACCATGATGGCCGTCACAGCGGTTTTATAACCGTTGTGACCGTTTGATGTGGCTCTTTGCAGTAAAACAGTGAAAAACGTGGCTCTTAGTCTATGACTGGTTGGCCACCCCTGGTGTAAGGGTTCTC
Source organism: Benthosema pterotum (assembly GCA_039105355.1). Lineage (NCBI taxonomy): Eukaryota > Metazoa > Chordata > Actinopteri > Myctophiformes > Myctophidae > Benthosema > Benthosema pterotum. The sequence goes on along the minus strand of CM076968.1, from coordinate 58,894,998 downwards.
ATTGGCTGTATGGCAACAAATCAGGTCTGGGGCCTTGGGGTAGCCTAAAGCCTATACCACCAGCCCTGGGCCTGAGCTTACCAAATAATTACCCAGAATAACTAAAACCTGCAAGTCAAAAGGTCCAGAAAAATGTTACTGTACCCCCTTGCTTTGTTCATCATGAGTTGAAGCTCTTGATGACTGGTTTTAATTATTATGGATAATTATTTGGATAATTTGGATAATTATTTGGTAGGCCCAGGCCTGGTGGTATAGGCTTTCAGGCCTACCTCAAAGCCCTAAACCTGATTCGCTGCCATGCAGCCAATGAGCACGGCCCCAAACCTGATTTGCTGCCATGCAGCCAATGAGAGGACTTACACCATACCTGCTACACCACAGAGACCGGAATTGCACCCTATAATGGAGCAGTGTTTTTTTTTTTTTTTTTCTTTTTTTTCATACCAGGGCCCACTATTTATTCAGCATTTGAGCCACAGAGGACCACCATTTGATGACATTTTAGCCCCACAGACCCCAAAACTAAAGATTTATTTTGCTTTTGTCCACAATTCCAGGCTGGATTTGGGGGAAACCAAACAGTCCAACATACAGATAAAAATGACCATTAATCTTCTACATTCTCTAGTTGTGTAGACTTGGGATAATTAACATGATGAATATTTTAACTCTTGAGAGTGTAAACATGAAACCAAATGGACCCTCAAGGGTCCAAGGGAGTTACATCTGGTTAACCAACCAGACCATGGTTAACCATCATTTAGCCTGGGGACCACCTGGAACTCTCTCAAGGACCACTGGTGGTCCCCGGACCACTGGTTGAAAACCACTGATGAGATTTAAAGCATCAGAAATGTTAATGTGTGTGTAATTATCCTGGTGGTCCCAGCTCCAGTGAGGGGCTGACATCACAGCATGGTGCCCAGGCACGGTGCACCTGGGCTGGGGCAGAGCCTCAGGGCACAGCCCCTCTCCTCCACAGCATGGTGCCCAGGCACGGTGCACCTGGGCTGGGGCAGAGCCTCAGGGCACAGCCCCTCTCCTCCACAGCATGGTGCCCAGGCACAGTGCACCTGGGCTGGGGCAGAGCCTCAGGGCACAGCCCCTCTCCTCCACAGCATGGTGCCCAGGCACGGTGCACCTGGGCTGGGGCAGAGCCTCAGGGCACAGCCCCTCTCCTCCACAGCATGGTGCCCAGGCACGGTGCACCTGGGCTGGGGCAGAGCCTCAGGGCATAGCCCCTCTCCTCCAGAGATCCTCTCAGATGGTCCACCATGATGATGAGGTCTTTGGGGAGATCCCCATCCAGGATCCTTTTAAGATCCGCCAGATCCGTTGAGGTTTTATTGTAATGAGTTCACACAGCGTCAGAAACCTGATGCAAATGGTAAATGATGCATTTGCTGTTTATCATTGGGTGTAATTCTCAATCGCTGTGGTGTAGCCGGGTATGGTGTAAGTCTTCTCATTGGCTGCATGGCAGCAAATCAGGGGGGCCTTGGGGTAGGCCGAAAGCCTATACCACCAGCCCTGGGCCTGAGTTTACCAAATTATTACCCAGAATAATTAAAACCTGCAAGTCAAAAGGTCCAGAAATCACCTGACCCCCCAATTAAAAATGTTACTGTACTCCCCGGCTTTGTTCATCATGAGTTGAAGCTCTTGATGACTGGTTTTAATTATTATGGATAATTATTTGGTAGGCCCAGGCGGTATATAGGCTTTCGGGCCTACCTCAAGGCCCCAGACCTGATTCGCTGCCATGGAGCCAATGAGCACGGACCCACAGCGATCGGGAATTGCACTTTCAGCAATTGGGTCTTTCAGCAACCTGCAGCCCAGTTTGTACGTGTTCTGCCCTCCCAGTGTGTATAGTTACCAAGGCAGCAGGGCGATGTAACATTTCCCAATTGGGGGGGGGGGCAGGAGAAAATGGTATGGGTGCGGCTTCATCGATGAAGCCGCACCCATAACATTTTCAGTTCCAGGACTTTTATTAGTCAAGTAAAGCATCAATAATAACATCAGTTGTTGTTGAAGTTGCAACAGACACGCAGCATGCATAAAGCTAAAGGTCTGACTCAGAGAGTTTTCTGTTTTCAATGATGAAATGCTGTTGGTTTAGTGGTGACACAGCTGTAGTTAGTTAGTAGCAGTAGTAGTGGTTCACATCATTTTAAATAGAAGCACTTTATTTTGGGTTGTTTTGCATGCCATCATGTTTGGTGGGGCAGTCAGGGCATTTAGGGGGGCATTGCGCCCCCTCTCCCCCCATGTCCATGTCTAGATCCGCCCCTGATTTCGCCCCATCCAGAGCAAGGGGCCTAATGGGCTTCCATTTCCCAAAGTTTAAAAAGGCAAAGAAGTTTAAGGATAAGGCGTTTAGCAGTGACAAAAATCTAGTCATGTGTGTGCATGTCCCTGTGTCTGTACTCATCTGCAGGGCCTGTACACACACACACACACACACACACACACACACACACACACACACACACACCACACACACACACACACACACACACACACACACACACACTCCTCTTTTACTAAAGTTTGGCTGTCAATCAGCCCAGCCTGTGCCCTGAGGCTACAGGCTGGCTGATGAAACGACCCAAAGACCCTCCCCCTGAGAGAGAGAGAGAGCAGGGCGGATCTAGGCATGGGCACAGGGGGGCAACGACCCCCTAAATACCCAGTCTGCACCAAACACAACCCATGCAAAACAACCCAAAGATATTTCAAATTAAAGTGCTTCTATTTAAAATGATGTGAAACACTATACTGCTACTAACTAACTACAGCTGTGTCACCACTAAACCAACAGCATTTCATCATTGAAAACAGAAAACTCTCTGAGTCAGACCTTTAGCTTTATGCATGCTGCGTGTCTGTTGCAACTTCAACAACAACAACAACTGATGTTATTATTGATGCTTTACTTGACTAATAAAAGTCCTGTAACTGAAATGATATGGGTATACCATTTTCTCCTCCCCCCCCCCCCCCCCCCCCCCCCCAAATTGTGAAATGTTACATCCGCCCCAGGGAGACAGAGAATTCTATTTCATTAAGAGGATGATGAATATTCATACCATCCACCAGAGACAGAGAGAAGGACAAACATCTAAAGGTAAATACAAAAAAAATCAGCGTTTGATCTGGGCTATGAGGCAGCACACAAATATCACCGTGTGTGTGTGTGTGTGTGTGTGTGTGTGTGTGTGTGTGGTGTGTGTGTGTGTTGTGTGTGTGTGTGTGTGTGTGTGTGTGTGTGTGTGTGTGTGTGTGTGTGTGTGTGCGTGTGTGTGTGTGTGTGTGTGTGTGTGTTGTTCCCTATAGGCTCTCTATACGTGCGCAGCATGCACATTCCACACACTGGATGGACAGTTAGGATAAAAACCTCCACACTGTCTACAGATTGCAGTGAACTTTAAACAGGGAACTTGTAGATCAGTGCTGTCCAAAAGGTAGATGGTGATCTACCAGTAGATCACACAGACCATGCAGGTAGATCACATGACAGTCCCCCCAGCACTTGGACCCTTATAGATCTGTAACTCTAAAATTAATTCATTTTAACACTCTCAAGCGTTAAATTATAATTTAAACATCCGAATTACATAATTTTCAAGAGTCCATACAATTAGAAAATGGAGAATAACTGTTATTCTGGACAAATTGTGGACAAAAACGTGAAAGTTCTTAGTTTTGGGTGCAAGAAACTAAACTCAACATCAGAAACTGTCAACTCAAACCTCAAATACTGTTTTCAAACGTCAGTAATAACATAAACAGGAAAACCTTCCATTATTCTACCCTCTATTTTTCATTATAAGGGCATTATTCTTAAACACTGTAACATTAAGTAACACCATCACCACTATTTCAAAGATCAAACCTTCTAGGGGGCCTTGAAATGGATTTTCAGTAATGGAACAATCACATTTTTGATGTGTAGATCTTGTTGAGCCGTAGTGTAGCAAGCTACTTTTGTTCTGTAGCTTGTAGTGTAGCTTAGCTACATTTCTTCGAGAGTAACAAGTAGTGTAGCTTACTACAGTACATTTTCCCAGTAACTTGCCCATCACTATATACAGTAAATGCACCATTTACCATTTATTGGGGCACTGTGGGACACTTTCCTCTCTCTCTCTCTCTCATCCTTGGGGCATGTGTGGGAATAATAATGATGATAATGATGATAATGATGGAGGTACAGACACAGTAAAAAGACTCTTTAATGACTGTATACTGAATGGACTCTGAATGCACAGAGAGACTCTTAGTCACACTAAGTATTCACTAATCACTGTTTAGCACAACTTAACAGCAGTAGAAAGAGCATACAGGCGTGTGCACACCAGGGGCGGATGTAACATGTTCCATTTGGGGGGGGGGGGGGGGCAAGAAAAAATGGTATGGGGGGCGGCTTCAGTCGCACCCATACCATTTTCGGTTACAGGGCTTTTAATAGTCAAGTAAAGCATCAATAATAACATCAGTTGTTGTTGTTGTGTTGCAACAGACACGCAGCATGCATAAAGCTAAAGGTCTGACTCAGAGAGTTTTCTGTTTTCAATGATGAAATGCTGTTGGTTTAGTGGTGACACAGTTGTAGTTAGTTAATAGCAGTAGTAGTAGTGTTTCATATCATTTTAAATAGAAGGATTTTAATTTGAAATATCTTGCGTTGTTTTGCATGGCATTGTGTTTGGTGTGGCAGACTGGGTATTTAGGGGGGCATTGCCCCCCCCATGCCCATGGCTAGATCCGCCCCTGGTGCACACTGGTTAGTGAACTGCATGTGCAAATGATTCCTCTCCTCCTGCCATTAGGATGGTTTTAAGACATGTGTAAAAACCAGGGGCGGATCTAGGCATCATGGGCATGGGGGGACAATGGCCCCCTAAATGCCCTGACTGCCCCACCAAACACAATGCCAAGCAAATCAACCGAAGATATTAAGACATTAAAATGATGTGAAACACTACTACTGCTACTAACCAACTACAGCTGTGTCACCACTAAACCAACAGCATTTCATCATTGAAAACAGAAAACTCTCTGAGTCAGACCTTTAGCTTTATGCATGCTGCGTGTCTGTTGCAACTTCAACAACAACTGATGTTATTATTGATGCTTTAATTGACTAATAAAAGTCCTGGAACTGAAAATGGTATGGGTGCGGCAAAGCGACACGGGCGATGAAGCCGCACCCATAACATTTTCTCCTGCCCCCAAATTGGGAAATGTTAGATCCGCCCCTGGTATAAACTGCTCTGTAACAGTGTAATGTCTCTTCTATTGTGTGCTATAATATAAGTCATTAAAGAAGGATTAATCCTTCAGGTTCTGATAAGGAATAAATACTTTGTCTGGACACTAATAGATCTATAAGCTCTTTGTCCAGACCACTCATTGACTAGTCTTAGGGTCTTAATTGCGTTGTGCCTGTTAGACTAACGTTTAGGGGTCCCTGGCTGGGGGTCCCTGGGATTCTACACTCATTTTAAAACCTGATCCTATAGTTCAGCTTATGAGGAGGAAAATGTCATTTGTTTCATTGATATATGAGATATTCCATAACCCTCCATGGTATAAATAGGACCACTGGGGGTTCCAGTGGTCTTATTTATACCATGGAGGGCCGGCAATCTGGTTAAAATACTCTATTGTTCCTTTAAAATACTGGATTTAGTCATTATGGGGCTCTGAGATGAGCTTACACACACACACACACGCACACACACACACACACACACACACACACGCACGCACACACGCACACACACACACACACACACACACACACACACACACACACACACACACACACCAAGGTTGAATGAAGGTTCATGGTTTAGATTGTTAGTAGAGAAAGTAAAATATGAGTGTTAATTTATTTTTAATTGCTGCTTTCTTTGGTTTTAGTGATTTAGTTGTTTTTGCAGGGTGGTATGGGGGGGGGGGGGCAGTTCGAACACAGAGCTAAATGTATTTATTTCACTAAAGCAGTGGTTTTCAACCTTTTTGAATCCAGGGACCATCATTTATCATTTGAGCCACGGACATCATTTGAGGACATTTTAGCCCCCAAAGACCTAAAAGTAAAGAATTCTTTTGGTTTTGTTCACAGTTCCAGGCTGGATTTTGCCAACAAAACAGTGTAAACGTCTGAATTAAGTTGTGCTAATTCAGATGATGAATATTTTAACTCTTGACAGTGTGAAAATGAAACCAAATGGACCCGCAAGGGTCCATTTGGTTTCATTGTTACATTCTCAAGAGTTACATCTGGTTAACATCTGGTTTCCATCATTTAGCCTGGGGACCACCTGGAACCTTCTCAGGGAGCACTGGTGGTCCCTGGACCACCTGTTGAAAACCCCTGCACTAAAGGACTAAAGTTAGTTAGTAGCAGTAGTAGTGTTTCACATCATTTTAAATAAGCACTTTAATTTGAAATATCTTGGGTTGTTTTGCATGGCATGGTGTTTGGTGGGGCAGACTGGGCATTTAGGGGGGCATTGCCCTCCCATGCCCACACCTAGATCGGCCCCTGACCGGTTTGCAGACCCCCCCCCCCCCCCTCTGCTTCTCCCTGTGTTAATCTCCACCAATCAAACAGTTCAGGCTCATCATCACCATTCTGTCAGTTCTCTCAGATGACTCTGGTTCTGTTTTTTTTTTTCTTAGTGACATGCAGGTCAAACTAATACTGTACAACTGATGGCTTTGATTTCATTATTATCATCAGTGTTATTCTAATTATTATTGTGAAACAATAAATGTTTATAAAATACTAAAGCAATGAATCAGGACTCCACCACCCAGGCAGTGTGTGTGTGTGTGTGTGTGTGTGTGTTGTGTGTGTGTGTGTGTGGTGTGTGTGGTGTGTGTGTGTGTGTGTGTGTGTGTGTGTGTGTGTGTGTGTGTGTGTGTGTGTGTGTGTGTGTGTGTGTGTGTGTGTGTGTGTTGGTGTGCGTGTGTGTGCTAGGGATGTACAGTACTTTATCGTATCAGGAAAAAAGTATTGCATCTGCCCTTTTTTTTCACATCGGAAATGAAAAAAGTGGCATCGGGACATGACTAGTGTGTGTGTGTGTGTGTGTGTGTGTGTGGTGTGTGTGTGTGTGCGTGCGCGCATGCGTGTGTGTGGGTGTGTGCGTGCGTGCGTGCATGTGTGCGTGTGTGTGGGTGTGCCGGTGTGTCTACAAGCCACTGGTAGTCATGGTAACATGAGTGAGCACAAATCTCTTCCCACGAGACGATGAGGGGGTGGTGGTGGGGGGGTAAGGGTGGGGGGGGGGGGGGGTATGAGGGGGGTAGCAGGGGTGGGGGGGGTACTGGGTGGACTGAGGAGTGAGTGGCGTGGCGTACGTGGCGTCTGCCCACTCACACTGTGCCAGCTAGCCAACATGGCAACCAGCATCACACGGTGGGCAGGGCAGTGCCAGCTAGCCAACATGGCAACCAGCATCACACTATGGGCAGGGCAGTGCCAGCTAGCCAACATGGCAACCAGCATCCTGCCATATGGTGGCACCATGAGACAGGGCCGGATCTATAGAGGAGGGCAGGGGTGGGCAGAGCCCACACAAACATGCATCCTGTATGCCCACCCAGTGAAAGGTACCAGTGGTCCCTGAGAGGGTTCCAGGTGGTCCCCACTAGGCTAAAGTTGGTTAACCAGATGTAACTCTTTGAGAGTGTGAAAATGAAACCAAATGGACCCTTGCGGGTCCATTTGGTTCATGTTTACACTATCAAGAGTTAAAATATTCATCATGTGAATTATCCCAAGTCTACACAACTAGTGAATGTAGAAGATTAATGGTCATTTTGATCTGTATGTTGGACTGTTTGGTTTCCCAAAAAAAAAAAAACAGAACAACAAAAAAAAAACACTGAAAACCAAGCTGCTTCATATGAAAAACTTTGGAGTTGCCCAGTTCCCCACCCTGCCATTCCAGCCCACCCTAGTAGGGCTGGCTAAATCCGGCCGTGGAGAGAGAGCGAGAGAGAGATCCCTGACTAATAAGATAAACATCGCTTAAAACATTATACTTAGCCTACTTGTATATACCCAATATAACTAAAATAAACAAATAAAACACCAATGACATCTTATTTCTTTCATAAATAGAGAATATTTCTCTCAACAGGAACTGCTCCTGGCGCAGGATGATGATGTCACATGTCCATGTGTGATCTAGCTCTATGGAATATATGGATGAACATGCTCTGTGACATCATCATCCTGCGACCGGAGCACCTCCTATTGAGTGAAAGATTCTCTATTTATGAAAGAAATAAAGTATTGAAGGTGTTTTTATCTGCATGTTTTAGTTATAGAAGGCAATTACAGTGTTTTAAGGCATATTTGTCTTATTAGCCAGGGATACTTTTACAGTGTTGTAGACAAGACCTAGACCTAGGGGGGTCGAGACCAAAATGACACAGAGACAACCATGGACTTGGTCAAGACAGCTGTCTTTATGAATGGACTCATTGAGAGGGTTCCAGGTGGTCCCCAGGCTAAATGATGGAGAGTTGGTAAAGGGGTGTAACTCTTTGAGAGTTTAAATCTGAAACCTGAAATTTAATTATGGACAAAAGCAAAAATAAATCTTTAGTTTTGGGTCTGTGGGGCTGAAATGTCCTCAAATGGTGGTCCTCCGTGGCTCAATTGATTGGTGATTTACTGTCACATTCTAGCTTATGTGTTCAGTACAGTGCAGTGATTCACATTCACTGTATATGATGTATTAGCATGTTTTTGTCTGCTAAATGCATAAACTGTAAATTACAGTGTTAAAATAATATATTACTGCAATTAATCAATTAATTAATCAATATGAACCCTGTTCATATTAGGTTGTAATATTTGATCAGCATTTGAGACACACGCGCACGTGTATTCCCTGTACTGCACTGCACCCGTGTGGCCGTACAGAGACATTACAGGACACGAGGAGCCACTAGACTTGAGAACGTAAAAATGAAACCAAATGGACCCTTGCGGGTCCATTTGGTTTCATGTTTACACTCTCAAGAGTTAAAATATTCATCATCTTAATTAGCCCAAGTCTACACAACTAGAGAATGTAGAAGATTCTGGTATTGTGGACAAAAGCAAAATAAATCTTTAGTTTTGGGGTCTGTGGGGCTAAAATGTCTGTGGCTCAAATGCTGAATAAATGCTGGGCCCAGCTACAGCAGGGGTTGGAAACCCCTGCTGTAGCTGATATACAAGCTCTCAATGAGATTGTAGATCTGTTATTGTTGCTGTTATATTTGTCCCAAAGTGCCCAGTGCTCATACTCGACCCCTGGAACCCCACAAGAACTACTTGGACTTCGCATACTGTAGGAAACAGAGTTGACAACTTTTGTCAGGAATGAGGAGTTAGAAAACTGAAAGCCTGGACTAATTTGTCGGCTTATAGAACAGGGGCGGATATAGGCATGGACATGGGGGGCAATGCCCCCCTAAATGCCCAGTCTGCCCCACCACACACGATGGCATGGAAACAACCCAAGTTTTCAAATACTTCAAATTAAAGTGCTAGTATTTAAAATGATTTGAAACACTACTACTGCTACTATCTAACTACAGCTGTGTCACCACTAAACCAACAGCATTTCATCATTGAAAACAGAAAACTCTCTGAGTCAGACCTTTAGCTTTATGCATGCTGCGTGTCTGTTGCAACTTCAACAACTGATGTTATTATTGATGTTTTACTTGACTAATAAAAGTACTGTAACTGAAAATGGTATGGGTGCGGCTTCATCACCCGTGACGCACAGCGACACGGGCGATGAAGCCGCACCCATACCATTTTCTCCTTTTAGGTTAGGCCAGGCCAGGGGTGGACCGACAGTCTGGCATACAGGGCATTTTCCCGGTGGGCCGACCCCCCCCCCCCCCCCCCCCCCCCCCCCCGGGGCCGTTAATGTCGTGTTTTAATTTTAAAAAAAAAAAAATCTGCACAAAACCGGCCCACGAATCAGTGCTGGCGGCCCTCTGTCCTCTTCAAATGAGACTGCCTATTGCAGGGTTTTTATAGTTAACTAAAACTAACTAACTAATTTTAGTTAGCCCGAGCCCCAGAGCCCCTTATGTCTTAAATTCTCATGGGGGCTCAGGCCCCGGAGCCCCCACAAAGATTCAGAGGGCCGCTCTGAGACAAAATTGCCCGGTACGTTTTGTGCTCCCAGTCCACCCCTGGGCCAGGCTACTTGTAGTATCACTTTGAATGAATAAATAAATAAAAATAAACTGACACTTTAAAATTATACGTATATGTTTTTTTTATTCAAATATCCATAAAATATGTCTTTGAAGTTTGAGGCAATAGAATACTGCATTTGTTCTCAATAACTTTTTTTCCCCTTTTCTTATGATACATTATTTTACAGGTTTATCAAAAGTAATCATTAAAAAAGAGCTTTCAGAACCCAATATAGAAGATAATATTCTTTCTTATGTGAACAGATATGAGACAGAATGTCATCAAACATCAAAATCATCTCCAGAAATAAGGAGCGTCTAAACCAGTGGTTTTCAACAAGTGGTCCAGGGACCACCAGTGGTCCCTGGGAGGGTTCCAGGTGGTCCCCAGGCTAAATGATGGACAGTTGGTTAACCAGATGTAACTCTTTGAGAGCGTAAATATGAAACATGAAAATATTCATCATCTGAATTAGCCCAAATTTTACACAACTAGAGATCTAGGTTTGCCTGTTGTGTTTCAAATCCACACTAGAATTGTATATAAAAAACAAAGACATCTTTGGGTTTTGGGGTCTGTGGGGCTAAAATGTCATCACATGGTGGTCCTCTGTGGCTGAAATGCTGAATAAATAGTGGTCCCTGGTGTGAAAAAGGTTGAAAACCACTGGTCCAAACCAAAGAGATGCTAAGGCAGTCCAAACATCAATGTGAAGAAGAAGAATGCTGGGGATTCAGAGAGGAAGAAATAAATACAATGAAAACTAAAATAAGACTTTAAAGCTGATGAGGATTAAACATCTTTTGGGTATATTCTGGCCAATAGTGTGATCATGCAGCTTGGAGTTTAACTCCAGATGACAACGTGATAACTGCCATCTTATCCACGGATAACGGCACTGACGTGAGCGGAAACCGAAACAGAAACCAAAAGTGATCAACATCTGGGAACTGAATTGTTAGCAACGGATTTGTTCACCAATATGCTTCTAAAGGAGTTTAATAACATGGACTAAAATGTTGGAATTCAACCCTTTGGGGAGGGGGGGGGGGGGGGGGCAGTTCAAAGTCGGGTATCTAACGGGATTCAGCATCATGAAATTTCAACATTTTAGTACATGTTATTAGACAGCATTAGACACACATTGGTGGAGGCATTTCTTGGTCACCATTTAGTTCCCAATTTGGACTTCAGATATCAGCTAGAATTCCCCAACTAAAAGCTTCATAACAAATAAAGGCTTTTTTTGTAACACAGACAGAATGCATACAATTATAAATAATAAAGCCCAAAACGTAAACACATACATGTGCATCCATCAGTTCTCAGTAAACAGTTCCTTAACTGTGCAACTCGTCCCATTATTATTATTTCATGGACTTTTGTAGGCACAACAACATGAATAAATACATACATTTATTTATTTTAGGCCTGTTACGTATCGACATCTCAAAGTAAGCAACTATTTAGCCTGGAAACCAGACAAATGGCACAGAGGAGGACAATACATCCATCATAGGTCTAGAGTAGACTGCTTATCATATTCAATACATCGCTGTGATATTCATGACATCAACACACAGAACAATGATGGATTAATAATATAAATCATAGCAGACAGAGTGAGATGAATGTAAGCAGCAGTTTTTGCAGCAGAAAAGGTTAAACTATTTTGGATCATGTTTTGAATAGAGCTTTAGTCGGTTAAATAAACAAAAATATAAATATATACATTTATTTATTTTTTATCAGATATTTACTTATATCTGAGGTCTCTGCATATGTTTTGTAACTTGACTTTAGTCTTTTCATCTTTATCTATTTTGGTTTTTGGCTAAAAGGTTGACTCCATTATCTTAAATGTAACATGTACTGCATATTAGTTTCAGTAACTTCAGTTCTAACAGTTTATTCCTAAACATTCTGACTCAACTCTCTCCTCCCATATGACGCACAACAGTCGTATAAATATAGATCGCATTCAGTAAAGCACAAAATAATAACTTGTGTGAGGTATCTGTCTGCGTTTATCTGTCTGTTTATCTGTCAGGAACCATCGGTTTTGTTAGAATGGGAAGAAACAAAAAAAAAAAAAAACTTTGGCCTCATTTTTTGGAGACAAAACACAGATCTTCAGCAAAGAGTCTAATCAAGAAAGAAAGAAAGAAAGAAAGAAAGAAAGAAAGAAAGAAAGAAAGAAAGAAAGAAAGAAAGAAAGAAAGAAAGAAAGCAAGAAAGCAAGAAAGAAAGAAAGAAAGAAAGAAAGGGGGAGGTTTGGCAACTAAGTTTGGCAACTTCTGGGGAAAGTTAACAGTTTGCGTGCCCTTGAAGTAGAACTACATCAGGCTTGTCATTATCAAATAATAGTTATGACCGATGCCATTTAGGTTGATCACGTCACTTTGGTTTGATACGATCCCAATGATAACAGCAGCGAGCAGCGATCGCATATTCCAGTCAGAACGGACCAAAATAAGGGACGGACCAACCCGGGACCGGAAGTGTGTCGCCAACTAACTTGTCCGACGGGAAACATGGACCGAAATATGAAATATGACTTTTAGATGAAAATCGCTGGCACTGGCTACCTCAAAAAATATGAAAAAGGGCACTGAGAGTTGTTAATGAACCGTAAGTTGACCTTTTGATAGACTCTCTGGGGTGCTATAGCCTACTGTACAGCGCAGATGGAAGGCTACTGAGTGACTATAATGTGTGAACATCATCAAACAACTCAAATGGAATCACATCAATGGCAGAAGCAAAACAAAAACCAAGTGGATGTTTCTCCAGCCAATCAGAGGCCACAGAGCAGCGTTTCTCTAGCCAATCAGAGGCCACAGAGCAGCGACTAGCCAACCGTTTGACCTTTGACCTTTCTATCCACCGTCAGTAACGTCAACAACAAACTGGCCAGCAGTGACTGACACCAGTGTTTGCATAGCACTTATTACACTTCTTATATTATGGCAATTTATCCACTCTGTAGGATATGAAACCTCGTTAACAGTGGCGTGCACAGATAGACGCCAAGGGGTGCTTGAGCACCCACAAGTGGCCCTCTCTGGACCAACATGCCCTTTTAAAAGCACTCTGTTTTTAAAAAAAAAAAAATACATTGAGAAAACAGCGCTTGTCTCAACACTGTAGCAATACAAAAAAAATAATAATAATAATAATACCACTTTGTGTAAGATGGCACTGTTGTCCACAGAGTCAAGGCCTGTTTTAGAGGGATAGAGGGTAATCTGCTCTTATTCTAAGGGACTTGAGTTTGAAATACAGTCAGTGGAGAAGAAGCCATTATTCTCTTGTGTGTTTATTTTCTTCAAACCATTTTATATAGCAGTAGCCTAATGTGTTTGAATAGTTGTACTTGTAGATGCTGAAATGCTGTTATCTATGCATTTTCAACCCCTCAAAACCCCCAGGAGGAGGCCCTCCTGGTAATATTTGAGCACCTGTCCTTCAAAATCTCTGTGCACGCCACTGCTCATTATTATGTTGAGATTCAAAGATGGCAAAAAAAACAGTAGCTCTACAAGCTCCTAACTCTTATTGGTATTATTGGTATTCTGCTTGTATGTAGGATTTGATATGTTTGTATGTGATCAAGAATAGCGTTCATTTACACACAAAAGACGACAACTAAATAAAGTTTTGGAGTTTCTCCTTTCACTCTGTTTTGGGTAAAGAAAAATAAATAATTGGCCTTGTGCTGTGTGTGCGTTAGTTTGAGTCACAGTCAGGTGTGTGTGTGTGTGTGTGTGTGTGTGTGTGTGTGTGTGTGTGTGTGTGTGTGTGTGTGTGTGTGTGTGTGTGTGTGGGGGGGGGGGGGGGGTGCACGCACGCATGTGTGTGTGAGAGATCATACAGTTTGCCAAACGATACAACATCCATCCATCCATCCATCCATTCATCATAGTGACTTGTCTCAGAGTAGTTCTTTAAGCTGGTGTTAAACTACGAACATAAACACCATCATTCTGCACCAGAAAAAGGTCTTCTTTCTCCTACGTCACTGATTGGTTGTTTAAATCTGTGCACAGAGAGTTCCCAGGCAGACATTGGTTGAATCCTCTGGTCCAGTCAACATACGAGACGATATTTAACTGCAAAGTCAGTAAATTCATTGGCGAATCATCCATCCATCCATCCATCCGGCTGGCGGCTTTGGGCTCCGTAAAAAAACAACATCAGCAAGAACAAAATCACTAGCATTGTGCAGACCTTTAAGAAAGTGTCTCTAGGCCTTGGACACGACGAGAATGGTAGGCGTGGTCCGTGGCAGTCGCCACAGAAGCTCAACATAGTTCATAAAGCAGGCGACACCAATGGGACACACCTCCTCTACAGCGTAGCTCTGGTTTCCATGGTGACGCTCCTCTACAGCGTAGCTCTGGTTTCCATGGTAACGCTCCTCTACAGCGTAGCTCTGGTTTCCATGGTGACGCTCCTCTACAGCGTAGCTCTGGTCCACGTTGTTAACATGATGCCGAGAGCTGCGTTCTACCGTTGGAGGAGAGGTTCCGATGGCTGCGATACTTATATAGGAGCACAGAGCCATTCATCAGTGACGCTGTACGTTGTACGTTGGAGGAATCTTAAACTGGCTATTAATATGAGTACTGCATCCAACCATCACCTCCACTACTCTGGTTCTGTGGGATGTTATTGGTTCCCAGAGAGTCAGATCATTTTTGCGACCGTTAGCACACTATTGACCCTTTTTTTTTCCTTTTTAAGGTTGCGACCGTTCTGGTTCCGTTCTCGTTGATTGTGAATGAAAATGCCTGCAGGCTCCTATTCAGAAACGTCCAGTGTTTTTCCACTGAGAGTGAAACAACAGCAGCTGCTCCAGGAGTTTTGTTTGCTCTCGGTATCAACTTGGTGGGATTTTTTTGCCCAATGCGATGCAGTAAACAAAAAATCACTAATAAAGGATCTAAATGGAGAGTTTGCTTTTCACAGAAGAATGGATTATTCTGAGAAAACAGCATGGGAGGTTTTTGTTTGGAATGGATCCCAAGGAAGTGCAGGAGGATATTATGGGATAGGAGATGAATGATAGTAATCTATCTGACAACGACAACGCTGTATTGGTGAGTGTGAGCTGCTGGTTGATATAACTACCTAGTAGATATAACTAGTAGATATAACTAGTAGATGAACATATACGCAGCTCTGCTGTTGGGCAGGAGGTGGCGCCAAGCTGGCGTAGGGGAAGTCCACCCATTTTCATTTTGAAACATCTTGATGACATCATCAAGATGTATTTTCACCATGTTAATGGATTTCTTGGGGGCGTGGTCAGATGGTCTTGGGGGCGTGGTCAGATTGAATGGACGTTGTGGTGGTAACGGGTCTTGGGGGCGTGGTCAGATGGTATTGGGGGCGTGGTCAGATTGAATGGACGTTGTGGTGGTAGCGGGTCTTGGGGGCGTGGTCAGATTGAATGGACGTTGTGGTGGTAACGGGTCTTGGGGGCGTGGTCAATGGTATTGGGGGCGTGGTCAGATTGAATGGACGTTGTGGTGGTAACGGGTCTTGGGGCGTGGTCAGATGGTATTGGGGGCGTGCTCAGATGGTCTTGGGGGCGTGGTCAGATGGTCCGGGGGCGTGGTCAGATTGAATGGACGTTGTGATGGTAACGGGTCTTGGGGGCGTGGTCAGATTGAATGGACGTTGTGATGGTAACGGGTCTTGGGGGCGTGGTCAGATTGAATGGACGTTGTGATGGTAGCGGGTCTTGGGGGCGTGGTCTTGGGGGCGTGGTCAGATTGAATGGACGTTGTGATGGTAACGGGTCTTGGGGGCGTGGTCAGATTGAATGGACGTTGTGGTGGTAGCGGGTCTTGGGGGCGTGGTCAGATTGAATGGACGTTGTGGTGGTAGCGGGTCTTGGGGGCGTGGTCAGATTGAATGGACGTTGTGGTGGTAGCGGGTCTTGGGGCGTGGTCAGATTGAAATGGACGTTGTGGTGGTAGCGGGTCTTGGGGGCGTGGTCAGATTGAATGGACGTTGTGGTGGTAGCGGGTCTTGGGGGCGTGGTCTTGGGGGCGTGGTCAGATGGTCTTGGGGGCGTGGTCTTGGGACGTTGTGGTGGTAGCGTGGTCTTGGGGGCGTGGTCAGATTGAATGGACGTTGTGATGGTAGCGGGTCTTGGGGGCGTGGTCTATGTCCACTCGCCGTGCCTCAGCGAAGCCCAGGAAGGTGCAGAGACCCAACAGGTTGACCACCGTGATCAGAGAGAACACCGAGGACCAGGACCCTGTGGTCTCTATCAGGTACCCTGAGAAATACACCATCAGGACCCCTAGAGGAGGAGAGGGGAAAAACACAGTGTGAGGACCCCTAAATACACCATCAGGACCCCTAGAGGAGAAAAACACAGTGTGAGGACCCTAAATACACCATCAGGACCCCTAAATACACCATCAGGACCCCTAGGAGAGAAAACACAGTGTGAGGACCCTAAATACACCATCAGGACCCTAAATACACCATCAGGACCCCTAAATACACCATCAGGACCCTAAAATACACCATCAGGACCCCTAAATACACCATCAGGACCCCTAAATACACCATCAGGACCCCTAGGAGAGAAAACACAGTGTGAGGACCCTAAATACACCATCAGGACCCTAAATACACCATCAGGACCCCTAAATACACCATCAGGACCCCTAAATACACCATCAGGACCCTAAATACACCATCAGGACCCCTAAATACACCATCAGGACCCCTAAATACACCATCAGGAGCCCTAAATACACCATCAGGACCCCTAGAGGAGAAAAACACAGTGTGAGGACCCCTAAATACACCATCAGGACCCCTAGAGGAGAGGGAAAAAAAACAGCCTGAGGACCCCTAACACAAGCAAGACTGGGAATGCAAATACTCCTATTAATTAAGACTGTAACTCTTGGGTCTCTGAGACCCATAAAAACCTCATATCACCCATTCTCTCCCCTTAAGAGTTCACACCTCCACCTAACCTCACAGACCTGACGGTCTGTGAGGTTAGGTTGAGGGTCGGGCTGGTTGAGCGTCAGGGATTTAGGCTTAGGGTTACGGTTGGAGGGGTCTAGGGGGTTTTGCTACAAACATTGCTACACCCTTCTCTAAACCTACCCCTAAACCTAACCGCAAGCAGATTTGACTGTTATCAGTGGATAAGATCACAGTTGTCATCTTATCAGTGAGTAGGCTCCAGACAAGATGCTGTCATTGATAAAATGGTGCTGATAAGCAGCCTACTGGGAATAATGGCTTGATAACAGTAGAAGCGGATTGGATTGTTCTCAGTACTCACCAGAGAACGCTCCACAGGTGTTCATGATCCTGGAAGAGAACAGCAGAGCACAGGATGGACTTTAGTCTGTTGTGCTTGAGGATTAAAGACCTTAGTAATAATGCTGATCTGTATTGTATCTTCTATCATTATAATCAGTGATTATTCACCTTTACAACAAGGTATGAATTAGAGATCAGACATTCCTGGAATGAGTAACATTGATAAATGTGTGGGATGAACCCCAACAAAAAATAGGAGGGAGGTAAGAAAACTAAGAAACAAAATATACTTTTGTTAAAGGTAGGGGAAGTGATTTGAAATTCATGGTGTAGTACCAGCCTATTGCACTAGGGGCGTCCAACAGTAGCTACACTATGTGAACCTGCTGCTCGCTCCTGATTGGAGGAGAATTGGTGGTGACCTGGGGAACTTTTATTAGCTCCTCTGCTAACGTGGGGGAGGGGGGACTCCATATATGGTTTCCAAACTTATAATAGAGCATTTTAACAGAAAAAAATATTGGGTGATATCTGACAAAAGTGAAATCACTTCCCCTACCTTTAATGAATGAAATTTTTAATTAAACTAAATTGATCAGACACAGTTTAGAAAATCTTTATATTACACACAGAAACAAAACAGACAGAGTAGACATGAGACATTAATGTTTAAACGTACCAAACAGAGCACCAGCACAGGAGGGAGCCAAGTCCTGGACATTCACTGATACACCACTGTAACGCACGCACGCACACACACACACCACACACACACACACACACACACACACACACACACACACACACACACACACACACACACACACACACACACACACACACACGCACACACACACGCACACACGTACACACACACACGCACACACAACACACACGTACACACACACACTAAATAACATTGCAATACATCATGCAGATCACAGTTTACAATTTAAGGAGAGTTTACAAAACATTACAATTTACAATGTAAGCTAAATTAAAACATGATAATTAGTGATCAGCGGATGAGCTTTTTCATCTGAAATAACTGCACATGCACATTGTTGATCTGTCCGCATATTTAATTGATCTAATTCATGCATCCGCATCCATCCGCGATCTCATGTTTGGGTTCACTACCAGCACCGCCGCTCTCCTCCTGTTCTCCTCTCCGTTGTTGTTCATTCCCCCTCTGTTTCTCTCTCTACTTCTACCTGCCTCAATTAGAATAATTTATCCTGCTTTCATGTTTACCTCCTATTCTATTTATGTCATTGTCTCTAATCTATCAATGAATTCCCCTTCCTTCCTTCTCCTCCTGCCGTCGCGCTGTGGTGTGCTGTGTGTTTTCTTTTTTTTTTTTTAACCGGCCGTTAACAAGCAACCGCTGCGGTGCGGTAGTTAGTAAAATCCGAGATTTTACTGGAAAGTGCGGTGGTTGTGGTGGTATGACGTCATATTGTAGGCATGGTTGGTCGCGGTGGTTGCCTTAAACCTCCTACCTGTGGCTGAAGGTGGTCAGACCGATGGTAGAACCTCCTACCTGTGGCTGAAGGTGGTCAGACCATGGTAGAACCTCCTACCTGTGGCTGAAGGTGGTCAGACCCATGGTAGCAGAGACTAGAACCTCCTACCTGTGGCTGAAGGTGGTCAGACCATGGTAGAACCTCCTACCTGTGGCTGAAGGTGGTCAGACCATGGTAGAACCTCCTACCTGTGGCTGAAGGTGGTCAGACCCATGGTAGCAGAGACTAGAACCTCCTACCTGTGGCTGAGGTGGTCAGACCATGGTAGAACCTCCTACCTGTGGCTGAAGGTGGTCAGACCATGGTAGAACCTCCTGAAGGTGGTCAGACCATGGTAGAACCTCCTACCTGTGGCTGAAGGTGGTCAGACCATGGTAGAACCTCCTACCTGTGGCTGAAGGTGGTCAGGCCCATGGTAGAACCTCCTACCTGTGGCTGAAGGTGGTCAGACCATGGTAGAACCTCCTACCTGTGGCTGAAGGTGGTCAGACCCATGGTAGAACCTCCTGAAGGTGGTCAGACCATGGTAGAACCTCCTGAAGGTGGTCAGACCATGGTAGAACCTCCTGAAGGTGGTCAGACCATGGTAGAACCTCCTGAAGGTGGTCAGACCATGGTAGAACCTCCTACCTGTGGCTGAAGGTGGTCAGACCATGGTAGAACCTCCTACCTGTGACTGAAGGTGGTCAGGCCCATGGTAGCAGAGACGAAGGCTACAGCCCAGGGGAAGGTTTGAGTCCCACACAGGAGGAGAGTGAAGACACTGGACACTCCCATGGAGAAGAACTGATGGATGGACAGACCGAGAGAGAGAGAGACAGACAGACAGACAGACAGACAGACAGACAGACAGACAGACAGACAGACAGACAGACAGACAGACAGACAGACAGACAGACAGACAGACAGACAGAGTGAAGAGACTTTGAGAACATGACAAACAACTAAAAAACGCCCACATCTGCTGGGCGAAGTACAACAATGTACAAACACAGCAGCAAGATACGCCGAGAAACTAAATGATCATGAAATCATAAATACCTGCATCAACTTCCTCACAGAGGCTGTGTCAAAACCTGGGGGAGGGAGGGGGAGAGAGAGAGAGAGAGAGAGAGAGAGGAGAGAGAGAGAGAGAGAGACAGAGACAGAGAGAGAGAGACAGAGAGAGAGAGAGAGAGAGAGAGAGAGAGAGAGAGAGAGAGAGAGAGAGAGACAGAGAGACAGAGAGACAGAGAGAGACAGAGAGAGACAGAGAGAGAGGGAGACAGAGACAGAGAGAGACAGAGAGAGAGGGAGAGAGGGAGACAGATAGAGAGAGAGACAGAGAGACAGAGAGAGACAGAGAGAGAGAGAGAGAGAGAGAGAGAGAGAGAGACAGAGAGAGAGGGAGAGAGGGAGACAGACAGACAGACAGACAGACAGACAGACAGACAGACAGACAGACAGACAGATATGAGTGTCAACAGAACAACAAAGTGAACTACTTGCTCCTTTGAATTGAACTGAACTAAAGCAGGTCTTTACTGCTCTGTGAACAGTAGGGGGAGCTGTTGCACTGCTTTTCTGTCAGATTGCTGTGATGTTTCCACCAGAAGAGTTGATGTGGAAATCTTTCCCATCACCACTATAGATAAGATCTACAAGCTATCAACGGATAACGGGCGGCAGTGGCTCAGAGGTAGAGTAACCGGATGGTAACCACAAGGTTGCCGGTTCGATCCCAGGCTCCTGCAGAGTTAGTGTCGAAGTGTCCTTGAGCAAGACACTGAACCCCTAATTGCTCCTGATGTGCTAGTAGGTACCTCGCATGGTTTCCACTGCCATCAGTGTATGAATGTGTGTGTGAATGTGGTGAATGTGATGCACAAGATATGTAAAGCGCCTTGGATAAAGGCGCTATATAAATGCACCATTTATTTATTTTATAACAACAGAGATGTGCAGTAGTTTGTAGATCCTAATCCACCGCAGCACATTGTGTTGTACATCTCTATTCTTTAACACATGACCTACACTACAAGTTGTCTCTAAACACATTGTGTTGTACATCTCTATTCTTTAACACATGACCTACACTACAAGTTGTCTGTAAACACATTGTGTTGTACATCTCTATTCTTTAACACATGACCTACACTACAAGTTGTCTCTAAACACATTGTGTTGTACATCTCTATTCTTTAACACATGACCTACACTACAAGTTGTCTCTAAACACATTGTGTTGTACATCTCTATTCTTTAACACATGACCTACACTACAAGTTGTCTCTAAACACATTGTGTTGTACATCTCTATTCTTTAACACATGACCTACACTACAAGTTGTCTCTAAACACATTGTGTTGTACATCTCTATTCTTTAACACATGACCTACACTACAAGTTGTCTGTAAACACATTGTGTTGTACATCTCTATTCTTTAACACATGACCTACACTACAAGTTGTCTCTAAACACATTGTGTTGTACATCTCTATTCTTTAACACATGACCTACACTACAAGTTGTCTCTAAACACATTGTGTGTGTTTAGTGTTGAATTACTCTGTGATTCAAGGAATATCATTGTTAAGCCTATTGAAAATAACAAGTTAACAGCATGAATTCATTTTGTTGATTATGTATGATTTCAGTGATTTAAGTTTTAACTAAACTACTCAGTGACACATCCCACTGAGCATTTTCTCATTGAAAAAAAGGCGGGGGGCAACCGACCAATCACATTCTCTGTTAGTGGAGGAGAGTCACAACATCGACGGTGCAGCTTTCAGAACAACATTTCGGAAGAACTTTTGGAAAGTGACATCATTTTATAGTTGTAAAAAAGTATAAAATGTTGTGAGGTGGGATTATGGACAGAACTTTATCACCCTGCTCCTGAGTAATATTACCCAACACTTCCTAATAGAGATCTCAACAGGTCCTAATTGGACCCTAACAGTTCAGGCCCTAACTGGGCCCTAACAGTTACTGCCCTACTGATTAGCATAGATTTTAGACCCGACCCAGCCCTACTGATTAGCATAGATTTTAGACCCGACCCAGCCCTACTGATTAGCATAGATTTTAGACCCGACCCAGCCCTACTGATTAGCATAGATTTTAGACCCGACCCAGCCCTACTGATTAGCATAGATTTTAGACCCGACCCGGCCCTACTGATTAGCATAGATTTTAGACCCGACCCGGCCCTACTGATTAGCATAGATTTTAGGTCGGGTTCAGGCAGTGTTTAAGAACTCTACTTCTACCCCCTGCTGTGGGCGTACCTTGGCTGATGAGATGGTCAGACAGACAGCCGCTGAACAGAGAGGAGGGGATGGCTACCAGCCAGGGAATGACGTTAAACACCCAGCCCTGGATAGGAGAGAGAGAGGAGGAGTGTTAGACTGATCTACCAGCCAGGGAATGACGTTAAACACCCAGCCCTGGATAGGAGAGAGAGAGGAGACGTTAAACACCAGCCCTGGATAGGAGAGAGAGAGCAGACGTTAAACACCAGCCCTGGAGAGAGAGGAGAGCAGACTGATTAGCTACCAGCCAGGGAATGACGTTAAACACCAACCCTGGATGGTAGAGGAGAGCAGACTGATTAGCTACCAGCCAGGGAATGACGTTAAAACACCAGCCCTGGATGGTAGAGGAGAGCAGACTGATTAGCTACCAGCCAGGGAATGACGTTAAACACCAGCCCTGGATGGTAGAGGAGAGCAGACTGATTAGCTACCAGCCAGGGAAAGACGTTAAACACCAGCCCTGGAGAGAGAGGAGAGCAGACTGATTAGCTACCAGCCAGGGAATGACGTTAAACACCAGCCCTAGATGGTAGAGGAGCCCAGACTGCTGTCAACTACTGATGACCTCAACATGCTGTAACACTTACTGTATATATCTACATGTCTATACAGCTGTGAGGTGGAAACCTAATAATCTGTTACACATAAAGTGCAGAAACATAACTTGGGGACACTAGGATGTCACAGGGACTCACCCCCAATCCAACCCTTAATGCTGAGTGCCAATCAGGGAGGCACTTTTTGTTTTAGAATCTTTGGTATGACCTAGTTGAGAATCAAACCCTGGCCTCCAGACACTAACCACAAGGCCACTGCGTCGGTGGCCTTGTGGTTAGACTCTAACCACAAGGCCACTGCGTCGGTGGCCTTGTGGTTAGAGCATTCATTCTCAACAACATTAGTGTGACTTGGGGAAAGCCTATAGGTGTGCCTTGATAATTGCGAGAAAAACAACATGCTAATAACGGCCGGGCGCACGTAATCGCACCTCATCAATAGGTGTGATCACAGGGCTCATCATTAACAATAGAAATGTTAATGTGAATGCATGTTTTTGTCTGTATGGAACAACTTTACGGTATAAATATTCCAGCTATCAGTTGCACTGGTTAGAGTGTCTGTCATTAATATACCATACCTTACTGTTACTGTCATTAATATACGTTAACGTTAATGTTGCTGTCATTAATATACCATACCTTACTGTTACTGTCATTAATATACGTTAAAGATGCTGCGTGGACATGATTAAAGGGGGATTACAGCCATTTTCAACATTTTACTATGTCATTGATGTACCTTCGAGGGGTTGGGTGGACATGAAAAAAAAGTTCCCCCCATTCTATGGAGGTCTGAAGAAAACCACTAACATGGTGAAACATCTTGATGACATCATCAAGATGCATTTTCACCATGTTAATGGATTTCTTTAGACGCTTCTTTTTTTCTGACAGTGTACAAATGCAACCAAATGAACCCGTTAGGGTTCATTTGGTTACATTTGTACGCTCATGTTTAGGCATGTTTAGGCATGTTTAGGCTCATACTCATGGGTCCTGTTTAAGTTGTTTATGACCCCATATGTTCAGAATCTGCTTCAAAGCGAGGTGGGATTTCATCAAGTTTTTGATCAAAGTGATTGGATCATCAAGGCTGTTAACAGGACCTTAGAGAGTCCGCTTAATGCCTGGACTGTAAACTGTTACCTTGGCATCAGGGAAAGTATCCTTAAAGAAGGTTGGCAGCCATGAGAGCAGAGTGAAGAATGTAGACGCTGTGCACAGGTGAGTAATGATCACTGCACTGAGAGACAGACAGGTGAGTAATGATCACTGCACTGAGAGAGAG
>CM076968.1:58823275-58868275 GCA_039105355.1 Benthosema pterotum | reverse complement strand
CCTTCACCTCACTTTATACTGTTACAGTTGCACTTTAATACTCTAGTCTGTTGCACTACGTCACTTACTGTTTCTTGTATTGTTTGTATTTGTCCTTTTTCTTATTGCACTGTCTATTGTCTTATTGCACTGTCTATTGTCTTATTGCACTGTCTATTGTCTTATTGCACTGTCTATTGTCTTATTGCACTGTCTATTGTCTTATAGCACTGTCTATTGTCTTATTGCACTGTCTATTGTCTTATAGCACTGTCTATTGTCTTATTGCACTGTCTATTGTCTTATTGCACTGTCTATTGTCTTATTGCACTGTCTATTGTCTTATTGCACTGTCTATTGTCTTATTGCACTGTCTATTGTCTTATTGCACTGTCTATTGTCTTATTGCACTGTCTATTGTCTTATTGCACTGTCTATTGTCTTATTGCACTGTCTATTGTCTTATTGCACTGTCTATTGTCTTATTGCACTGTCTATTGTCTTATTGCACTGTCTATTGTCTTATTGCACTGTCTATTGTCTTATTGCACTGTCTATTGTCTTATTACACTGTCTATTGTCTTATTGCACTGTGGAACAATGGAAACGTTATTTCATCCCTGTATATGTCCTGACATACACTGGAGTGACAAATAAAGAACCTTGAACCTAGAGCAGTGGTTTTCAACATTACACACCCTATGACCAACATGTGTAATAATGTTATTCTGCCAAAACTACTAACATGGTTGACATGTTATTAACATGGTGAAACACAACTTGATGTTGTTGTGGTTCACCATGTTAATAATGTGTGTGTGTGTGTGTGTGTGTGTGTGTGTGTGTGTGTGTGTGTGTGTGTGTGTGTGTGTGTGTGTGTGTGTGTGTGTGTGTGTGTGTGTGTGTGTGTGTGTGTGTGTGTGTGTGTGTGTGCGCGCGTGTGTGTGTGTGTGTGTGTGTGTAACTCACTACACAGCAGGTTGCTTGAAGAGTCTCAGCCAGTGTCTTTTGGACAGTTTTGTCTGAGGACCACCAGAGGTCCCTAGAGACTCTAGAGTGATGATGGGGCCTGGAGGGACACAGGGGGACATGTCAGGGCGGATCTACGCACGGGCATGGGGGGGGCAATGCCCCCCTAAATACCCAGTCTGCCCCACCAAACACGATGGCATGCAAAACAACCCACGATATTTCAAATTAAAGTGCTTCTATTTAAAATGATGTGAAACACTACTACTGCTACTAACTAACTACAGCTGTGTCACCACTAAACCAACAGCATTTCATCATTGAAAACAGAAAACTCTCTGAGTCAGACCTTTAGCTTTATGCATGCTGCGTGTCTGTTGCAACTTCAACAACAACTGATGTTATTATTGATGCTTTACTTGACTAATGAAAGTCCTACTCAGTCCTACCTTGTTATAAAGGTGACTGATCAATGATCAAACTGATACAAGACACAACACAAGCTGGTGTTATTATTATTGTGGAGAAAATGATTCCCAAAGTTATGTTCTTAGGTTCCAAACGTACAGTATGTGTATGGAAATGCAATCTGTAGTGGTACAGTGGTGCGCTCTCGGGGTGACGAAATCCAACACAACAGCTACAGTACATCATCTTTTATATTTATGTTTATTTACCTTTATAAAACTCCATTTTGTATTTGCATTATACAGTAAGTGTGTACTTGTGTTTATATGCCAGTGTGGGTTTCATAATGCATAGCATGTGTGAAAGATAACTTTGCCTGTTATGAGCATATGCTTGTGCAATAACATATACTTTGTCATGTCTTGCGTCAGCCATGGGTTTTCAGTGCGCAGAGGCTCAGTAGATGAGGGTAGATTTGACTAGAGACAGTACCGTAATTTCTGGACTATAAGCCGCACCTGAATATAAGCCGCACCAGCTAAATTTGGGGCAAAATACTGTTTTTTTTCCATGTATAAGCCACACCTGACTATAAGCCGCACCAGACAACAAGCTTCATGTTAGAGCAGTGGTTTTCAACCTTTTTGATCCCAGGGCCCACTATTTATTCAGCATTTGAGCTACAGACCACCATTTGACAACATTTTCACCCCACAGAACGCAAAACTAAAGATTTCTTTTGGTTTTGTCCACAATTCCAGGATGGATTTTCGCAAACAAAACAGGCAAAACATAGAGATCAAAATGACCATTAATTAGATGGTGAATATCATGACTCTTGAGAGTGTAAAAATGAAACCAAATGGACCCGCAAGGGTCCATTTGGTTTGGTTTCATTTTGGTTTTCATCTGGTCAACCAACTTTCCATCATTTTCTCTGGAGGGCCCACCTGGAACCCTCTCAGGGACCACCTGTTGAAAACCCCTGTTAAAAAAAACACCTGTAAAAATCCATAGATTGGCCGCAACGTTGTACAAGCAGCAGGGTCAAAAGCATGTGAAAAAATAGTTAAAATAATAATAATAATAATAATAATAATAATAATAATAATAATAATAATAATAAATCTTTATTGTCCACTGGCGTGGAAATTCATCTTCGGCTCACAGGATACATACAGGACATAAGGAGAACAATCACAAACAGTGAGGATCACAACATCAATAAATGAGACACTAGCACTATGATACAACAACGTGGAGTGCGACTCATGCACTGGCAATACAATGCAACTAAATTGTGCATACGTTAAAAACAAAGAAAAAAGGAGTATTTGAATTGTGTTCAGGAACGGAAAATAACGGAAAATAATCTATTACGTTACTTTTTATAGAAAGTAACTTGTAACCTAACGAGATTAGTTTTAGGGGGCAGTAGTCCAATAACCTAACGTCGTTAGTTTATAAAGTAACGATACCCATCACTGACTATAGCTTATAGTCCGGAAATTACAGTAGCTGCATTTGGTTAGAGTCGCAGTGACATGGATGAGGCTACTGTAAAATTAACCTGCTACAGCTGCAATCTGCTACAACACCATTGTTACCACGAGGGCAGAGGGTTAGAACTAGCAATAGTTCTATAGTTTTAGTAGTTCAATAGCCTACAGTTTTTTTTATGTGAAACATGCAGATTAGGGAATGTGTGTACTTGTGCGAGTGTGTTCTCTATTTTTTACATAAAAACAACATCGTTGTGGTGTGAGTGTTCATTGCTTAAGTTGGAGCTGAGTAATTGCGAAGCGTATACTCGATTCACAGCAAAGCCCTGTCCGAGGAAGTTATTTGGTAAACATCAAGCCAAGTCATATCGGAACAGTATGTGAACCGGTTTAGAACAGTGGTTTTCAACCTTTTTGACTCCAGGGACCACCATTTATTCAGCATTTGAGCCACGGATTTGATTACATTTTCACACCAAAGACCTAAAATGAAAGAATTATTTTGCTTTTGTCCACAATTCCAGGCTGGAAGTTTGCCAATAAAACAGTGTAAACTTCTCAATTAAGTGGTGCTAATTCAGATGATGAATATTTTCACTCTTGAGAGTGTGAAAATGAAACCAAATGGTAAACCCGCAAGGGTCCATTTGGTTTCATTTTTACACTCTCAAGAGTTACATCTGGTTAACCAACTTTACATCATTTCACCTGTTGAAAACCCCTAGTCTAGAAGGACAGAGACCCAAAGGGTACACTTAGTAGTGAAAATAGTAGATGAACAGCTTACCTTCTCCTTTGAGCAGGTACTTCCACATGCAGTGAGCCCACAGCACTGACAGCACCCCAGACACGTAGAACACACTCTCCCATCCGTACAGGTCCAACATGAGGGAACCAGCACCTCCGATAACCAGGGTTCTGTTAATACAATACAGAGAGACAACATGAGGGAACCAGCACCTCCGATAACCAGGGTTCTGTTAATAAAGAGACAACATGAGGGAGCCAGAACCTCCAATAACCAGGGTTCTGTTAATACAGAGAGACAACATGAGGGAGCCAGAACCTCCGATAACCAGGGTTCTGTTAATAAGAGACAACATGAGGAGCCAGAACCTCCAATAACCAGAGTTCTGTTAATACAGAGACATAATGACATCTATCACTAGGGTTCTGTCCCACAGTAACAGGACAACTCACCCCAGATAGGACCACAGTAACAGGACAACTCACCCCAGATAGGACCACAGTAACAGTAACAGGACAACTCACCCCAGATAGGACCACAGTAACAGTAACAGGACAACTCACCCCAGATAGGACCACAGTAACAGTAACAGGACAACTCACCCCAGATAGGACCACAGTAACAGGACAACTCACCCCAGATAGGACCACAGTAACAGTAACAGGACAACTCACCCCAGATAGGACCACAGTAACAGGACAACTCACCCCAGATAGGACCACAGTAACAGTAACAGGACAACTCACCCCAGATAGGACCACAGTAACAGGACAACTCACCCCAGATAGGACCACAGTAACAGGACAACTCACCCCAGATAGGACCACAGTAACAGGACAACTCACCCCAGATAGGACCACAGTAACAGGACAACTCACCCCAGATAGGACCACAGTAACAGGACAACTCACCCCAGATAGGACCACAGTAACAGTAACAGGACAACTCACCCCAGATAGGACCACAGTAACAGGACAACTCACCCCAGATAGGACCACAGTAACAGGACAACTCACCCCAGATAGGACCACAGTAACAGGACAACTCACCCCAGATAGGACCACAGTAACAGGACAACTCACCCCAATAGGACCCACAGTAACAGGACAACTCACCCCAGATAGGACCACAGTAACAGGACAACTCACCCCAGATAGGACCACAGTAACAGGACAACTCACCCCAGATAGGACCACAGTAACAGGACAACTCACCCCAATAGGACCCACAGTAACAGGACAACTCACCCCAGATAGGACCACAGTAACAGGACAACTCACCCCAGATAGGACCACAGTAACAGGACAACTCACCCCAGATAGGACCACAGTAACAGTAACAGGACAACTCACCCCAGATAGGACCAAAGTAACAGTAACAGGACAACTCACCCCAGATAGGACCACAGTAACAGGACAACTCACCCCAATAGGACCCACAGTAACAGGACAACTCACCCCAATAGGACCCACAGTAACAGTAACAGGACAACTCACCCCAGATAGGACCACAGTAACAGGACAACTCACCCCAGATAGGATCCACTGCCCTCAGTAACAGGACAACTCACCCCAGATAGGACCCTCAGTAACAGGACAACTCACCCCAGATAGGACCACAGTAACAGGACAACTCACCCCAATAGGACCCACAGTAACAGGACAACTCACCCCAGATAGGACCACAGTAACAGGACAACTCACCCCAGATAGGACCACAGTAACAGGACAACTCACCCCAGATAGGACCACAGTAACAGTAACAGGACAACTCACCCCAGATAGGACCACAGTAACAGTAACAGGACAACTCACCCCAGATAGGACCACAGTAACAGGACAACTCACCCCAATAGGACCCACAGTAACAGGACAACTCACCCCAGATAGGACCACAGTAACAGGACAACTCACCCCAGATAGGACCACAGTAACAGGACAACTCACCCCAGATAGGATCCACTGCCCTCAGTAACAGGACAACTCACCCCAGATAGGACCCTCAGTAACAGGACAACTCACCCCAATAGGACCCACAGTAACAGGACAACTCACCCCAGATAGGACCACAGTAACAGGACAACTCACCCCAGATAGGACCACAGTAACAGGACAACTCACCCCAGATAGGACCACAGTAACAGTAACAGGACAACTCACCCCAGATAGGACCCACAGTAACAGTAACAGGACAACTCACCCCAGATAGGACCACAGTAACAGGACAACTCACCCCAGATAGGACCACAGTAACAGGACAACTCACCCCAGATAGGACCACAGTAACAGGACAACTCACCCCAGATAGGACCACAGTAACAGGACAACTCACCCCAGATAGGATCCACTGCCCTCAGTAACAGGACAACTCACCCCAGATAGGACCACAGTAACAGTAACAGGACAACTCACCCCAGATAGGACCACAGTAACAGTAAAAGGACAACTCACCCCAGATAGGACCACAGTAACAGGACAACTCACCCCAGATAGGACCCACAGTAACAGGACAACTCACCCCAGATAGGACCACAGTAACAGTAAAAGGACAACTCACCCCAGATAGGACCCACAGTAACCTGACAACTCACCCCAGATAGGACCACAGTAACAGGACAACTCACCCCAGATAGGACCACAGTAACAGGACAACTCACCCCAGATAGGACCCACTGTAACAGGACAACTCACCCCAGATAGGACCACAGTAAAGGACAACTCACCCCAGATAGGACCACAGTAACAGGACAACTCACCCCAGATAGGACCACAGTAACAGGACAACTCACCCCAGATAGGACCACAGTAACAGGACAACTCACCCCAGATAGGACCCACAGTAACAGTAACAGGACAACTCACCCCAGATAGGACCAAAGTAACAGTAACAGGACAACTCACCCCAGATAGGACCACAGTAACAGGACAACTCACCCCAGATAGGACCCTCAGTAACAGGACAACTCACCCCAGATAGGACCACAGTAACAGGACAACTCACCCCAGATAGGACCACGGTAACAGGACAACTCACCCCAGAGAGGACCACAGTAACAGGACAACTCACCCCAGATAGGACCACAGTAACAGTAACAGGACAACTCACCCCAGATAGGAGCACAGTAACAGTAACAGGACAACTCACCCCAGATAGGACCACAGTAACAGGACAACTCACCCCAGATAGGACCACAGTAACAGGACAACTCACCCCAGATAGGACCACAGTAACAGGACAACTCACCCCAGATAGGACCACAGTAACAGGACAACTCACCCCAGATAGGACCACAGTAACAGGACAACTCACCCCAGATAGGACCACAGTAACAGGACAACTCACCCCAGATAGGACCACAGTAACAGGACAACTCACCCCAGATAGGACCACAGTAACAGGACAACTCACCCCAGATAGGACCACAGTAACAGGACAACTCACCCCAGATAGGACCACAGTAACAGTAACAGGACAACTCACCCCAGATAGGACCACAGTAACAGTAACAGGACAACTCACCCCAGATAGGACCACAGTAACAGGACAACTCACCCCAGATAGGACCACAGTAACAGGACAACTCACCCCAGATAGGACCACAGTAACAGGACAACTCACCCCAGATAGGACCACAGTAACAGGACAACTCACCCCAGATAGGACCACAGTAACAGTAACAGGACAACTCACCCCAGATAGGACCACAGTAACAGGACAACTCACCCCAGATAGGACCACAGTAACAGGACAACTCACCCCAGATAGGACCCACAGTAACAGGACAACTCACCCCAGATAGGACCACAGTAACAGTAACAGGACAACTCACCCCAGATAGGACCACAGTAACAGGACAACTCACCCCAGATAGGACCACAGTAACAGGACAACTCACCCCAGATAGGACCACAGTAACAGGACAACTCACCCCAGATAGGACCACAGTAACAGGACAACTCACCCCAGATAGGACCCACTGTAACAGGACAACTCACCCCAGATAGGAGCCGCTCCCCACGGTGCTCATGAGGAATCCTCTCTCACTCTCCACCACCTTCTGAGAGCAGAGACTGGCCAGAGACGGGTAGTGGACTCCTAGACACAGATACATACAGTTATATAGACTGGTAGTGGACTGTAGACAGATACTCAGTTATATACAGGGGCGGATTGGCCATCTGGAGTGCAGGGAGTTTTCCCGGTGGCCTGCGCCACCTAGTGGCCTGGACAAGATCCAAAATGCACTAGAATGCGCTAGATGCTCGCCTGGAACATACAGATCAAAATGACCATTAATCTTCCACATTCTCTAGTTGTGTAGACTAAGTTGGGCTAATTCACATGATGAATATTTTAACTCTTGAGAGTGTAAAAATGAAACCAAATGGACCCGCAAGGGTCCATTTGGTTTCATTTTTACGCTCTCAAAGAGTTACATCTGGTTAACCAGCTGCCCCCCCCCCCAGGGTGGCCTGGCAAAGGCAAAATTGTCCCGGTGGGAAAATATGTGCCAATCCACCCCTGGTTATATAGACTGGTAGTGGAGTTGGAATCTCACAGACAGCGGACAGTTTCAGGCTCAAGCTTCATGACATTACAGACACTGACTGCAGTTGTTTGGTCTCAAGTTGTTATGTTGCAACTTCTTCAACTGTAAGACTAGCGGTGTGGTAACTAACTGTTATAATTATAAGGATTAAATGCAGTTTGTCTACATTTCACAAGTGCGTAAGGTGAAACATGTGCCAACATGCAGGTACGGTGCATCAGCCCAATCAAAGGGTAATTCCACCCATTTTCTGAACGGGCCTATTTTATCATTTTATAACATGAAACACGGCATGGGCGAACGGGTTGTCTCTGTCCCTGACAAACGGGCCTCGGACCGGGCCTCGGGCCAAATGGACCCTTGCGGGTCCATTTGGTTTCATTTTTACACTCTCAAGAGTTAAAATATTCATCATCTGAATTAGCACCACCTAAACAAGAAGTCTACACTGTTTTGTTTCCCAGATACAGCCTGGAATTGTGGACAAAACCAAAATAATTCTTAATTTTAGGTCTTTAGGGTAAAAATGTCATTAAATTGTGGTCCGTGGCTTAAATGGTGGTCCCTGGTGTCAAAAAGGTTGAAAACCACTGGTGTAGACCCTTTAGAAGAACCACGACAGTGTTTCTAAAGCTCTCGCCTTGCAGCAGACCCATCAGGGACCTGGACAGTGTTTTATAACGGTCCTAGACCCATCAGGAACCTAGACAGTGTTTTATAACGGTCCTAGACCCATCAGGAACCTAGACAGTGTTTTATAAAGGTCCTAGACCCATCAGGACCTAGACAGTGTTTTATAAAGGTCCTAGACCCATCAGGACCTAGACAGTGTTTTATAAAGGTCCTAGACCCATCAGGACCTAGACAGTGTTTTATAAAGGTCCTAGACCCATCAGGAACCTGGACAGTGTTTTATAAAGGTCCTAGACCCATCAGGAACCTAGACAGTGTTTTACAAAGGTCCTAGACCCATCAGGAACCTGGACAGTGTTCTAAACATCTCACCTTGCAGTAGACCCATCAGACAGTGTTTTAAACATCTCACCTTGCAGTAGACCCATCAGACAGTGTTCTAAACATCTCACCTTGCAGTAGACCCATCAGGAACCTAGACAGTGTTTTATAAAGGTCCTAGACCCATCAGAAACCTGGACAGGGTTCTATAAACATCTCACCTTGCAGCAGACCCATCAGAAACCTGTTTTAAACATCTCACCTTGTAGCAGACCCATCAGGAACCTAGACAGTGTTTTATAAAGGTCCTAGACCCATCAGGAACCTGGACAGTGTTCTAAACATCTCACCTTGTAGCAGACCCATCAGGAACCTAGACAGTGTTTTATAAAGGTCCTAGACCCATCAGGAACCTAGACAGTGTTCTAAACATCTCACCTTGTAGCAGACCCATCAGGAACCTAGACAGTGTTTTATAAAGGTCCTAGACCCATCAGGAACCTGGACAGTGTTCTAAACATCTCACCTTGCAGCAGACCCATCAGGAACCTAGACAGTGTTTTAAACATCTCACCTTGTAGCAGACCCATCAGACAGTGTTCTAAACATCTCACCTTGTAGCAGACCCATCAGACAGTGTTCTAAACATCTCACCTTGTAGCAGACCCATCAGACAGTGTTTTAAACATCTCACCTTGTAGCAGACCCATCAGACAGTGTTTTAAACATCTCACCTTGCAGCAGACCCATCAGGAACCTAGACAGTGTTCTAAACATCTCACCTTGTAGCAGACCCATCAGGAACCGGGACAGTGTTTTAAACATCTCACCTTGCAGCAGACCCATCAGGAGAACCTAGACAGTGTTCTAAACATCTCACCTTGTAGCAGACCCATCAGAAACCGGGACAGGGTCATGGAGAAGATGGGTTGGGAGCAGAGGTGTGCCAGGACAGGGGTGAAGGCTGTCATCGCCCCCCAGGCTGCTGCCGACAGCAACAGGACCTTCTCACCTCCCACCCTGGATGAGGAGTCACAGAGGAGAGGAGGACAGATTAAACAACAACAGGAGAACATTCTCCTCTAGCTCCTACCATGGATGAGGAGTCACAAGAGGAGGACAGATTAAACAACAACAGGAGAACATTCTCCCCTAGCTCCTACCATGGATGAGGAGTCACAGAGTAGAGGAAGACAGATTAAACAACAGGAGAACATTCTCCCCTAGCTCCTACCATGGATGAGGAGTCACAGAGTAGAGGAGGACAGATTAACCCTTAGTGTCCTGAACGCGTTTTGGTGTTTTATCTGTTGAAAAATAGCAGATCAACAAGCTCATGTCGCGCCACCGAGTGGCGCGACATGAGCTTGTTGTTCTGCTATTTTTGAAAAATTGTGAAAATGTGCTGCAAATCTCTGAATACATTATTTTGGAAGCAAACATTTTTAACTCAAATTTTCGCTTCTGGGGAACCCCGAGAACAACATGTTTTCAGATGGGGGTCTGCAGCCAAATATGGATAATTCTGGTGGTCCTTGGCTTGAAATATGTTAGCATCACTGACACAGGAAAAAAACTAGAATCTAGTGTCAGAAACTATAGAATCTAGTGTCAAAAACTCGATTCTAACGTCAGAAAGTAGATTCTAGTGTCAAAAAGGAGATCCTAGCATCAGAAACTATCATTTAGTGTCAATAACTAGAATCTAGTGTTGGAAACTACTGTAGAATCTAGCGTCAAAAGCTAGAATGTTGCTGCTGCTATAATCTGGTGTCAGGAACTACTGTATAATCTGGTGTCAGAAACTACTGTATAATCTGGTGTCAGAAACTCGAATCGAGGGTCAGGACACAATGGATTAAACAACAACAGGAGAACATTCTCCCCTAGCTCCTACCATGGATGAGGAGTCACAGAGGAAGAGAGGACAGTTTACAAGCTCACAAATGTGTGGTGTCTAAGCTCCGTTGTCAGCTTGTAGATCGGTTATTTGCACAGCATTGCACTTGGCTTTTAGTTATCCTGGATCTCCTCTTGTCTACTAGTTCAGTCTAGTTTTTATTTGTCAGTATATTTAGTCAGAGTTTCAGTCATCATAGATTTAACTTTTATTGTGAGTGAGATTGCTATGTAAGCCAGGTAAAAATGTCTGTGTACGTGCGTGCGTGTGATATTTTAGCATCACAGACCCCAAATCTAAAGATTTTTTTTTGCTTTTGTCCACAATTCCAGGCTGGATTTGGGGAAACAAAACAAGCAAAACATACATTCCAAAATGGCTAATTCAGAATATTTTACTCTTGAGAGCGTAAAAAATGAAATCAAATGGACCCGCAATGGTCCATTTGGTTTCATTTTTACGTTCTCAAGAGTTACATCTGGTTAACCAACTTAGCTGGGGACCACCTGGAACCCTCTCAGGGACCACTGGTGGTCCCTGGACCACCTGTTGAAAACCCCTGATCCATTACAACACTCCATGGAGTCAGTGTTTGCACACTCTCTCTGTTACTCCACTATCCTGGTGAACTTTGAACTCTCTAGTTGAGGTTTAATTCTTCTCTTCCATTGGTTAACCACCAGAAAGGTGAGCGGTGTCCCTCATGGATCTATACCCCGACCCCCCCTCTGTTTCTCTACGATTCCAAAGCTCACCATGCGCAGGGGCGGATCTAGGCATGGCCATGGGGGGGGGGGGGGGGGGGGGGGGGCTGACTGCCCCACCAAACACAATGGCATGCAAAACATCCCCAGATATTTCAAATTGCTTAACGTGAAACACTACTACTGCTACTAACTAACTACAGCTGTGTCACCACTAAACCAACAGCATTTCATCATTGAAAACAGAAAACTCTCAGAGTCAGACCTTTAGCTTTATGCATGCTGCGTGTCTGTTGCAACTTCAACAACAACTGATGTTATTATTGATGCTTTACTTGACTAATAAAAGTCCTGGAACTGAAAATGAAGAAACACTCCCCCCATACAAATTTCTCCTGAAACCACTGATATCCTGTACATAACTATAGTATATGCAAGCAGGCGCGGCCTTGGCAATACTCCTAGGTCCTTTTTTTTGTCTTTTAGTCATCTTCTAAGAAGGGTTTTGTTTGGTCAGGGCTGGGCAATTATTTTCCCCAAGGAGCCAAATGAGATACGTAAAATATTGTGGAGGAGTCAAGACTAAAGGCTGAACTAAAGTCTGACATTAATTTAATTTCAAGATAAAAGTAAGAGTAAGACCAACCTTTTGACACCAGGGCCCTCTACATTTTAGCCCCACAGAACCCAAAACTAAGGATTTCTTTTGGATGGATTTTACAAACAAAGCACGATAACGTGAATCAAAAATGACTATTCTTTAACATTCTCTAGTTGTGTGGACTTGGGGCTAATTCAGGTGATAAATATTTTAACTCTTGAGAGCGTAAAAATGAAACCAAATGGACCCACAAGGGTCCATTTGGTTTCATGTTTAGACTCTCAAAGACTTTCAAAGAGTTACACCTGGTTAAACAACTTTCCAGTATTAAACTGGAACTCTCCCAAGGACCACTGGTGGTCCCCGGGCTGGTCAGGGTCAGCCAAAGGGCCGCATAATTAATGCCCAGGTATGCGTTTGGTTAACGCCATTAGTTTGTTGTACAGAACTTCTTGCACATGTACATATCTGCCGCTATTATTGACAGCAGAGCAAAATACGTCAAACAGTGTGTGAGTCTCACTCATCTACACTACCTATGCCAGGGGTCAGCAACCTGCGGCTCAGGAGACACATGCGGCTCTAGAACACAGCTCTATAGTGGCTCCCTGGCTATAGCAGCATCATTACATACAGTATACACATTAGGGTGATCCGCCAACATAATATAAACATTTCAGTCACTGACAGCACCCAACATGCCATGCGCTGTCTGACAGTTATTTTACATTGCCAGTGAAGATAGCGCTTGTTGGCCATGACACAAAAGCCCAGCACGTATCAGAGATCAAGCTTCAATCTGAAACACCCATTTTCAACAGTTTACTATATCAGTAATATATCTTAGAGATATTGTGTGGACATGATACATACAACACAGCTTGATGACGTTGTTGCATTTCACCATGTTCATGATTTTCCTACGAATGGAACCAAATGGACCCGCTAGGGTCCATTTGGTTCACATTCGTACACTCTCAGGAAAAAAAAAAGAAAATGGGTGGAGTTCCCCTTTTAAGAGCTTATTAGGTTTACTTTTTTTTTTGCTCCATACAGATTTTGAATTTAATTTTTGGTCGAAAATGGCTCTTTCAACATCTTGAGTTGCTGACCCTTGACCTATGCCATTGATAGATAAATAGATTAGAATTGGATACACAAGTGTATGTTTGCCACTTTCCCACTGAAATTACTGTGAACCGGCTTTCTAGTCACCGGTGCCGTTTCGCCCATGTTCAAACAAATCTAATGACACTTTTTATATGATTATAGATCTGTGTGTGAGCCAGGTGCAGCTATCAAAAGAGACATAGGTTCCATACCCCTGCTTTACGCTTTAGTGCTTTAAGCGTTATTTAAAGGGGTGTTACACTTTCAAAAAAACTTTTGGTCATTTTATGGTCTACTCAGTCTCATGTGAACACACCAGACAGTTTATAAGTTACTCCTTTCAGTATTTAGATATTTGATGTTCATTTTAGCGCCTCCAGCTCCTTCCCATAGAAACCCATTATAACTTAAAACTCCATTTTAACCATGACAGATTATTCGAAAACAACCAATCTTTTTTCTGGTGACTCATATTGTCCTCGGAATACGTGAGAGGACCGTGGAATTTCATTTACAGTTTTATTTATTTTTTAAATATTGTTTTGGAAAATGTAGCCACCTCCATATTTGGGAAGGCCTACCCAAATGAATAAAACAATATTTTAAAAATCAATAAAAACTGTAAATGAAATTCCATGGCCCTCTCACGTATTCCGAGGACAATATCAGTCACCAGAAAAAAAATTGGTTGTTTTCGAATAATCTGTCATGGTTAAAATGGAGTTTTAAGTTATAATGGGTTTCTATGGGAAGGAGCTGGAGGCGCTAAAATGAACATCAAATATCTAAATACTGAAAGGAGTAACTTATAAACTGTCTGGTGTGTTCACATGAGGCTGAGTAGACCATAAATTGACCAAAAGTTTTTTTGAAAGTGGAACACCCCTTTAAGTGTTAAGAGTCTGTGGTAGAGTTCTCAACGGGCCTGAAAATTGAGGCCCGGCCCTAACTGGGCCCTAACTGATCAGGCCCAAAGCCCGGCCCGACCAATTAGCATAGTTTTTAGGCCCGACCCGGCCCTACAATCTCGGGTCGGGTCGGGCCTGGTCGGGTTTGGGTAGAATTTGAGCACTCTACACTGAGTAAAAGTGAAAATACCAATCTGCACCATCTTCATGAGAGGTAAATACACAGACAGACAGAACAGAAATAGTATTTTTATCATAATAAAATAATCCAATATGTATTACTTTATTTTCATAGAGCCCTATAGATCCGACCCGGCCCTACTGATGTGTATACATTTCAGGCCCGAGCCTGACCCTAAAATGCCCGGTTGGGCCTGGTCCGGATGGGGCAGAGTTTGAGAACTCTAGTCTGTGCTGATGATAGTGACCCATGGCCATGATAATCTGGACATAATGTTAACATAACCAACACATCCAGACCCTGTTAGATTAGGATATCTGATTACACTACTGGTATTATGACTGGGTCTTATTTGCATTAGATACTGAAGGTCATCTCATTACCTCTGAGTGTAAACTAAAGCTGAACAAACACATGCTCTGTGTGTGTGTGTGTGTGTGTGTGTGTGTGTGTGTGTGTGTGTGTGTGTGTGTGTGTGTGTGTGTGTGTGTGTGTGTGTGTGTGAGACGCACACCCTTATTACACCACGCCATTAACAAGCAAAGCAGCAGCAACAACCACGTCAGGATACTGTACACTCACCACACCCAAAGCTGGGCATTTGAGGGACAGGAGTATTGCATGCAGTGTTGCCAACTGCCAAAATCCAAAAATGCACGAGTGGCACTTCCAAAATGCACTAGAGCAGATGCAGTTGGTTTTCAACCATTTTCATACCAGGGCCCACTATTTATTCTGCATTTTATACAAAATAGTAATACTTTTCAAACTTTCAACATTTTCTAAATACGTACATTCTTGAAAATTAGGTAATTCAGATAGCCTGACCTCAGTCTGAATTGTCATTCTGTTTCACTGATTCAGGGCTGAGCCAGGCTATAATTCAGATATTTAAATATAATTTAATATAATTTACCTCTTAACCAAATGGACCCTTATGGGTTACAGTGCTGTAAGGGTCCATTTGGTTACCAATGGTCCTCTAGTTACAATGAAACTGAATGGATGTGTGCTGTTTTTATGGGCAACTGTTCCGTTGTGGCAGTTAGATGATCCTCGACGTCTGTGTCGAAACGGCCCTCGGTGTTGATTGGCTAT
Organism: Benthosema pterotum; assembly: GCA_039105355.1. Lineage (NCBI taxonomy): Eukaryota > Metazoa > Chordata > Actinopteri > Myctophiformes > Myctophidae > Benthosema > Benthosema pterotum. The sequence continues at coordinate 58,852,664 of CM076968.1, read as the reverse complement.
TTTTTTAGACCCGCCTCCAACTCCTTCGCTCATTGGACGAGCCATTTTTCCGCTAGGCTAGGGTGAAGCAGTATGAACTCACCGGTCGGTGGCTGACCGGTGGGTTCATATAGCATGTGGAACTTTCGACATGCACCTTGACTAATGATAAACAATTATGTCACTTTGACCACTAAGCTCCACCCCCGGTATTGCTGATTTGTGCATATTGTTCATATTGCTTACTGCTTGATGCCGTGTTAGGGTTGTTTGATTGTTAACAACAATCAAACAACAGTAGCAGTATGAACTCACCTATCAGCCACGTGTCCTCCTATCACCCCTGGGTGAAGCAGTATGAACTCACCTATCAGCCACGTATCCTCCTATCACCCCTGGGTGAAGCAGTATGAACTCACCGGTCAGCCACGTGTCCTCCTATCACCCCTGGGTGAAGCAGTATGAACTCACCTATCAGCCACGTGTCCTCCTATCACCCCTGGGTGAAGCAGTATGAACTCACCGGTCAGCCACATATCCTCCTATCACCTGACCTGGTGAAACAGTATGAACTCACCTATCAGCCACGTGTCCTCCTATCACCTGACCTGGGTGAAGCAGTATGAACTCACCGGTCAGCCACGTGTCCTCCTATCACCTGACCTGGGTGAAGCAGTATGAACTCACCGGTCAGCCACGTGTCCTCCTATCACCTGACGTGGGTGAAACAGTATGAACTCACCGGTCAGCCACGTGTCCTCCTATCACCCCTGGGTGAAGCAGTATGAACTCACCTATCAGCCACGTGTCCTCCTATCACCCCTGGGTGAAGCAGTATGAACTCACCGGTCAGCCACGTGTCCTCCTATCACCCCTGGGTGAAGCAGTATGAACTCACCGGTCAGCCACGTGTCCTCCCAGCACCCCTGGGTGAAGCAGTATGAACTCACCGGTCAGCCACGTGTCCTCCTATCACCCCTGGGTGAAACAGTATGAACTCACCGGTCAGCCACGTGTCCTCCCAGCACCTGGGTGAAGCAGTATCCCCAGAAGAAGCTTCCCAGCACCATGCCCTGCTCCCTCTTGCTCCAGTGGAACTGCTGTGCCATGCTGACCGCGCAGATGGGCATGGCAACCCGCGCACAGTACAGCAGACAGGTCCCCAGCAGTAGCACCGCCGTCCAGATCCGAGCCAGAGGTCTGTGGGAACACAGAGAGAGAGAGGAGGGTCAGGGCGGATGGGGGCAGGGGGCAGAAAAAAAATGGCATGGGTGCGGCTTCATCGCCCGTGGCGCGAAGCGACACGGGCGATGAAGCCGCACCCATACCATTTTCAGTTACAGGACCTTTATTAGTCAAGTAAAGCATCAATAATAACATCAGTTGTTGTTGAAGTTGCAACATGCATAAAGCTAAAGGTCTGACTCAGAGAGTTTTCTGTTTTCAATGATGAAATGCTGTTGGTTTAGTGGTGACACAGCTGTAGTTAGTTAGTAGCAGTAGTAGGGTTTCAATTTTTTTATTTTATATACAAGCACTAATTTGAAATATCTTGCTTTGTTTTATATGCCATCGTGTTTGGTGCATGGGGCAGACTGGGCATTTAGATGTAACATTTAGATGTAACATGAAACCAAATGGACCCTTGCGGGTCCATTTGGTTTCATGTTTACGCTTTCAAGAGTTAAAATATTGATCATCTGAATTAGCCCAAAGTCTACACGATCAGAGAATATCAAAGAATGGTCATTTTTTTATATGTACGTTTGCCTGTTTTGTTTCTGTTTGTGAAATACAGCCTGGTATTGTGGACAAAAACAAAATAGTTTTGGGATCTGTAGGGCTAAAATGTCATCAAATGGTGGTCCTCTGTGACTCAAATACTGAATAAATAGAGGGCCCTGGTACCAAAATGGTTGGTCTTACTCTTACCTTTATCTTGAAATTAAATTAATAATATTTTAGCCTTTAGTCTTGGCCCTCCACAATAATCTTATGACGTTTCGAGCCTCACAGCTCTTCATCAGATGAAGAGCTGTGAGGCTCGAAACGTCATCGTCTCTATGGTGAAATAAACACCTTTAACTTGGAGCTTCAGTCCAGTGTGCGGACCTTATTTATTTCTTCCTAGTTTGTTTTTCGGCCCAGCACCTGGTATTTAGTTAGTTTTTTTGGATGTGTGTGCCCTATTGTTTGTTTTAGTACATACAGTATGTAACCAAGAGTCCATTTAATTGTAAACTCATCATTTAGCTGGGAACTTCCTTCCCTGAAACTCCCTCAAGCAGTGGGCGGAGCAACATGTAGGCCAGACAGACAGACAGGGCGGTGCCCCCGCCTCGCCTTACCTCACGGAATTAGCTTAAATTTAAATCATCTCACTGACTCTGTGACTCAAAGGCTGAATAAACAGTGGTCCCTGGTTGAAAACCCTCTGCTTCACAGGGGCTGATGTAAAATGTCCCACTTGGGGGGGGGGGGGCAAGAGAACATGTTGGAGGGGCAAGAGAAAATGGTATGGGTGCAATGAAGTCGCACCCATACCATTTTCAGTTCCAGGACTTTTATTAGTCAAGTAAAGCATCAATAATAACATCAGTTGTTGTTGAAGTTGCAACAGACACGCAGCATGCATAAAGCTAAAGGTCTGACTCAGAGAGTTTTCTGTCTTCAATGATGAAATGCTGTTGGTTTAGTGGTGACACAGCTGTAGTTAGTTAGTAGCAGTAGTAGTGTTTCACATCATTTTAAATAGAAGCACTTTAATTTGAAATATCTTGGGTTGTTTTGCATGGCATGGCGTGTTTGGGGGGGCAGACTGCCCCACCAATGCCCCCCCCCCATGCCTATGCCTAGATCCGCCCCTGCTGCTTCATATGAAAAACGTTGCCCATAAACCCTGCCATTCTTCCAGCCCACCCTAGTAGGGCTGCATGCTAAATCCGGCCCTGTAATAAACTAAAGTTGAAAGTATCAGAAACTCTTCCTGTATAGCTGTCTGCCATGGTGACGTCACAAGACAACGTTTACCCTAGCGGTGGGCAAATATTTATCCCAAGGGGCCAAATGAGATACATAAAATATTGTGGAGGGCCAAGACTAAAGGCTGGACTAAGTCTGCGTAGTATTAATTTAAGAGTAAGACCAACCATTTTGACACCAGGGCCCACTATTCAGTATTTGAGCCACGGACCATGCACCATTTGATGACATTTTAGCCCCACAGATCCCAAAACTTTCTTCAAGATTTCTTTTGTTTTTGTCCACAATTCCAGGCTGGATTTGGGAAACAAAACAGGATAACAAAAATGACCATTCTCTTACATTCTCTGATTGAATGTGTAGACTTTGGGCTAATTCAGATGATGAATGAATATTTTAACTCTTTGAGAGTGTAAAAATGAAACCAAATGGACCCGCAAGGGTCCATTTGGTTTCATTTATACGCTCTCAAAGAGTTACATCTGCATGGTTAACCAACTTTCCATATTTAACTTGGAACTCTCTCAAGGACCACTGGTGGTCCCCGGGCCGGTCAGAGTCAGCCAAAGGGCTGCATAATGCCCAGGTATGGAACTTTAGACACATCCCATTACCTACATGATGTAATGTTTTCACACATACAGTATTACTGTCACGACATGACCTATTACAGCCTCAGGCACCGTAGCATTCCACACAACCTCTGAGACAGAGAGACACAGTTACGACAACTCAGTTCACTTCATGAAGCCAGACAGGAGCTTACATGATTTACATAATTATTCATCATGTAAATCAGCCCAAGTCTACACAACTAGAGAATATAGAAGATTAAGTCATTTTGAGCTGTATGTTGGACCGTTTGGTTCCCCAAATCCAGCCTGTAATTGTGGACAAAAGGTCTGTGGGGCCAAAAATCCGGTATAAATAGTGGGCCCTAGTATGAAAACCACTGTTTTAGATCATTGTGTAGTAATAGTAGGTACAATATAAACATTGCATAGACTCCATAGCATAGGCTTAGTCGTTACTGTACAACAGTGTACAGCTGTCATCTTGCACATGTCCTAAAACAGCTCTTATTAGTTGAAGACAAATGTATTTCCAACTCCAGTTTGTCCCTATTCCTGCTGCATGAACAGCAGCTCAGTTTCTGCCCCCCAATGTCGCAACTCTGACACTATTTGGCTGTGCTCACAGCTACACTACGAAGGTCTAAGTGCACATCCGTTGTTTTGCTTTGCCGGAAGAAGAAGATGGGATGGAATGAACGGAATGAAAGTAACTCTTTAGTTCCACAAAGACAATATTTAACGTCACGTACATGATGTCCAACCTGTCTGGTCACTATTCGCCAAGAAATCACACCCCGCAGAGCTGTAGTTTACAATAAAAAGAGCTGTTTTGGTCCACTCGTCTCCCACTCTCCTCGTCTGTGCTAATAGTGCACCTGGCTGCGGATAAACGAGGAGATTCTGAGACAAAATGGATCAAACCACCTCTTTTTATTGAAAACTACAGCTCTGCGGGTTGTAATGTCTTGGCGAATAGTGACCAGAGAAGTAAAACTCCACGTTCACAGTCTTAGATGTTGTATTTGTACAGTGGAAGAGTTACTATGAGACAGAAACAGTCACTGCCTGACACGAAAAACAATGGAGACTGACTTAGACTCAGTCTAGGACCGAACCAACCAACCTGGGCCAGTTGCTGTTCTGTTCGCTCCTCTTCTTGCTGCTGCTGGGACATCCCAGAGGCTGCGGACCCCCGGGGACCCCCAGCTTGTTGGCCTGGCTGTTCTTCTGGCTCTTCTCGGGGGGTCCGTGGCCGTGGAGGAGGCAGAGCAGGGGACCACCACTGTTGTTGTCGCAGGAGTTACAGTTCTTTCCATGTTTTTGAAGAATGGCCATTCAACGTCCCTTTTTAAAAAGGACCAGATAACCTCCTGTTATCTAATATAAGGCCTAATGCTAGGGTTTAAAAAGGACCCGTTACCTCCTGTTATCTCCTAATATAAGGCCTAATGCTAGGGTTTAATGATGGTTAATAAAAGCTCCAGTAGTAGTGAAGTCGTTTAGAGACACAACATCCTCCTCCTAGTCCTAGTCCTACTGGGGGTCCGCGGCAGCAACATTAAACACATCTTTTGGCTGTTTTGGGACGGTGGTCCTCCTGGTGGTCCATAATAATCCGTCAGGGTGGAATAAATAAACATGAAATGGGAAAGAGGAAGCGAAGAACCGAACCGATACGAGGCTAATGCTCTCTCTCTCTCTGTGTGTGTGTGTGTGTGTGTGTGTGTGTGTGTGTGTGTGTGTGTGTGTGTGTGTGTGTGTGTGTGTGTGTGTGTGTGTGTGTGTGTGTGTGTGTGTGTGTGTGTGTGTGTGTGTGTGTGTGTGTGTGTGTGTGTGTGTGTGTGTGTGTGTGTGTGTGTCAGAGAGGAGGAGTATCGCTGATCCACGTGTCAGTTCCTTCTCTCAGACATAAAGGTTCGGCCCCAAAACACACTCCTCGGGAGGGACCAGCCGAAATGTTGCGACATTGAGGGGTCAGAAACCCCCGAGCGCTCGTGAGGGCTGTTGCTGCAGCCTGAAAGAGGGACAAAAGAGGGACATTTGCAATATTTTACTTTCTGAGCGCGTACAAATGTGAACCAAATGGACCCTAGCGGGACATTGAGGGGTCAGAAAACCCCGAGCTCTCGTGAGAGCTGTTGCTGCAGCCTGAAAGAGGGACAAAAGAGGGACATTTCGTATGTGAACCAAATGTGAACCAAATGGACCCCAGCGGGTCCTTGCTGATCCCATGGAGTGAACGGAGTTGGCGACGACGTAGCTCTGTCTATAGCTCTATACTATAGTATTATTTGGGGCCGAGTCTTCCTGTTCCTCTCAAACAGACCCCAGGCTGCAGTTCTCCTGGCAGCCGCTAGAAGACGCTTTAGGGCGGTTGAATGAGTGGATGCATTAATAGTGCTGTAACTAGAGCTCAAAAAAGGCCTTAGTTTTCGAGATACCCCCACCCGGGGTAGAACAAACCACAACCATGTTTTTTCTTATCTTTAGGGTCCCCCTTTCATGTTTTGGATTGTTGTGGAGTTTCATTTTGGTGCAAAATTAGTTTTTTGGGCTATTCTTTAGACTTACCCAAATCTCTGAAAAAGTAAAATCCGAATAGGACAAAAATTATATAAAAGTCTATAACTTGAAAATGCTCACTGGTATCTTCATCAAATTTGTTGAGGTATGACCCAGGCATCCACCCTGCATGTCCAAAGTGTCAGGATGTGATTGTCCCACATAAATACTGAAATATAGTCCCTTAAATGTACTTTCACTTTAGACGGAAATTGGATTTTTGTGATTAGGATTTCTTTACTTTCTCTGATTTACAAAAAAAAAACATACATTCATGCCAAATAAGGTGTTTCTGCATTATCTGCAATACTAGCAAATAGTAACCAATGGTTGTGTGTACCCTAGCATAGTTTTATTGCAAATGAGACTCATTCATACATACCCCTTCTCTCTATAACAGTATGGACGCTATAACAATAAGGTCAAATCTTGTATATAACAATGAAATGGTTTTGAAGTCAAATTCCTTCTCAATTGGCATTGGCATATTGTTTAATTATCCCTGTTCTGCTGGTGCTATCCATTGTTATGTTTTTGGGAGTAAGTAATTAATTGTTTTGAGAATTAAAGGCCTCTAAAATAAATACATAGAAGCATTAAACCTGGATTCCTAGGATTATAGGAGTATATTGAAGTCATTTAAGTTTAACCAATGAACATAGGATGGCCTGTAGATTCATAATTCTATCCAAACCCACACATATGGTCTTCTAATGGAAAAAACCTGCAGTGTGGGATAAACTAAAGAAACCAACCAAATGACTGGACTGATAACATGTAAAACAAATGTCTACAAAATTGTAACTATGCTATCAGGCTGCATTCACATTGAAGAAATTTTGCAGTTTCATGGATTTCTTCAAATCAGCCATATTTAGTCGAGCTCCAGTCATTTCCTATGGGGATCATATGATTGGAAGAAAACTGCATGGAACAAGTTCTAGGCAAAAAAAAACTCTAAGAAAGGAGTGGGACTTATTCTATGAGTCAGACAAGACAAAAAGGGTTGGGCAAACAGCCAACCAGTAATAGAAAAGTCGCATCTTTGATGTTATTAGGCGGGCGTTTAAGCTGTAGTCTTTAGAGTTTTCACTCTTTATTGACAGCTGTCAAAAACAGCTTGGAATCTTTTAAATAGAAATGATTTTCATTGTAAGATGAAGTATTCAGGCCCTGTCCAGTAAGTAATTCGACAGGATAATCACTGGCCCAATAGAAAAATACAACTTTAGAATTCAAGGTGCTAAAATATTACTTTTGACACTTTTGACTATTTCCAGCAGTAACCTACCCAATGAAAGGGTCCACTCACCACCACAGTAACTAATCTAGTGGTTGGTTCTATAGCCCAGTTTTGATTGCCGGTCAGGGAACTCACTTTTTGAACATGGTAGCCATTGTAGACAACTGTTATTAACTAATGTGTACAATCACATTTTTCAATTTGTTGTTGTTGTACTTGAATTGTAGCCTACTATAATTCTCCAGGCTTTTATCAGTTTTGTTGCAGTGTGTAGGCCTACTTGACATGTAGGCTACTGTAACTCTCATTTTCTGTTAATAGGATTTTAGTTTTATTCAGTCTATTGTATAGACCATGGGCAAAATCATAATCTCAAAAATATGTTCCTTTTCTTCTATACAACACAAGTGGACTAGAGAAATACAAGGCAAAAATGTGGATCTGTTTCCTCATTTCATCGGCTTGACCAAATCATTCAAAGCATTGTGGGAAATGGATCCACTGAGCAATGAAATCCATGACATTTCTGGTTTCAGTTTCATCAATTTGAATACTACCCCAATTTGATACAAATTTGGATTGTAGAATGTGTGTTACATATTGTTATGGCTTTCCAGGGTAGACATACAGTATGCACTGAGGGATAAACTAAAGCAACCAGCCAACCTACAGTAATGAATGTCCGCAGAATTTTACTAAGCCTACTAAGTTATTTCTTAATTTGATACACATTTGGATTGCAGAATGTGTTGTATTAAATATTGCTATTGTATTCCAGGGGAGAAAATATGTATTGATGGATAAATTAAGGCAACCAGACAAACAAATGAATGGACAGGTAATACAAATGTCTACACAAATGTGATACAATGCTATTCATTAATTTGAGATTGTAGACTGTTGCATGACATAGTATTATAATGATCAGTTATCAATGACAGAGGTTACCATTGCTTGCAAGAGATACAGCATATTTTGAATAGCTTGAGAGTACATAGCTTTATATCTATAATAGCTTTGAGATGTACAGGTATGTCATGTTACAAAGAATAATATCAATATTAAATGTAAAAATATATACATATCTTTGCAGACTTCACTGTAAAAATGCTTCTAACAGAGACCGAAAGCACACCATATTCACACACATTGGATGCAACATTGTGTGTATGTGAAAAACCTCTACAAGGAGAGAGAAATAATCTGCATGGCAAAACACCAACCCTGGAAGGATTCAAAACAACACTGAAGATTGTCCAGGAGCAGGAGCATGATGAAGTCCATAAGAGACTATCCCCCTCACAGAGATGACATATTGTCCTTCAGGTTCAATTTTATATCACAAGTCATTTAGGGCAACTTATTTGAGTTCAAGTAACTATGTTTCGTCCAGTGTGTGTGAATGTGGTGTGCTTGCTGTCTCTGTTAGATCCATTTTTCCAAGTCTGCAAAATATGGAACAGTTACTTTATTTGTGTTGCCTACTTTTTACATTTAATATTTATATTATTATTTGTAAAATGAAATGCTCCCATCCTATTCAAAAAGGTTCTGTATCTCTTGCATGTAATGGTAACTTCTGTCATTGATAGATGATAAGTGATAATAACACTATGTCATGCAACAGTCTACAATCTCAAATTAATGAATAGCATTGTATCACATTTGTGCAGACATTTGTGTTACCTGTTCATGTATTTGGTTGTCTGGTTGCCTTAATTTATCCGTCAATATATATCCGTCAATATATATTCGTCCCCTGGAATACAATAGCAATATTTAATACAACACATTCTACAATCCAAATGTGTATCAAATTAAGGAATAGCTTAGTAGGGAGTGTTCCAACGCTCCGAAACATCTGGTTGTCCAAGACCATCACTACGGCCACCAAGCTGCTCCTCTACATGTCAGTGGTCATCCCAACGGTGACCTACGCCTGTGAGACATGGGTGAGGACAGCCAGCATCACCAACAAGCTGGATGTCTTCCACCGACGCTGTCTCAGGTCCATATTGAAGATCTCATGGAGAGACCACATCATCAACGATGAGGTGATGAGGAGGGCAGGAGTAGCTGCACTGTCAGACACCGTCTCTGAAAGGATAAGGAGAATGACTGGCCACGTACTCCGACTGCCGAGAGAGAGACCGGCAAGCGTGGCGATGGACTGGATGCCTGAAGGTGGAAAGAGGAAGAGAGGGAGGCCGAAGAAGACGTGGAGACAGACAGCCAAGGAGGACCTCAGAGAGATGGGTGTCAGCTGGCATGGAGCAAGAAGGGTCGCCAGAGACCGGAGCAAATGGAGGAGCCTCGTCGCCCAGTGTTCCAATAGGAACGGGAGGAACTAAGTCTAAGTAAGTAAGTCTAAGTTAGTAGGCCTACTTTTGTGGACATTTGTGTTACCTGATCAGTCATTACTGTAGGTTGGCTGGTTGCTTTATTTTATTCCTCACTGCATACGTCTACCCTGGAAAGCCATAACAATATAATGGATTGCATTTTATAGCGCTTTTCTATGCACTACGTGTATACTCAAAGTGCTTACAATGGTAAGTAAAGTGAAGTAGAGTGGTAAACAGTTAACGCCAGCGTCCTCACTTCACACATTCACACACCAGTGGTGGCAACCACTGAAGGCAGGGTGGGGTTCAGTGTCTTGCCCAAGGACACTTCAACATGTAGACAGGAGGAGCCGGGATTCGAACCGCCGACCACTGACCGACCTGCTCTACCTCCTGATCCACAGCTGCCCATAATATGCAATACGACACATTCTACAATCCAAATGTGTACCAAATCAAGGAATAGCAGCATAGTCACATTTGTGTATATATTTGTTTTACCTGTTATCAGTCCAGTCATTTTGTTGGTTTAGTTTATCCCACAGTGCAGATTTCTCCATTAGATGACCATGTGTGGGTTTGGATAGGATTATGAATCTACAGGCCATCCTATGCTCTCACTGGTTGAACTTAATTAACTTCAATATACTCCTTAAAGTTATAGTAATCCTAGGAATCCAGGTTTAATGCTTCTATGTATTTCCATTTTATAGGCTTTCAATTCGCAAAATTAATTAATGTCTTGCTGCCAAAAACACAACAATGGATAGCACCAACAGAACAGGGATGATTAAATGATAAGCCAATGCCAATTGAAAAGGAATTTGACTTCAAAGCCACATTATTTGGTAACATGAACATATGGTTATAGCATCAATAAAGTTATATCTCGAAGGAAGGGTAGGCTATGTATGAATGAGTATCTCCTCTACATGCAATACAACTATATTAGGGTACACACAACCACTGGTTACTATTTACTAGTATTGCAGGTAATGCAGTAACACCTTATTTGACATGAATGTTTTTTTGTTTTTTTTTTTTTTGTTTTTTTTGAGAAATCAGAGAAAGTAAAGGAATCCTAATCACAAAAATCCAATTTCCGTCTAAAGTGAAGGTACATTTAAGGGACTATATTTCAGTATTTCTGTGGGAAAATCACATTCTGACAATTTGGACATGCAGGGTGGATGTCTGGTTCATTCCTCAACAAATTTGATGAAGATACCAGTGAGCATTCTCAAGTTATAGACTTTTATATAATTTTTGTCCTATTCGGATTTTACTTTTTCAGAGATTTGGGTAAGTCTAAAGAATAGCCCAAAAAACTAATTTTGCATCAAAATGAAACTCCACAACAATCCAAAACATGAAAGGGGGACCCTAAAGATAAGAAAAAACATGGTTGTGGTTTGTTCTACCCCGGGTGGATCTCAAAATTTGAGGGCCTCTGTTACTAGACTAGAGTGGATGGATGAATGAATGAATGAATGAATGAATGAATGAATGAATGAATGAATGAATGAATGAAATGGTTTTATATTGTGCAGTTTAGTAGATTTACGGTACATTTCAAGTACAACTAGGCAACTACAGAGCTGATAACTGTGAATGAACACACTACCTGGAACATTTCATCTAGATCTTTATTCTTGAATCTAGCTGGGACCTTACCTGGGATTTAAGCCTGACATAGAAGGTTTAAGACATATTGTAATTAATTAATCTCGATTAATCACATACTAATGTTTGACCGGAGAACCATTTGTGTGTGTGTGTGTGTGTGTGTGTGTGTGTGTGTGTGTGTGTGTGTGTGTGTGTGTGTGTGTGTGTGTGTGTGTGTGTGTGTCTCAATTAAAACAGGTTTTAGGTAGTGTGTGAGTGAGTTTTTCTAAATCAAAACTATTTCAGACCGATGTATAATCCTCCCCTGGATAGAATGCAGTGAATCATTTTGGGCCCAGGGTGTATAATCCTCCCCTGGATAGAATGCAGTGAATCATGTTGGGCCCAGGGTGTATAATCCTCCCCTGGATAGAATGCAGTGAATCATTTTGGGCCCAGGGTGTATAATCCTCCCCTGGATAGAATGCAGTGAATCATTTTGGGCCCAGGGTGTATAATCCTCCCCTGGATAGAATGCAGTGAATCATTTTGGGCCCAGTTATAATCCTCCCCTGGATAGAATGCAGTGAATCATTTTGGGCCCAGGGTGTATAATCCTCCCCTGGATATGATGCAGTGACTCTGACTTCCCTGTTATCACATTACAGCTGTGTCTGTCTGTTAGTGAGAGATACCATTATGGTTGTACACTGACCCCAGAGCTGCTGTTGCCACCTGATAAGAACACACACACACACACGCGCACTGTGCACATGTGTGTGTGTGTGCGCGGCCCACACAAACACACACACACACACACACACACGCATGCACGCACACACACACACACACACACACACACACACGGACAGAGGAGTCTGGTGGATGGATGGACAGCCTGTCTGTCTGTCTGTCTGTCTCTCCTTCTGCCCTTGGCTAGGCAAGATAAGGCCTAGATTTTCGTCACCACTAAACGACTTATCCCTTAACTTATTTGCCTTTTAAAACGATTTTAAAAAGCATTTTTCAATAGTTAAAAAGGCCAGTCTACAAGCTCACAACATGTTAGATTGGCATGTTGAACTATTTCAAAAAGTTTATCAAACTAGTAACTAGTAAACTAGTAAACCAAATGAACCCTTGCAGGTCCAACTGAATTATTACTATTGCAATTTCTGTTGGATCAGATCTTAAGATTGACTGGAATGTGGTCTTACTGCAACCACACTAATAATTATGTACTGATACTAACTACAGTAGAGTTACCAACCTGCACACAAGTAGGCCATGGTCTACTTGTGCGCGAGCAGAGCGAGCGACCAGACACCTCCAGGAGATAATACTCAATACTTATATACAGGGGCGGATTGGCACATATTTTCCCACCGGGACATTTTTGCCTTTGCCAGGCCACCCTGGTGGAGGCAGCTGGTTAACCAGATGTAACTCTTTGAGAGTGTAAAAATGAAACCAAATGGACCCTTGCGGGTCCATTTGGTTTCATTTTTACACCCTCAAGAGTTAAAATATTCATCATGTGAATTAGCCCAACTTAGTCTACACAACTAGAGAATGTAGAAGATTAATGGTCATTTTGATCTGTATGTTCCAGGCGAGCATCTAGCCACCGGGCACAACAATATGATTTGTCCTCTTTGGAAAAACATTTTTATTGCAAAATAATATCAGTAAAGCACAACAAATCGTCCTCTTCCAAAAAGAGCTTTAGGTAAATAATAAACTGTCCTCATCCCATAGCCTGGAAGTAAACCATCTGTATATACCAGGGTTTAACACCGTCCCATAGCCTGGAAGTAAACCATCTGTATATACCAGGGTTTTACACCGTCCCATAGCCTGGAAGTAAACCATCTGTATATACCAGGGTTTAACACCGTCCCATAGCCTGGAAGTAAACCATCTGTATATACCAGGGTTTAATACCGTCCCATAGCCTGGAAGTACTGTAAACCATCTGTATATACCAGGGTTTAACACCGTCCCATAGCCTGGAAGTAAACCATCTGTATATACCAGGGTTTAACACCGTCCCATAGCCTGGAAGTAAACCATCTGTATATACCAGGGTTTAACACCGTCCCATAGCCTGGAAGTAAACCATCTGTATATACCAGGGTTTTACACCGTCCCATAGCCTGGAAGTAAACCATCTGTATATACCAGGGTTTACACCGTCCCATAGCCGGTGTGGTGTGTATTCACATCTTGTTTTCACATATTATTATAATTATTAACAGTATGAATCATTGTCAACATAAACAGAAATGCTGAAGGTTTCATGGCAGTGAACATTGAGGCAGATGGTCGGTCGCGGCTGATAGGAGGTCAGGGCCGGATCTAGGGGGGGGGGGGGGGGGGGGGGGGGGGGGGCAAATGTGGAGGGCAGGATCAGTGGTTTTCATCAGTGGTCCGGGGACCACCAGTGGTTGAGAGAGGTCCAGGCGGTCCCCAGGCTAAATGATGGAAAAGTTGGTTAACCAGATGTAACTCGCTGAGAGCTTAAACATGCTTAAACAACATTTTACGCTCTCAAGAGTTACAATATTCATCATCAATTATCCCAAGTCTACACAACTAGAGAATGTAGAAGATTAATGGTCATTTTGATCTGTATGTTGGACTGTTTGGTTTCCCAAATCCAGCCTGGAATTGTGGACAAAAGCTAAATAAATCTTTAGTTTTGGGGTCTGTGGGGCTAAAATGTCATCAAATGGTGGTCTGTGGCTCAAATGCTGAATAAATGGTGGGCCCTGGGATCAAAAAGGTTGAAAACCACTGAATTATATGAAAAACCTTTGGAGTTGCCCATACACCCTGCCATTGCTCCAGCCCACCCTAGTAGAGCTGGCTAAATCCGTTGATGGAGACGATGCTCTTCTAGACGTTACGGAAAACACAGAGCCTAATTTAGGCTTTATTTATTCACAGCATGTCGACTTTCCCTGTCTGAGGACAAGAAAAAAAACTGTATCATGTGACTGAAATATGTAAAAGAGTAACATTTTTTATCCTAATATAATAAGCTCAAAACTCGCCAAGGTAAAAGAAAAAAGGTAAATCATTTCACCTTAAAAGGGGAATTCCACCCATTTTCAACATTTTTTCTGAGAGCGTACAAATGGAACCAAATGAACCCAAACGGGTTCATTTGGTTCCATTTGTACACCCTCAGAAAAAAAAGAAGCGTCTAAAGAAATCCATTAACATGATGAAAATACATCTTGATGATGTCATCAAGATGTTTCACAATGTTAGTGGTTTTCTTCAGACCTCCATTTCTTGGGAACACAGAATGGGGGAACTTTTTATCATGTCCACCTAACACCTCAAACGTACATCAATGACATAGGAAAATGATTAAAATGGGCGGACTTCCCCTTTAAACATTTTGTCCAAAACCTTTAGTGTGGTTAGATTAAAACAAAAGCCTTTTGTTAAAAGGTTAAAAGGGATATTTCACTTTGTGGTCATTTTATGGTCTCTACTCAGTCTCATGTGAACACACCAGACAGTTTATAAGTTACTCCTTTCAATATTTAGATATTTGATGTTCATCACGGCTGCCCCGCCCCCTACCAATACAAACCCATTATAACTTAAAACTCCATTTTAATGGTGTGTTTGTGATGAATCTAATATGGTTAAAATGGAGTTTTAAGTTATGATGGGTTTGTATAGGAAGGAGGCAGATACACTAAAATGAACATCAAATATCTAAATAGTGAATGTAGTAACTTATAAACTGTCTGGTATGTTCATATGAGACTGAATAGACCAGGTGGTCCGGGGACCACCAGTGGTCCTTTATGGTGCCAGTGGTCCCCAGGCTAAATGATGGAAAATCGGTTAACAAGATGTAACTCTTGAGAGTGCGAAAATGAAACCAAATGGACCCTTGCGGGTCCATTTGGTTTCATTTTGACACTCTCAAGAGTTCAAATATTCATCATCTGAATTAGCACCACTTAATTAAGAAGTCTACACTGTTTTGTTTCCCAAATCCAGCCTGGAATTGTGGACAAAACCAAAGAATTCTTTAATTGTAGTTCTTTAATTGTAGGTCTTTGGTGTGAAAATGTAATCAAATGGTGGTCCGTGTCTCAAATACTGAATGAATGGTGGTCCCTGGGATGAAAAATGTTGAAAACCACTGGAGTAGACCATAGAATGACCAAAAGTTCTTTTGAAAACAAAATATCCCTTTAGATTTAACAAAATTATACTGACAACACATCACCGTTTAAAAGGTAATGGAGGGAACTTTTTAGCCAAAAATAAAAGTAGATATATCTCTATGCTGCAGCTGTTTCCCTGCAGACAGACACTTGCTTCGTCCTGCAGACGGTCCAGAACTTTGTTGATGTCAACAAATCATGGAAAAAATACATTTGTCTGGCTCAGGGTAGAGATGTGTGAGGGGGAGGGGTGGGTTATGTGGGGGTGAGGCAGCGTTTTATCCAATCTCAGCACAGCAGTCTCCAGCAGATTGATAATGAGCCAATAGAGTGGAGGTGGAGGTGGAGTTAGATTCTGTTTACAAACACAATGAAGTTCCCTCTACTACCTTTAAACATAAACCTTATGGTAATGGTCAGAAAACAAATGAAAATGTCTCACTCAAAGAAAAACAAAAGAAATAATCTCCATGTTTTGGTATATACAGTATGGTCGCCATTGTTTCAGATTTTTTTTTAACATATTTGGTTTAGGTTTAGGAACGATCCCTGTTCAACATTCTCTACCTTATCAAAGTATCGCAAAAAAAGGAGAAAAATCAAACCTTTCAATAAACAGGAAAGGTTGTAAAGGTTGTACAGTTATAAATGAAGTCCATGTCTGCACTGCAGTGTGGCTCAAAGTAGGGCTTTGGTACCTGGGGGGACTGGAGGGTTTTACAAATCACTTACTATTCCTTTAACTGTATGCATTTATGCCATTTGGCAGCAGATCTACAAGCTCACAGAGCATCGCTGTGAGCTGTGCAGTGAGCTTGTACATCTGGGAAAATGTTGATCATATGTTCTAACATAAAGGCCCCGACACACTAGCAATGTTTTGATCAACATCAACAGTCAACATGGTGAGACACATGGCAACAGGCAACACTGCCCATTAAAGGGGAATTACACCTATTTTACTTTTTTTCCCCCAGAGAGTGTACAAATGGAACCAGATGGACCAACGGGTCCATTTGGTTCCATTTGTACACTCTCTGGAAAAAATAAACATCATAAAAGAAAAATCATTAACATGGTATAACACAACTTGATGATGCCATTGAGTTGTGTTTCACCATGTTAATGGTAAAAAAACACTAAGTATTGCTAAATTGTTTTATTTACAATTCATTTTTAGTCTGTTGAATCTTCAGCTATCAGACCAGGCAGCAGCAGCCATGTTGTTTTCAGATCTGTGGGAGGAGTCTGGGAGAAAGAATCACATGACACCAAGGAGGGCTGTGATTGGAGGGTTCCTAAATGTTGACCAGTAGAGGGCGCTAATGATCTGACTTTTCTGAACAACCAGGAGTTGATCATTTTGTAGAGAAAAGTGAAAAGTCAACGTTGATAGTTGACGTTGCTTGTTGACGTTGATCAAAACATTGCTATAGTAGGTGTAGCAGAGACTTTTGTTGTGTTGGATGGAGAGCATCTGGTTAGGATGCCCCTCAAGCGTCTCCTCAGACAGAAGACCAGATGGAGGGATTACATCCACCCTCTGGCCTTGGAAAAGTGAAAAGTCAACGTTGATAATTGACATTGTTAGTCTGTTCGTCTGTTCTGTGGGGGGCCACTGGCTGGGGGGGGGGGGGGGGGGGGGGGGGCTTGGTTCTGGATGTGGTGGAGAGAAGATGTTTTGAGAAGCAGTGCTGTAGCAGATGGCCATTCTCTCTGCTGAGGGGTCTGGTCTCTACTTGGGGTCCTGGATGGTTCCCTTGCTGAGGTCTGGTCTCTACTTGGGGTCCTGGATGGTTCCCTTGCTAGGGGTCTGGGGTCTCTACTTGGGGTCTTGGATGGTTTCCTTGCTAGGGGTCTGGTCTCTACTTGGGGTCTTGGATGGTTTCCTTGCTAGGGGTCTGGTCTCTACTTGGGGTCTTGGATGGTGCCCTTGCTAGGGTCTGGTCTCTACTTGGGGTCTTGGATGGTTTCCTTGCTAGGGGTCTGGGGTCTCTACTTTGGGTCTTGGATGGTTTCCTTGCTAGGGGTCTGGTCTCTACTTGGGGTCTTGGATGGTGCCCTTGCTAGGGGTCTGGTCTCTACTTGGGGTCTTGGATGGTTTCCTTGCTGAGGGGTCTGGTCTCTACTTGGGGTCTTGGATGGTCCTGGTCTCTACTTGGGGTCCTGGATGGTTCCCTTGCTGACGTCTGGTCTCTGGTCTCTACTTTGGGTCTTGGATGGTTCCCTTGCTGAGGGGTCTGGGGTCTCTACTTTGGGTCTTGTATGGTTCCCTTGCTGAGGGGTCTGGGGTCTCTACTTTGGGTCTTGGATGGTTCCCTTGCTGAGGGGTCTGGGGTCTCTACTTGGGGTCTTGGATGGTGCCCTTGCTGAGGTCGGTCATCTTGGGGTCTGGTCTCTACTTGGGGTCTTGGATGGTGCCCTTGCTGAGGTCGGTCATCTTGGGGTCTGGTCTCTACTTTGGGTCTTGGATGGTTCCCTTGCTGAGGGGTCTGGGGTCTCTACTTGGGGTCTTGGATGGTTCCCTTGCTGAGGGGTCTGGGGTCTCTACTTGGGGTCTTGGATGGTGCCCTTGCTGAGGTCGGTCATCTTGGGGTCTGGTCTCTACTTGGGGTCTTGGATGGTGCCCTTGCTGAGGTCGGTCATCTTGGGGTACTTGACCTTCTTCTGGTCCAGTTCGTTCTGCGCCCACAGCAGCAGTTTCAGCAGCTTGGCCAGTTTAGGAGTGGACTCTCTGTTCTCATAGTCCAGAACCGACTGGTTCACCTCACTCCACACCTGAGGAGAAAAATTCACAGTTTACAACAGACACTCTAAACCAACAGGTGGTCCGGGGTAGAGATCGACCGATCAGACTTTTGGCCGATGTTTCCGATCACCGATTAGTGGGACATCAAAAAGGCAGATAGCCGATATCAGCCGATACGATTATTATTTACTTCTTTAATAGAATGAAAGTGCAGGAAGCAGCAAAAGTGTTTCAGTTTCCCCTCCATAAAAAGCATCTTTTTTAATTCAAGGGCAACAATGCATTGTAGCAGCATTGGAAACATTTTGCCGTGAAGTACAGGCACAGAGCTTCAGACATAGACAAGAAAAAGAGAAAATACATTTAGGGTAATTTGGATAAATCTATAAATACATGAAGTGAGAGGGTCAGAGACACACAGCTATACACCACCACAATCTACTGGATCTTCAATGAAAGTGGTTGATGTACAATGTACCATTTTTGAACATTTATAATAAATAAAAATAATCGGCTGCTCTTTTTCCGATTATTTATTTTTAGCGCCGATACCGATTATTAATAAAATCATGGATATCGAATTCGATAATCGGCCGCGGCCGATAATCGGTCTATCACTAGTCCGGGGACCACCAGTGGTCCTTGAGAAGGTTCCAGGTGGTCCTCAGGCTAAATGATGGAAAGTTGGTTAACCAGATGTAACTCTTGAGAATGTAAAAATGAAACCAAATGGACCCTTGCGGGTCCATTTGGTTTCATTTTCAAAATCCAGCCTGGAATTGTGGACAAAACCAAAAGAATTCTTTAGTTTTAGGTCTTTGGGGCCAGAATGTCGTCAAATGGTGGTCCGTGGCTCAAATGCTGAATAAATGGTGGTCCCTGGAGTCAAAAAGGTTGAAAATCACTGCTCTAAACGTTTTGGTGTTCTAAGCATCATGTTATACTTCAGCTATTGAAAAATAGCAGATCTACAAGTTCACAGCGCGCCACGGAGTGAGGATGTAAGGTCTGCCGTTTTTTAAAAATCATGAAATTGCGGCACAAACTTTGAATGTAGTATTTCAGAAGCAAACATTTGTAACTCAAATCTTTGTAACCAAATGGACCCGCAAGGGTCCATTCGGTTTCATGTTTACGCTCTCAAAGAGTAACATCTGGTTAACCAACTTTCTATCATTTAGTCTGGAGGGCCCACCTGGAACCCTCTCAGGGACCACCCCTGTGTTACCTGTAAAAATCCATAGATTGGCCGCACGGTTGAAAAAAGTAGCGGCTTATAGTCCAGAAATTACGGTAGTTGATAATCTGATTAATCGATAACTAAATTAGTTGACTAATTAGATTACATTTCATCTATACGTGGTTGCAGTCCTACTTATCTCACTATTTCATAACCCCTAAAATTAAATCTAAACAGCTTGGAATACCCCAGCTATGCTAGAGAAACTGTGAGGAGGTAGAAGCAAAATATTATCATTTTACCTTTGCGGAAATAGGAAGAGTATGTTAATTAAGTCGAAAAACTTAATGAAATGCGACTCATGGGAGTCTAGGGGAAAATAAAATAGGTTCATGAAACAAGCAATAGGTGGCACAGTTTTGCCAGTAACGTGAGACATATGGTTATTTTACATATATTTTACTTTTGAAGTTATTTTAGGCTTTACACACAGACTGCCTGCTTTATTCCTATTGAACTATAGGTCTGTTGTGCTGTGTAGAGGCTGTTCTGGCTCTGCTGTAGCAAAAACAATAATTAATATAGCCTACAATCCTAATACATAATCTACACAACTCACTGTTTTCCTGAACCGGAGCGCTTGTGAGACTCGGTAGCCTACTGATTTGGTGTGTCTACTTTCATATAGACTACATCATGTTATCTGCAGCGCGACATGTGCGAGGAAAAATGGTTTGAACTTTATTAACGAAATAATATCTAAGGGCAGAGACCGGTCATGTAAAACAGCTGTTTATGTCTGATATCACTTGAGTATCTTAGCTAGCATGCATGATGCAAATATAGGACCTGTAGCTGCCCTGCGACTTTCATGAACAAACGCGATGGGGGTCTGAACATTTTGGCCATGTACGTGCAGACAGCCCCCTTGGATGTCTGTGTGCGCACGGCCCTCATCCATTTTGAGTGGTTTTGTACAAACATAACTTACAGTAACAATGCTCTATACAGTAACAATCGGCAGACCAGAACTCTTCAAATGCGCTATAATGCGTGTTCAGTGCTTTCCAATAGAAAGTCTTTTCGCAAGCTGTTTCCATACCTCATTTGCGCATTAGACTCTTTCGATACAATCCAAAATACGGCACCTTTCAGCGAAAAAGTATACAAACACCGTACCTTCTGCCTCTGCATCATGTTGAGCAGACAGTGATCACCAACCCACCGTACCTTCTGTCTCTGCATCATGTTGAGCAGACAGTGATCACCAACCCACCGTACCTTCTGTCTCTGCATCATGTTGAGCAGACAGTGATCACCAACCCACCGTACCTTCTGTCTCTGCATCATGTTGAGCAGGTCTCCAAAGGGAGAGTCCTCAGGGTTATCGAAGGCCAGCAGGGCCAGCGTTCTCTCCATCTCTGTCAGACAGTCTCGGCTCTCCTCTCCCTGCTCCGCTAGCTGCGCCTGGGCGAACTCCAAGGCTGCCTCCGTCTCTCTGAGACGGATCAGTTCGATCAGATGCTGCTGCTGTTGGACAGTAAGACACACAGCGTAGGACAGTAAGACACACAGCGTAGGACAGTAAGACACACAGCGTAGGACAGTAAGACACACAGCGTAGGACAGTAAGACACACAGGGACAGTAAGACACACAGCGTAGGACAGTAAGACACACAGCGTAGGACAGTAAGACACACAGCGTAGGACAGTAAGACACACAGCGTAGGACAGTAAGACACACAGCGTAGGACAGTAAGACACACAGCGTAGGACAGTAAGACACACAGCGTAGGACAGTAAGACACACAGCGTAGGACAGTAAGACACACAGCGTAGGACTGGGCGAACTCCAGGGCAGCCTCAGTCTCTCTGAGACGGATCAGTTCGATCAGATGCTGCTGCTGTTGGACAGTAAAGGCTCTTTCAGAGTCTGGAATTTCGGGTGGCCACCGCGACCACCGCTCAGAGCACCGCACCGCGCGCTATTATATAGTCCACTGTCAGCACCGCACCGCGCTGTGGTTTGTTGTGTGTTTTCTTTTTTTTAACCAGCCGTTAAAAACAAGCAACCACCGCGGTGCGGTGCGGTGGTTAGTAAAATCCGAGCGGAGGGCTGGGAGGTGCGGTGGTTGCGGTGGTATGACGTCATATTGTAGGAAACGGTGGTCGCGGTGGGCACCGAAAATCCATCTCTGAATAGGCCTTAAGAATATGACCAACAATATATTACATTAGGGAATGAATGATAGACTGTAATAGCCATCTCTGATTAACAAGAAAGTAATAATGTGAATGCAGAGCCACGTTAATATTAATTAGACGGTAAAACCGGAAGCCTTGGTGTTTCGGTCGTAGTAAACCGGGGTTTGAAATTTTGCAGACCGTACGACCTAAGGTGCAACCCACAGGTTTATCAGTGTTACTTGTTAACGACCCTGGGGTCTTACTGTACAACGTATTATGTGTGTGGGTTTGCACTATGTAGGTCTGTTTCTCCTGTGTAGTGTGAGGTGGGGGTGGAAGGTGTGTGTAAGCTGGGAGAGTGTGAATGAGCTGAGTGGATGATTGAACATTAGGTGACGCCCATCATCGATGAGAAGATTGGTTGCAGCCTACCAGGGAGAGCATAAAGGGCTGTTGGTGACCGGCTCCTGCATCCTCCTCTCTCCTCTCTCCCAATGTGTTTACCATGCACCAAGCCGTTCTCCTCTCTCTCTCTCCCAATGTGTTGCCACCAAGCCGTTCTCCTCTCTCCTCTCTCCCAATGTGTTGCCACCAAGCCGTTCTCCTCTCTCCTCTCTCCCAATGTGTTTGCCACCAAGCCAGCCCATGTTTGTTCATTGTACTATGTGAGAAACTTGAACACTTTGCAGCCTGGGTTTGGTAGGGGTGGGTGGTTATTTGTTTTGGCCAATCTTTTGTCATGTTTTGTGGATAAGGAGTTAAGTTAACAATTGTAATTTTGGTTATATTATTCTGTAGTTAAGTTAGAGTTACACTGTCAAGTTGTTTTTGAGCTTTCTTTTTGTTGCCACTAACCCACCCTGAAGAAAATATAATAAACCCATTTTGTAATGCTGACTTCCGGGTTGCTGGCAGTTCTTTGGGGGTTAAGAGAGAGGGGTTCCACAGTTTCATGTTGCGCCTCGGTTCCCCTAGGCTGGGGATGTAACATACTCATTCCAGGAATGTCTGGTCTCTACAAACCATACCATGTTGTAAAGGTGACTAAACTAAGAATTACAACGACATGAAACACAATACCAATTGGTATTACTGAGGTGGAGAAAATTATTTAGTTAAGTTTCAGAACTCATCTGAGCTGAAGTAGAGGTATCGGTTGGTGTACAATACAGTATCTTACCTGTAGATGGAAGTAGAGGTATCGGTTGGTGTCTGTAGTACAGTATCTTACCTGTAGATGGAAGTAGAGGTATCGGTTGGTGTCTGTCCAGTATCTTACCTGTAGATGGAAGTAGAGGTATCGGTTGGTGTACAGTATCTTACCTGTAGATGGAAGTAGAGGTATCGGTTGGTGTACAGTATCTTACCTGTAGATGGAAGTAGAGGTATCGGTTGGTGTCTGTAGTACAGTATCTTACCTGTAGATGGAAGTAGAGGTATCGGTTGGTGTCCAGTATCTTACCTGTAGATGGAAGTAGAGGTATCGGTTGGTGTCTGTAGTACAGTATCTTACCTGTAGATGGAAGTAGAGGTATCGGTTGGTGTCTGTAGTACAGTATCTTACCTGTAGATGGAAGTAGAGGTATCGGTTGGTGTCCAGTATCTTACCTGTAGATGGAAGTAGAGGTATCGGTTGGTGTCTGTAGTACAGTATCTTACCTGTAGATGGAAGTAGAGGTATCGGTTGGTGTCCAGCAGCTCGGGGTGCAGGCTGTTGATCAGGGCGATGGCCTCCTGGATCTGACCCTTGAGGATCATCTCTCGGATCTTGATCCTCTGGTCCAGGGAGTCCAGGTCCACGCTGGGCTCGATGCCAGACTCCAGGCAGAACTTCTCCGCTGCTTCCTTGAAACCCTCTGGGGAACATTAAATGTAAAATAAACAAAAAGAGAATACCAGTGTGTGCTGTTGATTAATGCAAAACGTAAGACCACAACAGAGGCCTGCATCGAGAATGGGAGCATGAAAATACCCGCGGGAGGGAGCGGTGTCTTGCACCCAAAACTAAGAACTTTCACCTTTTTTGTCCACAATTTGTCAACAATGAAAATGATATAATTCAGATGTTTAAATATGAGTTAACTCTTGAGAGCGGTAAAATGAAACCAAATGGACTCATAAGGGTCCATTTGGTTTAATTTTAACGCCACCAGCACGTCTCTCTCTCTCTCTCTCTTCCTCTGTTTCTCTCTCTCTCTACCACTATATATTGTATATTAACAGTTTTCGTGCCGTTGAAATAGATCTACGTCTCCCGTTATCATTATGAAATACAGTAACGACTGATGCCGCTGCCGTTGAGCTACGCCTTTCAACGTTACTTACCGGCGCCGGTTTGATACGATCCCCATGCTAACAGCAACGTGCCGCGACCGCATATTCCATTGATAGACCATAATAAGGGACGGACCAAACCGGAACGGAAGTATGTGTCCGCCAACTAACTTGTCCGTGGGGGAAACATGGACCGAAAATATGAAATATGACTTTTTGATGAAAATCGCTGGCACTGGCTACCTCAAAAAATATGGGCTGGCACTGGGAGTGTTAAGCATAACAGGGCCGACCTATAATATTTGTCCAGTTGTTTCCCATCTATCTGTGACTGTGAGTTACTCTACTCAGTGGACATTTTCTAGTTTTTGTGGGACTAGTCGATAAGAATGCAGGATGTCACAGGACTAAATGGGACATTTTTTTTTGTTGTGGGAGGGAGCGGCAGACAGCGGATCATCGCGGGTGGTCGAGAATTAAAATCATTGCAGGAGAGGAATGGACAGAAATCTACCGGGAGCAGGTGGAGTTCTTTTGTCAAAAGCAGAAATATTCCTGCGTTTGGGCCTTTCTACTACACGCCAATGGCGTTTTACGTCACTCAAATGGAGTTCTCTGCAAACGGATAAATAAGTGAAGATATTCGAAAATATCCGGAGCAACCGGAGCAAACGATGACGTCACCGCCGCGCGTGCTGTGGGGAGGTCAATTCATGTTTGTTTAGTTGTTTTTGTCAACTATAATTTAGTCGACTAAGAGTAGAACAACAAAAAGGAATTGAAAAAAAAAAGACTAAATGGGACCAAAAGGCAAAATGTTATTGAATAACATATTTAAATAAAACAACACTGTTGTGGACTGCCAGGAACTTTTATTGTGTTTTGTAATTCATAGGGAGGGTGATGATTTTTTGTGCAGTTCACCTTTCCTCCATATACCTCCGATATTCAATTCACTTCAATAACTCCAATAACATAGTCCCTTACTACTAGCAGGTTACGTGGAGAATTTATTTGGGTAACCATGGAAACCAACTCACAAGTTTATTTTTTTGTTGTGCTAAATATTTCTTATCACCACCTACTGGCCTGGCATACGTGTTGGAGTACAGAATGTCCGTTTTGGGCTGTATGTGTGGACACGGATATCTGTGTCGTGTGGACAGGATTTTTTTTTTCAACGGAGGAGGAAAAGAACGGATATTTTCCTCGTGTAGCCGGGGCCTTAGACTAATGGAAACAAATCCACAGCCGTTTTCAGTTATCCATTTTGCATGAATGTCATAATGTTTTTTTACCTGTCACCAGGCAGTGACAGGTGTCAATCACTCACCTGTCACCAGGCAGTGACAGGTGTCAATCACTCACCAGACAGTGACAGGTGTCAATCACTCACCTGTCACCAGACAGTGACAGGTGTCAATCACTCACCTGTCACCAGGCAGTGACAGGTGTCAATCACTCACCTGTCACCAGGCAGTGACAGGTGTCAATCACTCACCAGACAGTGACAGGTGTCAATCACTCACCTGTCACCAGACAGTGACAGGTGTCAATCACTCACCTGTCACCAGGCAGTGACAGGTGTCAATCACTCACCTGTCACCAGGCAGTGACAGGTGTCAATCACTCACCAGTAGAGTTCTCAACGGGCCTGAAAATTGAGGCCCGGCCCTAAGTGGGCCCTAACTGATCAGGCCCAAAGCCCAGCCCAGCCAATTAGCATAGTTTTTAGGCCCGACCCGGCCCTACAATGTCGGTTCGGTCGGGCCTGGTCGGGTTTAGGTAGAATTTGAGCACTCTACACTGAGTAAAAGTGAAAATACCAATCTGCACCATCTTCATAAGAGGTAAATACACAGACAGACAGAACAGAAATAGTATTTTTATCATAATAAAATAATCCAATATATATTGCTTTATTTTCATAGAGCCCTATAGATCCGACCCAGCCCTACTGATCTGCATACATTTTAGGCCCGAGCCTGACCCTAAAATGTCGGGTTGGGTCGGGCCTGGTCGGGTCGGGTTCGGGCAGAGTTTGAAGGACTCTACTCACCTGTCACCAGGTAGTTCATGATGAGTCTGTTCATGTCAGATCTCTGGATGTGGACATTGTTCAGCTTGTCCATCCATTCCTCTCTGGTTACGTCCTCCACTTTGTCTGCATAACTCATTCTGAGAACGTCCTGCAGGCAGACAGGCAGGCAGGCAGGCAGGCAGGCAGACAGGCAGGCAGGCAGGCAGGCAGACAGACAGACAGGCAGGCAGGCAGACAGGCAGGCAGGCAGGCAGGCAGGCAGGCAGACAGACAGACAGACAGGCAGGCAGGCAGACAGGCAGACAGGCAGGCAGGCAGGCAGGCAGGCAGGCAGGCAGGCAGGCAGGCAGACAGGCAGGCAGGCAGACAGACAGACAGACAGACAGGCAGGCAGACAGACGGTCAAACGGACGGACAGACAGGCAGGCAGGCAGGCAGGCAAGCAGGCAGGCAGACAGGGAGGCAGACAGACAGGCAGACAGACAGGCAAGCAGGCAGGCAGACGGGGAGACGGTTAAACGGACGGACAGACAGACAGACAGACAGACAGACAGACAGACAGACAGACAGACAGACAGACAGACAGGCAGGCAGGCAGGCAGGCAGGCAGGCAGACAGACAGACAGACAGGCAAATTAGTACCACAGTGAGACACTTACTATGAGAGGTACTTATTCAGAATCAAGATCAGAATCAAGATCTCTATTTATTCACAATCACTCACCTGTCACCAGGCAGTGACAGGTGTCAATCACTCACCTGTCACCAGACAGTGACAGGTGTCAATCTATTTATTCAGAATTTGAGCCACAGAGGACCATCATTGGATGACATTTTAGCCCCACAGACCCCAAAACTAAAGATTTATTTTGCTTTTTGTCCACAATTCCAGGCTGGATTTCACAAACATAACAGTCAAACATACAGATCATAAATGACCATTAATCTTCTACATTCTCTAGTTGTGTAGACTTGGGGCTTCACAAGGTGAATATTTTAACTCTTGAGAGTGTAAAAATGAAATCATTATTACGTGCTCAAAGAGTTACACCTGGTTAACCAACTTTCTATATTTAACTGGAATTCTCTCAAAGACACTGATGGTCCCCGGACCACTGATTGAAAACCACGGTACCCTTTCATGGGCCGGTCAGACAAAGGGCTGCATTTGGCCCGTGGGCGGCATGATGCCCAGGTATGGTTTACAGCATATTTAGGCTTAACCTAATAATACTGTACATACTGTACAGAATACAAAAATGGATTGCTGTCCTGAATGGGTTGAGCTGCAATATTTCATATTGATATTATATACATTTGATATTCGAATAATTTGATATTCAAATTTGATATTTGTCCAAATGGACCCTTGCGGGTCCATTTGGTTTCATGTTTACACTCTCAAGAGTTAAAATATTCATCATGTGAATTATCCCAAGTCTACACAACTAGAGGATGTAGAAGATTAATGGTCATTTTGATCTGTATGTTGGACTGTTTGGTTTCCCCAAATCCAGCCTGGAATTGTGGACAAAAGCAAAAATAAATCTTTAGTTTTGGGGTCTGTGGGGATAAAATGTCATCAAATGATGGTCCTCCGAGGCTCAAATGCTGAATAAATAGTGGGCCCTGGTGTGAAAAAGGTTGAAAACCACTGTACTATACAATAGTGTTGTCAGAACGAATTTCATTTAATGAATGTCGTTCGAATACTAAAAAAAATGATAGGATTCGAAAGAGAAAGTTGCCATTCGAATTTAGCCTTTATAATTAATTAATTCATCATATCATATTTTTATTTGGTTTCATGTGTTATTTCCTTCGTTAAATGTAACAAATCTGCCGCTGCAGTTACTTTTTCAGTTCAGTACGGATGTACTACCGATCACGCTCCCTTCACCAACGCTAATCAGGCAACACACACACAGTCACAGACTGCTGCTGCTGCGGTCTGTGACAGAGAGAGAGAGCGCGCACAGAGAGAGAGAGAGAGAGAGGAGAGAGAGAGATGAGAGAGAGAGAGAGAGAGAGAGAGAGAGAGAGAGAGAGAGAGAGGAGAGAGAGAGATGAGAGAGAGAGAGAGAGAGAGAGAGAGAGGAGAGGAGAGAGAGAGAGAGGAGATGGAGAGAGAGAGGAGAGAGGAGAGGAGAGAGAGAGAGAGAGAGAGAGAGGAGAGAGAGAGAGCGCGCGCAGACTTACTCCACTTTGTGTCATCCACTTGCAACTAGGGTTGCCAACTCTGAGATCTTGGAATAAGGAACACTTCTACGACCAAGCGGCGAAGCAGCGCGGTTATTAGGTTAGTTAAGTCTGCGGTTTTTCTGGTGGAGCGTTGTCCCTGTGACCCAACTACGGATAAGCGGTTGAAGGTGGAGGGATGATTTCACATACCATATTAACCTCTGGGATCAGTTTTAAGGCTGTTTACTGTGGTCAGTAAGGAAGAATAGGCGGTAGGCCTATTGTGCTGTATAAATGGTTAATTAATTATGAACAAGTAGTCCATTGTCTTTATAACATTAAGAATCCCGATTTTAAAGAAGTTTTTTTTTTTGCCCTTTTAAAGGGAATAAATTTGTATTGAATACGCACACATTTATTAGACTAATAAATTTATAAAAACCGTCAACCATATTAGCCTACTGAAATAGCTTGGCTATAGGCATATACCCACATCAGCAGCTTTAATTATTATTATTTTAAAAAGACTGAGTCTATGACAGTTGTTGTGGGGGATTTGCATAACTTCTCATACTATAGCTGTGGGAGTTTGCGGAACTCTCTTACTCTATGGCTCTGGGCACGGCAGGATTGGGCAGCAATCCTGAGAGCAGAGCAGCAGCACCAGCGCACCGCGCACACACATGCAGATCTGCAGCCACGGGAGGTTTTGGTTTTGTTGTTTGGTTGTTGTTGGTTTCTGCTCGTGAGGAGTCCTGTGTGCACTCGCCACAGAGCAATTGTGCTGTCTTAAATATATATCTCCTGCTTTATTTTGTTCACTACTGTTAAATTCATTGTTGATGTTTTGTGCGACGGATCGCACAGGAGGCATTTAGGGGAAATACGGAACAAACCGCGTTCCGTATCGATTCAATACGGAACGCATCATTTAGTGTTCAATTAAGGAACGATTCCGTATTATACGGAACGGTTGGCAACCCTACTTGCAACATGAAAAAAATGTTAATCCACAAATCCTGTGCCGTGCAGCAGCCAAAAGTTAAAAGAAGTCCCTGCATTTCACGCTAAAACGATCGCATAGACAATCAAGAGCATTCCATACAGCTGCGGTCAGTTACACAAGCCTTCATGTATGCAAATGGATGCCATACAACGGCCTGCATTTGCATGTAAAATGGGGGCCTCTAGTGGAGAGAGTAGGCTATGAATGTCTTATGGGCTATAATATATATTACCGGTGTGTATATATATAATTAGCTAAAAATAAATACATATTAATATTAATA
>CM076968.1:58610775-58818275 GCA_039105355.1 Benthosema pterotum | reverse complement strand
ACCAATGAGCACGGCCCCAAACCTGATTTGCTGCCATGCAGCCAATGAGAGGACTTACACCATACCTGGCTACACCAAGCGATCTGGAATTGCACCCATTGTCATTAACAAACACAACACAAAGACAACTTCATGATGTCATTAGCAAGTAAAATACAGTACAGTAAAATGTTGAAAACGGGTGGAATTCTGAACAATATGGACCATGACAAGTTCAATCAACTTGAACATTTTAAATCAATTTTAAACAATACAAATAACAAAAAGAACAATCACACACGTCAATGCAGCCTGATAACGTCAGCCAGTCTTTCTGATATGAACACATTAATGAATAGGCTCTAAATAACCATAACAAATGATTTTGGACCTGGCGATTCGATGATATCATGGCATTAAGAATTGCAATATATTGGTATATAAACCTTTTTTTGCCCAGCCCTAATTGATATGTGCAGCACTGTTGGGCTAAGGATAGTAACATCTTTACTCATATGACCTCGAAGATGAAGTAATATTTGCAAACTCAGGTTGCAAACAAGAGTTGTGCCCCTACGGGGCACAGGTCTCCACCGAAAAAAGGAAAGAGCAGGTGGCATCTTGACTATAGCAAAGCTGACCCCAAACATTTTTTTTTTCTTGAACTCTTACATAGAATTTGAATGTTTTTTTTTATTTGGAAATCACCTGAAAAGAGATTTCAAATTCAGAAAAGACATCATTATTTTATCTCTACATAGGATATATGTATCAAGGGTCCTCCTAGCTCAAAGCCCTCCTAGCTCAACTATGACGTCGTCATGACGTCATGGGACGGACAGATCGTGGGCACGGACGGGCTACGTGCACGGACAGAGACCTGTACCCAGGTCTCCACCGTCTGGGCTCAGGTTTGAACACGTACTAGTACTAGTGTATCAACTATGACGTCGTCATGACGTCGTGGGACAGACAGATCCAGGAGACGGACGGGCTACATGCACGGACAGAGGGCGTTTTATAGTCACCACCTTCGGTGGAGACAATTAGTTTGCAAAACCAGAAGGAATCTTCTACGCTAGAGGTGCCCAAAAGGTAGATAGCAATCTACCAGTAGATCAGGGGTTTTCAACAGGTGGTCCGGGGACCTCCAGTGGATTCCAGGTGGTCCCCAGGCTAAAGGATGGAAAGTTGTTTAACAAGGTATAACTCTTTAAAAGCGTAAACCTGAAACCATTTGGTTTCATGTTTACACTCTCAAGAGTTAAAATATTCATCATGTGAATTATCTCAAGTCTACACAACTAGAGAATGTAGAAGATTAATGGTCATTTTGATCTGTCTGTTCCCAGGACCAGATGAACACAGAAACGGAGGAGGATGTATTTTCTCAGTCGGAGGATTCAGAGGACGAAGATGAAGCAACTCAGTACATCATCGAGCAGAGTCTGATTCAGTACCGCAAGCTCAAGGGTTTGAATCCCAGGTAGAGCAGCTCAGCATTCTGTACCGCAAGCTCAAGCGTTTGAATCCCAGGTAGAGTCTGATTCAGTACCGCAAGCTCAAGGGTTTGAATCCCAGGTAGAGTCTGATTCAGTACCGCAAGCTCAAGGCTTTGAACCAGGGCCGGATTTAGCCAGCCATACTAAAGTGGGCTGGAAGAATGGCAAGATGGGCAACTCCAAGTTTTTCATATGAAGCAGTGATCAGCAATCTTTTTGACACTTCATGACCATAGGTGAGGGTAGGGATGAAGATAGCTCTGTAGACAGAAAGCTTTGCCTTCTGGCTCAGCTCTCTTTTCATCACAACAGTGCGGTATAGCGACTGTAATACCGCCATCCTCCCCTCACTCGCGAACAAGACCCCGAGATAGTGACAGCAGAGTTGTACCCGAACGCGTTCAAAGAACGAAAGTTCTTTGAACCGTTCATATTTTTAAGGAACTTGAACGGAACGGACCCTATATCTGCTTGAAGAACGGCGGTGTGAACTCGTTCATTTCTGGCGTGAGTGAACGTCACTTTTCTTGCGTTCGATTTTGTTCAAGAGCAGGGCTCGACAGGCTCGCATTTGTGACTAAAATGTTCATAGCACCGGTGCGAGTATTTATATTACTGTAGTACGGCGGTGTTGTTCGCTAAAATAGAGCAGATATACAAGCTAACAACGTGTTGAGGCTCGAGGCATCCTTAGCTTGAAGATCTGTTCTCCTTGCCCACCGCCCCGCCCCTCCCTCTGCTCTGTCAGCAGCGCACAGCCATCAGACAGCACCAAGGGAGGACGCTTCTCTCCAACACGTTGAATGAGCTTCTAATGCTGTTCATGTTGGTAATAATCTTCCTGCGCTATACGTGTATTTAAATCATATACTGTCTGCGCAGCAACCTTTTGCCTCACGTACGTGTGCCGCCTTCCCGTGATTAATCATAAACGCACCACATGCGCGCTCGGACGCACAACACTTGTGTATTCTTATCATCATTGCCTGATTTGCCGTCGGATCGTTTTCAGTTTTATTTACCGGTAGGCTACAATTAGCCTACTACAAGCAGAGGCGGCCTTAAGGTTTGGGGGACCCTTTCACATTCTTATTAATATAACAATATGGGCTATTGTATAGAGTTGGGATACCCGACCGAAACAATAGCCGCGACAGCCCGGGCTCATTTGCTTAAAGGAGAATTTCACCCCAAAACTTTTTTTTTATCTTTATTTGCAGTTATTTATTTAGAAAAAAGTGGTCCAGGTGCTGTTTTGTGAAAACGCTCCTTAATGGCTGTTTCCCCTATCCCAAAATAAGCTTATAATGGGGCTAATGGGTCAAATGCAAGTTCACCTATATACATCACTCCAAAATGCATTTTTCTGCTATATATTGTCTCCCCACCATGTCAGTAGTGTGTTAACACTCACACTTTCACTTTCACTTTTGGTTCAGCAGTGGTTCAGCCATAAACCATGTGCCACGCTCCCACCTTTCGAGACAGCTGAATCACTGGGGCTTTCTGTCGACCTGGCTATGTTAATAAATTGATATTGTAAAATAGTAGCCAACTTGGAAAAATGCTAAGCATTGAGCCCTGTTCAAGAGTGAGACTAGAATGAGCTGAAAATAGAGCAGATCTACAAACTCAGTGACGCACTTTGAGCTTGTTGATCTCTATTTCTGCTGATATTTTCTGCTCTATTTTCAGCACACAGAGATGCACAGGGCTGGACTGAACTGAGCGCCTTCATAATAAAATCTTCACAAATCAACTAAGGACATCTTCAGTTGTATATGGCTATGGGCTGCAACCATTTTGAACAAAAAAAAGAGGGAGCGGAAAAAAGAACGAAAAAGAACTATAATAGTTCTTTTTTTGGAACCATGAACTTTAGTTCTAAAAATTCAACAATGAACTATGAACGGAACTAGTTCGTTTTTAAATGTATGAACTATGAACTGAACTATTTCAGAAAAAAAGAGAACTTTCCCAACACTGGTAGTGACAGTGCATTATTTATATTATATCAATGTTTATTTAATCTATCTGTTATTGTGTTTCTAGTTTCCTCTGTGTTTGAATATATTATAGCCTACATTTGTTACATGTGATTAGGTAGAGTAGGATAAGGGTCTATTGCACCTATAAACTAGTCGCGACCAGGTTGAAACTAGTTACTTACTAGTCACGAACATTAGACAACTAGTTGCGTCTGTGGTCACTGTCCAATGTCCTCTGCAAGTTGGACACCACCACAGAGCAGTGTCTTTAACTTTACACCAGAAGAACCAGGCAATAACTCTGGGGAGTTCTGATAGACATGGCTGGAAAATGATTTATTTTACTGTCAGACTTTGTGTGGTGTTTGTGCAACTGAACGATTATACCTGAATACTCCATGCTTCTACAGACCAGGACTTGACCCATAAGATACCATTGACCAACCACTGTGGAATGTTCAGTGATGCTGAGTAATGTTACGCTGGGCTGTGCATCTGAAAGGACTAGAGGCAGCCAATCAAAAGGCTGTGACAGTGAGACACTGTGTGTACTTCTTTGGAGGTGACCCCTGTGACAAAGAGAAGCAGATCGATGTCCACGTCTTCGACACAGTGACTTTCATCTGGAGGAAGTTGACCCCTGCAGCGACGCCTGGGAGAGGAGAACGCCACCTTCAGGTTCCCACCAAGCGCTACGACCACACAGCCGTGTTTATTGAAGATACAGTTTACCTCTGGGGAGGACGTGAGTACTACACATCCATTTACTGCAATGTCCTTCATGCATTTGATGTCGAGAAACATAAATGGTTCAACCCACATGTTTCTGGGACGGTTCCAAAACGGAGGATTGCACACTGTGCCTGTGTCTTGAGGAAGGACATGTTCATCCATGGAGGATACATCCGGAGGATTGGATACACTAAAGACACCCACAAGTTGGACACCAGTTCAATGTTCTGGACTTTAATCCACACCAGAGGAACTAAACCTCCTTCTACAGGATATCACTCTGCCACCATTATTGGAACCAAAATGTTTGTATTTGGAGGCTACATGCGTCAGTTCTACAACACTGTCAGAGTGTTGGACACGGAGACCAACCTCTGGATGAAAACAACTTCTGCACAGGTTGGTCCAAAAGAACGGAATTGTCAATCAGTGTTTGTCTACAATGGAGAGATGTACATATTTGGTGGCAGGAAGAGTAAATACTTCAATGATCTGTGGAAATTCAATCCAGAGACCTTCTCCTGGAAGAGGGTTAAGCCCAAGGTAGAGGACCGCCTCCTATGGACGGTATGTGTTGCATGGTGGGAGATCGTGTCATCCTGTTTGGAGGATACAGAACCTCTGATGACCTGTATATGTTAGACCTGAGCCCTAGCCTGAAGACCTTATGTAAGCTAGCAGTTATTCAGTATAGTCTGGATCAGTCTGGATTCCCTCATAACATCAGGTGGGAACTGACAACCATGACTGGAAAAATACAATGAAACTCAGAGGAGGTCCCAGGGGATGTCCCAGACATGAAGAAGAGGTTAGTCCACACGCATAACACGACTACCAACAGCAACACTTAAAATGAAAACAACACTTGAAATGATAAAAATAGATTAAATAAGTGGAAATGCACTCAGTAGAGTGCCAACTTGTGCATTGTGCACAGGTAGATCATGGTCTACTTGTGTGCTAGAAGAGCGAGTG
Organism: Benthosema pterotum; assembly: GCA_039105355.1. NCBI lineage: Eukaryota > Metazoa > Chordata > Actinopteri > Myctophiformes > Myctophidae > Benthosema > Benthosema pterotum. The sequence continues at coordinate 58,813,099 of CM076968.1, read as the reverse complement.
AGCAGAGGGCACCTCCAGGAAATAAACACCTCCAGTAGATAATACTCATGACACCTCCAGTAGATAATAGAGTACTCATGACACCTCCAGTAGATAATACTCATGACACCTCCAGTAGATAATACTCATGACACCTCCAGTAGATACTACTCATGACACCTCTATAGATAATACTCATGACACCTCCAGTAGATAATACTCATGACACCTCCAGTAGATAATACTCATGACACCTCTAGTAGATAATACTCATGACACCTCCAGTAGATAATACTCATGACACCTCCAGTAGATAATACTCATGACACCTCCAGTAGATAATAAGAGTATTTAAGTTTCCGTGTGTAGGCGTTGGACAGGACGAGAGCAGTAGGCGTGGTCCGTCGCAGTTGCAACAGAAGTCCAACATAGTTCATAAAGCAGGCGACGCCAGCTGGATCCACCTCTTCCATATATATATATATATATATATATATATATATATATATATATATATATATATATATATATATATATATATATAGAGAGAGAGAGAGAGAGAGAGAGAGAGAGAGAGAGAGAGAGAGAGAGAGAGAGAGAGAGAGAGAGAGAGAGAGTTGCAGGTATTTTCGCCTGACACTAATCCCATTTGACAATGAAGGGAGAATTTACGCTAAATATGTGTGCAGAAACAAACCAATGCTAACTGGAACCCCCTCACTTCACATGGGTGAGACAATGCTAACTGGAACCCCCTCACTTCACATGGGTGTGACAATCTCTTTTTTGTTTGTTCTTCCGACAGTGATCTCCTGGTGAGTGAAGATCCAGATGAGATCTTCAGCTCCATTAAGGAAGGTGAGTAGAAGGTTGTCGTCCACTCCTCCGCTCCTCGCATCATCGCAAGGAAGTCACCAAGAAGGAGTGCTGCAGGGGTGTCTTTAGCCATTAGGCAGACTAGGCAGTTGACTAGGGCACCATGAGGGGAGGGAGGCAACCATGAGGGGAGGGAGGCAACCATGAGGGGAGGGGGGCAACCATGAGGGGAGGGGGCGACCACCAGACATGCTTTAAAAGGATCCCAGGCTAATAGACTAATATGGATAAATACATATCCTCTATAACTAGAATTGAACATTTAAAACACATAATATGCTCTTTAGTTTAAATTCATTTAAATTCATTCATCATTTTATCGCCATTTTACAGGAGATTTTCCCTGGAGCCCCCCTTACACGTAATATGTTCTTTAGTTTAAAAATAGTCCATTTGGTCCATTTCGTAAGTAGGGGGTTGATGTAATTGGTGAGTTAAATAAGAGACATTTAAGACTAAAGTCATGAGTATTAGCCCGCTCTGCTCACACACAAGTAGGCCACAGGTGGTCCCCAACTAAGTTCACTAAACAGATGTAACTCTTGAGACCATTTGGTTTCATAATGTTTCATATTTAGCGGACCACCTGTACTAGTGTATTGTGTCCACTCCTGCCCCCTGTAGGCGATGAGGATGCTCTGAACAGACTGCTGGTCCATCCTGAGACTCTATCCAGGGTGGATGAGAGAGGCTGGATCCCACTGCACCAGGCAGCCGTCCAGGAGCACAGGAACATACTGGAGATCATATACTCAGGTAAGAAGATCTCTGGAGACACAGGAACATACTAGAGATGATCTACTCAGGTAAGAAGATCTCTGTAGACACAGGAACATACTGGAGACCATCTACTCAGGTAAGAAGATCTCTGTAGACACAGGAACATAGTGGAGGTCATCTACTCAGGTAAGAAGATCTCTGTAGACACAGGAACATAGTGGAGGTCATCTACTCAGGTAAGAAGATCTCTGTAGACACAGGAACATAGTGGAGGTGATCTTCTCAGGTAATAGGATCTCTAGAGACAGGGAACATAGTGGTGATCTTCTCAGGTAATCAGCAATTTAGGCATCAACTGGTTTCACGACGGCTCCCTTTTAGCTGAAGTACGGTGGGCTATGACACAATCGCCATAGCTTTCAAAATCGAACAGTCGACCACAACGGCGACCAAACATGGACAACACCAGCCGCATGTCAGCTAACTCCTGGACCACGAGCGTGTTGCGATGCAGTCTGTTTTAACGTTGACATTCGGCTACTTTACTTTGTGGTCATTTGGTCAATATACTCTCCTCCTGTAACCCTAACCTAAAGCACGTTACACTGACACAGGTTTTAAAACAAGACGGCCAAGCGGACACGCTGATCAAGGATTTCGTCTTGTCAATGCAGTCGTGTCGGTCGGCACGACTGCATTGACGTTGTAGACACAACGTTACAGTGTAGGTTCTTGTTGCAGTTACCTGGCCGTTATGACTGATAGTCCTGCTCCTTTAATGTGTGTCTACAATACTCTCTAGCGTCGCCGCTGGGTGCAGTGCACTGTCGCAGCCTGAAGGGGGAGACTCCTCTGTTCCTGGCGGTTCTTCACGGTCTCAGACACAACGCTACGTTCCTGCTGCAGAACGGAGCCGACCCAGACCTGCACAACGACGAACACGACTCCCCCCTGGTGGCAGGTAGGTGATACTACCACTATGACTCCCTCTAGTGGCAGGTAGGTGATACTACCACTATGACTCCCTCTAGTGGCAGGTAGGTGATACTACCACTATGACTCCCCCTAGTGGCAGGTAGGTGATACTACCACTATGACTCCCCCTAGTGGCAGGTAGGTGATACTACCACTATGACTCCCCCTAGTGGATTTTCTGTGATGGTCTGAAAAAGTTCCCCTTCCATGACTTTTCCTATAAATATGCAATTCAAGTCATGTTTTTCTTTTCGTCTGTAATAATTTCTAAATATGAATTTAGAAGCGGTCTATCTTCATTGACTGGTCAGGGGTTGACACTAACACTTGCCCGCTTGCCCAGGGCAAGTAAAAAAAATGGTGGGGCAAGTGAAGACTGCTACCTGGTTGCCCGATCGGGCAAGTGTGCAACTTAGTGCACTATAACACAACACAACATAAATTTGTCTTGATGGCAGTCATTGCACTCTGCCTCTGTGTCTTTCCCTGCTTTCTAGATATCCACAATTCCAGGCTGGATTTGGGAAACAAAACAGGCAAATTAACACATCAAAATGACCATTAATCTTCTACAGTGTAGACCTGGGCTAATTAAGATGATGAATTTTAACTCTTGAGAGTGTAAAAATGAAACCAAATGGTATGACCTGGCCACTCTCTCTCTGCCCCCCCCCCCCCCCCCCCCCCAGCCATCCTAAATGACCAGTATGACCTGGCCACTCTCTCTCTGTCCCCCCCCCCCCAGCCATCCTAAATGACCAGTATGACCTGGCCACTCTCTCTCTGCCCCCCCCCCCCCCCCCCCAGCCATCCTAAATGACCAGTATGACCTGGCCACTCTCTCTCTGCCCCCCCCCCCCCCCCCCCCCCCCCCCACAGCCATCCTAAATGACCAGTATGACCTGGCCACTCTCTCTCTGCCCCCCCAGCCATCCTAAATGACCAGTATGACCTGGCCACTCTCTCTCTGTCCCCCAGCCATCCTAAATGACCAGTATGACCTGGCCACTCTGCTGTTGCGTTACCGTGCGTCGGTGGACCAGCGTGGACCCCTGGATCGCACGGCGCTGCATGAGGCATCCTTCCTGGGTCTGGACAGCTTCGTCCACCTGCTGCTGGAGTCTGGAGCCGATCCTGAGGCCCGCGACGCTCGCAGGAAGACCGCCCTGGCCCTGGCTGCACAGAACGGACATCTGAACGTAGTGGAGACCCTCCTACGCAAAGGTTGTCTGTCTGTCTGTCTGTCTGTCTGTCTGTCTGTCTGTCTGTCTGTCTGTCTGTCTGTCTGTCTGTCTGTCTGTCTGTCTGTCTGTCTGTCTGTCTGTCTGTCTGTCTGTCTGTCTGTCTGTCTGTCTGTCTGCCTGCTTGTCTGTCTGTCTGTCTCTCTGTCTGTCTGTCTGCCGCATCTACTTCCTGTGTTAGGCGCCAGCATATCGTGTTGTTTATAACTTCCTGTGTGTTGTTTATAACTTCCTGTGTGTTGTTTATAACTTCCTGTGTGTTGTTTATAACTTCCTGTGTTGTTTATAACTTCCTGTGTGTTGTTTATAACTTCCTGTGTTAGGCGCCAGTGTATCCAGCCAATCGGAGGAGGAGGAGCACGGCGGTACCGTCCTCTTTGAAGCCGCTCTGTCGGGGAACCCAGACGTTGTCGCCGCCCTGCTGGAGCACGGTGCTGACGCCAACACACCCATCTACGGCGGGCACCTGCCTATACACCGCCTGGCCTACCACGGACACATCCTGTAGGTTAATACACCTGTTAATACACCTGTTAACACACCTGTTAATACACCTGTTAATACACCTGGCCTACCATGGACACATCCTGTAGGTTAATACAAAACACCTGTTAATACACCTGTTAATACACCTGGCCTACCACGGACACATCCTGTAGGTTAACACACCTGTTAATACACCTGTTAATACACCTGTTAACACACCTGTTAATACACCTGTTAACACACCTGTTAACACACCTGTTAATACACCTGTTAATACACCTGTTAATACACCTGGCCTACCACGGACACATCCTGTAGGTTAACACACCTGTTAATACACCTGTTAATACACCTGTTAACACACCTGTTAATACACCTGTTAATACTGTTAACACACCTGTTAATACACCTGTTAATACACCTGTTAACACACCTGTTAATACACCTGTTAATACACCTGGCCTACCATGGACACATCCTGTAGGTTAATACACCTGTTAATACACCTGTTAATACACCTGTTAATACACCTGGCCTACCATGGACACATCCTGTAGGTTAATACAAAACACCTGGCCTACCATGGACACATCCTGTAGGTTAATACAAAACACCTGGCCTTCCACGGACACATCCTGTAAGTTAATACAATACACCTGGCCTTCCACGGACACATCCTGTAAGTTAATACACCTGTTAATACACCTGTTAATACACCTGGCCTACCACGGACACATCCTGTAGGTTAACACACCTGTTAATACACCTGTTAATACACCTGTTAACACACCTGTTAATACACCTGGCCTTCCACGGACACATCCTGTAGGTTAATACAATACACCTGGCCTACCACGGACACATCCTGTAGGTTAATACAATGCACCTGGCCTACCACGGACACATCCTGTAGGTTAATACAATACACCTGGCCTACCACGGACACATCCTGTAAGTTAATACACCTGTTAATACACCTGTTAATACACCTGGCCTACCACGGACACATCCTGTAGGTTAACACACCTGTTAATACACCTGTTAATACACCTGTTAATACACCTGTTAATACACCTGGCCTACCACGGACACATCCTGTAGGTTAATACAATACACCTGGCCTACCACGGACACATCCTGTAGGTTAATACAATACACCTGGCCTACCACGGACACATCCTGTAGGTTAATACACCTGCTAATACACCTGTTAATACACCTGTTAATACACCTGTTAATACACCTGGCCTACCACGGACACATCCTGTGAGTTAATACAATACACCTGGCCTACCACGGACACATCCTGTAGGTTAATACACCTGTTAATACACCTGTTAATACACCTGTTAATACACCTGTTAATACACCTGGCCTTCCATGGACACATCCTGTAAGTTAATACACCTGTTAATACACCTGTTAATACACCTGGCCTTCCACGGACACATCCTGTAAGTTAATACACCTGTTAATACACCTGTTAATACACCTGGCCCACCACGGACACATCCTGTAGGTTAACACACCTGTTAATACTGTTAACACACCTGTTAATACACCTGTTAACACACCTGTTAATACACCTGTTAATACACCTGTTAATACACCTGTTAATACACCTGTTAATACACCTGTTAATACTGTTAATACACCTGTTAACACACCTGTTAATACTGTTAACACACCTGTTAATACTGTTAACACACCTGTTAATACACCTGTTAACACACCTGTTAACACACCTGTTAATACTGTTAATACACCTGTTAACACACCTGTTAATACACCTGTTAGCACACCTGGCCTACCACGGACACATCCTGTAGGTTAATACACCTGTTAAGACACCTGTTAATACACCTGTTAACACACCTGTTAATACACCTGTTAATACACCTGTTAACACACCTGTTAATACACCTGTTAACACACCTGTTAATACACCTGGCCTTCCACGGACACATCCTGTAGGTTAATACCAGAGTTGTACCCGAACGCGTTCAAAGAACGAAAGTTCTTTGAACCGTTCATATTTTTAACGAACTTGAACCGAACGGACCCTATATCTGCTTGAAGAACGGCGGTGTGAACTCGTTCATTTCTGGCGTGAGTGAACGTCACTTTTCTTGCGTTCTATTTCGTTCAAGAGCAGGGCTCGGCAGGCTCGCATTTGTGAGTAAAAAGTTGCAGTTCTCTACCTAAATTTATATTACTTTAGTACGGCGGTGTTGTTCGCTAAAATAGAGCAGATATACAAGCTAACAACGTGTTGAGGCTCGAGGTATCCTTAGCTTGGAGATCTGTTCTCCTTGCCCACCGCCCCGCCCCTCCCTCTGGCAGCAGCACACAGCATCAGACAGCCAACACGCTGCGCTTCTCTCCAACACGTTGAATGAGCTACTAAAGCTGTTCATGTTGGTGAAATGTATAATCTTCCTGCGCTATGCGTGTATTTGAATCATATACTGTCTGCGCAGCAACCTTTTGCCTCACGCGTGTGCCGCTATCCCGTGATTAATCATAAATAACGCACCATGCACGTGCGCGCTCGGACGCACAACAATAGTGTATTCTTACCATCATTGACTGATTTGCCGTCGGATCATTTTCATTTCTATTAGGCTACAATTAGCCTACTACAACGGCCTTAAGGTTTGGGGGGCCCTTTCACATTGTCATTAATATAACAATATGGGCTATTGTATAGAGTTGCAATACCCGACCAAAACAATACCCGCGACGGCCCGGGCTCATTTGCATAATTGATGGTCGGGCTTTCAGTCGACCTGGCTATGTGAATATATTGATATTGTAAAATAGTAGCCTACTTGGAAAAATCCTAAGCATTGAGCCCTGTTCAAGAGTGAGACTAGAATGAGCTAAAAATAGAGCAGATCTACAAACTCAGTGACGCACTTTGAGCTTGTTGATCTCTATTTCTGCTGATATTTTCTGCTCAGCACACAGAGATGCAGAGGGCTGGACTGAACTGAGCGCCTTCATAATAAAATCTTCACAAACAAAAACTTTGACAGATTGACCCATAATAAAGAGGATCAATTAAGGACATCTTCAGTTGTATATGGCTATGGGCTGCAATCATTTTGAACAAAAAAAGAGGGAGGGAAAAAAAAGAACGAAAAAGAACTATAATAGTTCTTTTTTTGGAACCATGAACTTTAGTTCTAAAAGTTCAGCAATGAACTATGAACGGAACTAGTTCGTTTTTAAATGTAGGAACTATGAACTGAACTATTTCAGGAAAAAAGAGAACTTTCCCAACACTGGTTAATACACCTCTTGATACACCTGTTAATACACCTGTTAACACACCTGTTAATACACCTGGCCTTCCACGGACACATCCTGTGAGTTAATACAATACACCTGGCCTACCACGGACACATCCTGTAGGTTAATACAATACACCTGTGAGTTAATACAATACACCTGGCCTACCATGGACACATCCTGTAGGTTAATACACCTGTTAATACACCTGTTAATACACCTGTTAATACACCTGTTAATACACCTGTTAACACACCTGTTAATACACCTGTTAATACACCTGTTAACACACCTGTTAATACACCTGTTAACACACCTGTTAATACACCTGTTAATACACCTGTTAATACACCTGGCCTTCCACGGACACATCCTGTAAGTTAATACACCTGTTAATACACCTGTTAATACACCTGTTAACACACCTGTTAATACACCTGTTAATACACCTGTTAACACACCTGTTAATACACCTGTTAACACACCTGTTAATACACCTGTTAACACACCTGTTAATACACCTGTTAATACACCTGTTAATACACCTGGCCTACCACGGACACATCCTGTGAGTTAATACACCTGTTAATACACCTGTTAATACACCTGTTAATACTGTTAACACACCTGTTAATACACCTGTTAATACTGTTAACACACCTGTTAATACACCTGTTAACACACCTGTTAATACACCTGTTAACACACCTGTTAATACACCTGTTAATACACCTGTTAAGACACCTGTTAACACACCTGTTAATACACCTGGCCTACCACAGACACATCATGTGAGTTAACACACCTGTTAATACACCTGTTAATACTGTTAATACACCTGTTAATACTGTTAACACACCTGTTAATACACCTGTTAATACTGTTAACACACCTGTTAATACACCTGTTAATACACCTGTTAATACTGTTAATACACCTGTTAATACACCTGTTAATACTGTTAACACACCTGTTAATACTGTTAACACACCTGTTAATACACCTGTTAATACTGTTAATACACCTGTTAATACTGTTAACACACCTGTTAATACACCTGTTAATACACCTGTTAATACTGTTAACACACCTGTTAATACACCTGTTAATACACCTGTTAATACTGTTAATACACCTGTTAACACACCTGTTAATACACCTGTTAACACACCTGTTAATACACCTGTTAACACACCTGTTAACACACCTGTTAATACTGTTAACACACCTGTTAATACACCTGTTAACACACCTGTTAATACACCTGTTAACACACCTGTTAATACACCTGTTAACACACCTGTTAACACACCTGTTAATACACCTGTTAATACACCTGTTAATACACCTGTTAATACACCTGTTAATACACCTGGCCTACCACGGACACATCCTGTGAGTTAATACAATACACCTGGCCTACCACGGACACATCCTGTAGGTTAATACAATACACCTGTGAGTTAATACAATACACCTGGCCTACCATGGACACATCCTGTAGGTTAATACACCTGTTAACACACCTGTTAATACACCTGTTAATACACCTGTTAATACACCTGTTAACACACCTGTTAATACACCTGTTAATACACCTGTTAACACACCTGTTAATACACCTGTTAACACACCTGTTAATACACCTGTTAATACACCTGTTAACACACCTGGCCTACCACGGACACATCCTGTAGGTTAATACACCTGTTAATACACCTGTTAATACACCTGTTAACACACCTGTTAATACACCTGTTAATACACCTGTTAACACACCTGTTAATACACCTGTTAACACACCTGTTAATACACCTGTTAACACACCTGTTAATACACCTGTTAATACACCTGTTAATACACCTGGCCTACCACGGACACATCCTGTGAGTTAATACACCTGTTAATACACCTGTTAATACACCTGTTAATACTGTTAACACACCTGTTAATACACCTGTTAATACTGTTAACACACCTGTTAATACACCTGTTAACACACCTGTTAATACACCTGTTAACACACCTGTTAATACACCTGTTAATACACCTGTTAAGACACCTGTTAACACACCTGTTAATACACCTGGCCTACCACAGACACATCATGTGAGTTAACACACCTGTTAATACACCTGTTAATACTGTTAATACACCTGTTAATACTGTTAACACACCTGTTAATACACCTGTTAATACTGTTAACACACCTGTTAATACACCTGTTAATACACCTGTTAATACTGTTAATACACCTGTTAATACACCTGTTAATACTGTTAACACACCTGTTAATACTGTTAACACACCTGTTAATACACCTGTTAATACTGTTAATACACCTGTTAATACTGTTAACACACCTGTTAATACACCTGTTAATACACCTGTTAATACTGTTAACACACCTGTTAATACACCTGTTAATACACCTGTTAATACTGTTAATACACCTGTTAACACACCTGTTAATACTGTTAACACACCTGTTAATACACCTGTTAATACTGTTAACACACCTGTTAATACACCTGTTAACACACCTGTTAATACACCTGTTAACACACCTGTTAATACACCTGTTAACACACCTGTTAATACACCTGTTAATACACCTGTTAACACACCTGTTAATACACCTGTTAACACACCTGTTAATACACCTGTTAATACACCTGTTAACACACCTGTTAATACACCTGTTAATACACCTGTTAATACTGTTAACACACCTGTTAATACTGTTAACACACCTGTTAATACACCTGTTAACACACCTGTTAATACTGTTAACACACCTGTTAGTACACCTGTTAATACACCTGTTAACACACCTGTTAATACACCTGTTAATACACCTGTTAACACACCTGTTAATACACCTGTTAATACACCTGTTAACACACCTGTTAATACACCGACTGTCGATGGTCTATACTGCCCAAGCCTCGATCCGCCCCTCACCCCTGGTGTATAGTAATGCCCCTGAACCCTGACCCCTGGTGTATAGTAATGCCCCTGACCCCTGGTGTATAGTAATGCCCCTGACCCCTGGTGTATAGTAATGCCCCTGACCCCTGGTGTATAGTAATGCCCCTGACCCCTGGTGTATAGTAATGCCCCTGACCCCTGGTGTATAGTAATGCCCCTGACCCCTGACCCCTGGTGTATAGTAATGCCCCTGACCCCTGACCCCTGGTGTATAGTAATGCCCCTGACCCCTGACCCCTGGTGTATAGTAATGCCCCTGACCCCTGGTGTATAGTAATGCCCCTGGTGTATAGTAATACCCCTGACCCCTGGTGTATAGTAATGCCCCTGACCCCTGACCCCTGGTGTATAGTAATGCCCCTGACCCCTGACCCCTGGTGTATAGTAATGCCCCTGACCCCTGGTGTATAGTAATGCCCCTGACCCCTGACCCCTGGTGTATAGTAATGCCCCTGACCCCTGACCCCTGGTGTATAGTAATGCCCCTGACCCCTGACCCCTGACCCCTGGTGTATAGTAATGCCCCTGACCCCTGACCCCTGGTGTATAGTAATGCCCCTGACCCCTGACCCCTGGTTTTAATCCCCAGAGCTCTAGAGCATGTGATCCCTGTGACACGTATGGAGGCGGTGCAGCGTAGCGGTATGAGTCCGCTGCACTCTGCGGCGGCTGGAGGCCACGCCCGCTGCCTGGAGCTCCTCCTACAGGCCGGCTACGACCCCAACTTCATGCTGCACCCCCGCATACGCCGCAACTACGACGACGAGCGCAGGTACTGGGTTTAACTCTGAGATGAGTGCAGGTACAGGGTTTAACTCTGAGATGAGTGCAGGTACAGGTACAGGGTTTAACTCTGAGATGAGTGCAGGTACAGGTACAGGGTTTAACTCTGAGATGAGTGCAGGTACAGGGTTTAACTCTGAGATGAGTGCAGGTACAGGGTTTAACTCTGAGATGAGCGCAGGTACAGGGTTTAACTCTGAGATGAGTGCAGGTACAGGTACAGGGTTTAACTCTGAGATGAGTGCAGGTACAGGTACAGGGTTTAACTCTGAGATGAGTGCAGGTACAGGGTTTAACTCTGAGATGAGTGCAGGTACAGGGTTTAACTCTGAGATGAGCGCAGGTACAGGGTTTAACTCTGAGATGAGTGCAGGTACTGGGTTTAACTCTGAGATGAATACAGGTACAGGTACAGGGTTTAACTCTGAGATGAGTGCAGGTACTGGGTTTAACTCTGAGATGAGGTGAGGATCATAGAACAGGAAACATTTTACTCTGAAAGCAGAGCTGGGTGATGATCATAGAACAGGAAACATTTTATTCTGAAAGCAGAGCTGGGTGATGATAGAACAGGAAACTGAAGCATCCATACAGTTTTTAATGCATGTTTTGCATCGTTCCAGGTCTCCTCTTTACTTCGCTGTGTCCAACAATGATATGCAGTGTACACGGCTTCTACTGGAGGCTGGAGCCATGGTCAACCAGGACCCCGTCAACTGTCTACAGGTGAGGCCAGGACCCCTCAGTGTACACGCCTTCTACTAGAGGTTGGAGCCATGGTCAACCAGGACCCCGTCAACTGTCTACAGGTGAGACAGGACCCCTCAACTGTCTACAGGTGAGGCCAGGACCCCTCAACTGTCTACAGGTGAGGCCAGGACCCCTCAACTGTCTACAGGTGAGGCCAGGACCCCTCAACTGTCTACAGGTGAGGCCAGGACCCCTCAACTGTCTACAGGTGAGGCCAGGACCCCTCAACTGTCTACAGGTGAGGCCAGGACCCCTCAACTGTCTACAGATGATAGTGCTGATCTAGTTAACACTGAGCACACCAGTACAGCACACTCAGCCCTGGAAGCTTTTGAGATACAGCACTTGGAAAACAGTTCTTTTACTGGAAGTAAACGCAATCGGATTTACAAAATCCCATAGTGTTGGGAGAAGAAGAGGTTGATGCTAGAAGGTAAATAAACTCTGTGGTCTGTGGTTCGACACTAACTCTGGGGAGTCCATTGACTTGTCAACAAATACACAAACACATGTGAATAAATAAAAACAAATAAATGAATGGACAAACAAATAAACAAACATACTGTATTTTTTTAAGTCAAAACCCCTATACATGTCACTACCCCTTTAAAGGGGAATTCCACCCAGTTTCAACATTTTCCAGAGTGTACAAATGTGAACCAAATGGAATCTAGCGGATCCATTTACTTCCATTTGTACACTTTCAGGAAAAATGTCCTAAAAGGAAAAACATTAACATGATTGGGTAGAATTCCCCATTCTATTTCCCGACTCTATATTCTAGCTTTTGACACTGGAATCTAGTTTTTGATGCTAGATTCTAGTTTCTGACACTACAATCTGTTTTTTGATGCTAGATTCTAGTTGCGACTCAAGATTGTGGTTTCTGACGCTAGTTCTAGTTTCTGACACTATATTCTAGTTTCTGACGCTACATTCTAGTTTCTGACACTAGATTCTAGTTTCTGACACTAGATTCTAGTTTCTGACACTAGATTCTAGTTTCTGACACTAGATTCTAGTTTCTGACACTGGATTCTAGTTTCTGACACTAGATTCTAGTTTCTGACACTAGATTCTAGTTTCTGACACTCTAGTTTCTGACACTAGATTCTAGTTTCTGACGCTAGATTCTAGTTTCTGACGCTAGATTCTAGATTCTGACACTAGATTCTTTTCCGTAAAAAATCTATGTTCCTGCTGATGCTCACCATATTTCATTCAGCCGTTCCTCTCCACCCCACTAGGTGGCACTGCGTCATGGTAACTATGAGCTGGTGGTGGCTCTGCTGAAGTCTGGTGCCAACGTTAACTACTACTCTCGTGTCAACACCACCCACTTCCCCTCAGCGCTGCAACACGCCATGAGAGACCAGGTGATGCTGCGTATCATCCTCAACCACGGCTTCGACGCGCAGCGATGCTTCGACTGTCCCTACGGAGACGCACCTCACACCCAGCACCACCAGGGGGCCATCATTAAAGACATGGTGGTGAGACAGTCATCAGACACAGAGAGACCACCAGTGATATGTTCTGGGAGGTGATCACTGTGTCTGTAGTTCTGTGAAGTGATCACTGTGTCTGTAGTTCTGTGAGGTGATCACTGTGTCTGTAGTTCTGTGAGGTGATCACTGTGTCTGTAGTTTAGTTTTGTGAGGTGATCACTGTGTCTGTAGTTTAGTTCTGTGAGGTGATCACTGTGTCTGTAGTTTAGTTCTGTGAGGTGATCACTGTGTCTGTAGTTCTGTGAGGTGATCACTGTGTTGTTTCACTCTGTCTGTAGTTCTGTGAGGTGATCACTGTGTCTGTAGTTTAGTTCTGTGAGGTGATCACTGTGTCTGTAGTTCTGTGAGGTGATCACTGTGTCTGTAGTTCTGTGAGGTGATCACTGTGTCTGTAGTTCTGTGAGGTGATCACTGTGTCTGTAGTTCTGTGAGGTGATCACTGTGTTCTGTGAGGTGATCACTGTGTCTGTAGTTCTGTGAGGTGATCACTGTGTCTGTAGTTCTGTGAGGTGATCACTGTGTCTGTAGTTCTGTGAGGTGATCACTGTGTCTCTGTCTGTAGTTCTGTGAGGTGATCACTGTGTCTGTAGTTCTGTGAGGTGATCACTGTGTCTCTGTCTGTAGTTCTGTGAGGTGATCACTGTGTCTGTAGTTCAGTGAGGTGATCACAGTGTCTGTAGTTCTGTGAGGTGATCACTGTGTCTCTGTCTGTAGTTCTGTGAGGTGATCACTGTGTCTCTGTCTGTAGTTCTGTGAGGTGATCACTGTGTTTCTGTCTGTAGTTCTGTGAGGTGATCACTGTGTCTGTAGTTCTGTGAGGTGATCACTGTGTCTGTAGTTCTGTGAGGTGATCACTGTGTTCTGTGAGGTGATCACTGTGTCTGTAGTTCTGTGAGGTGATCACTGTGTCTGTAGTTCTGTGAGGTGATCACTGTGTTCTGTGAGGTGATCACTGTGTCTGTAGTTCTGTGAGGTGATCACTGTGTCTGTAGTTCTGTGAGGTGATCACTGTGTCTGTAGTTCTGTGAGGTGATCACTGTGTCTCTGTCTGTAGTTCTGTGAGGTGATCACTGTGTCTGTAGTTCTGTGAGGTGATCACTGTGTCTCTGTCTGTAGTTCTGTGAGGTGATCACTGTGTCTGTAGTTCAGTGAGGTGATCACAGTGTCTGTAGTTCTGTGAGGTGATCACTGTGTCTCTGTCTGTAGTTCTGTGAGGTGATCACTGTGTCTCTGTCTGTAGTTCTGTGAGGTGATCACTGTGTTTCTGTCTGTAGTTCTGTGAGGTGATCACTGTGTTTCTGTCTGTAGTTCTGTGAGGTGATCACTGTGTTTCTGTCTGTAGTTCTGTGAGGTGATCACTGTGTTTCTGTCTGTAGTTCTGTGAGGTGATCACTGTGTCTCTGTCTGTAGTTCTGTGAGGTGATCACTGTGTCTGTAGTTCTGTGAGGTGATCACTGTGTTTCTGTCTGTAGTTCTGTGAGGTGATCACCGTGTCTGTAGTTCTGTGAAGTGATCACTGTGTCTGTAGTTCAGTGAGGTGATCACTGTGTTTCTGTCTGTAGTTCTGTGAGGTGATCACTGTGTCTGTAGTTCTGTGAGGTGATCACTGTGTTTCTGTCTGTAGTTCTGTGAGGTGATCACTGTGTCTGTAGTTCTGTGAGGTGATCACTGTGTCTGTAGTTCTGTGAGGTGATCACTGTGTCTCTGTCTGTAGTTCTGTGAGGTGATCACTGTGTCTGTAGTTCTGTGAGGTGATCACTGTGTCTGTAGTTCTGTGAGGTGATCACTGTGTTTCTGTCTGTAGTTCTGTGAGGTGATCACTGTGTCTGTAGTTCTGTGAGGTGATCACTGTGTTTCTGTCTGTAGTTCTGTGAGGTGATCACTGTGTCTGTAGTTCTGTGAAGTGATCACTGTGTCTGTAGTTCTGTGAGGTGATCACTGTGTTTCTGTCTGTAGTTCTGTGAGGTGATCACTGTGTCTGTAGTTCTGTGAGGTGATCACTGTGTCTGTAGTTCTGTGAGGTGATCACTGTGTTTCTGTCTGTAGTTCTGTGAGGTGATCACTGTGTCTGTAGTTCTGTGAGGTGATCACTGTGTTTCTGTCTGTAGTTCTGTGAGGTGATCACCGTGTCTGTAGTTCTGTGAAGTGATCACTGTGTCTGTAGTTCAGTGAGGTGATCACTGTGTTTCTGTCTGTAGTTCTGTGAGGTGATCACTGTGTCTGTAGTTCTGTGAGGTGATCACTGTGTCTCTGTCTGTAGTTCTGTGAGGTGATCACTGTGTCTGTAGTTCTGTGAGGTGATCACTGTGTCTGTAGTTCTGTGAGGTGATCACTGTGTTTCTGTCTGTAGTTCTGTGAGGTGATCACTGTGTCTGTAGTTCTGTGAGGTGATCACTGTGTCTCTGTCTGTAGTTCTGTGAGGTGATCACTGTGTCTGTAGTTCTGTGAGGTGATCACTGTGTCTGTAGTTCTGTGAGGTGATCACTGTGTCTGTAGTTCTGTGAGGTGATCACTGTGTCTGTAGTTCTGTGAGGTGATCACTGTGTCTGTAGTTCTGTGAGGTGATCACTGTGTCTCTGTCTGTAGTTCTGTGAGGTGATAGTTCTGTGAGGTGATCACTGTGTCTGTAGTTCTGTGAGGTGATCACTGTGTCTGTAGTTCTGTGAAGTGATCACTGTGTTTCTGTCTGTAGTTCTGTGAGGTGATCACTGTGTCTCTGTCTGTAGTTCTGTGAGGTGATCACTGTGTCTCTGTCTGTAGTTCTGTGAGGTGATCACTGTGTCTCTGTCTGTAGTTCTGTGAGGTGATCACTGTGTCTCTGTCTGTAGTTCTGTGAGGTGATCACTGTGTCTCTGTGTCTGTAGTTCTGTGAGGTGATCACTGTGTTTCTGTCTGTTCATACTGTAGTTCTGTGAGGTGATCACAGTGTCCTGGCTGCAGCACCTATCTGGCCAGGTGGTTCGCATCATGCTGGACTACACTGACCAGGTCACTCTGTGCTCCAAACTGACAGACGTTCTGAAGGAGCAGAAACACTGGGAGGAAATCTGTCACATCCAGAGTGAGTCAACTTCATTTACACTTTTCATTTATACTTCAAATATGGTTTTAGAAAATGGAACATTTGGGCGTGTCTGCCCCTAATGACAACAAGTTGTCAGCATCTGTATAATGTTAAATCACTGTGACATAAAGCAGTATTTTATGTTAAATCACTGACATAAAGCAGTATTTTATGAGACCTTTTTCCATTTCTTTTTTCCAAACAGAAGGTATTTGTAGATGATTTTCCATTCAGAGATTAGTTCTGTGTATTTCAGCCACAACAAACATTAATATAGACTGTTGTATTATTTGACTAATGAAGAGGCTCGAAACGTCTCATGCTTATGGTGAAATAAACACCTTTAATTTGGAGCTTCAGTCCAGTGTGCGGACCTTATTTATTTCTTCCATTATTTGACGTCTGTCCATAGAATATAAAATCACACCATGTCTGCTCTTACAGCACATCATTAACTGTCAATGGGAATTCAATATTTGTGTAAGACAGAAAGCTACACTGAACAGTTGAGTATAGGAGGGCTTGGGTCCGTCCAAAACAATGATAATGCACGTTTTGTATTTACATTTTTGAGATGTAAAATATTAGATATTGAGAGTGTATCAGGAAATTTATAAAATGAATATCAGATCAGAAATAAAAAAATAAAAAAAAAACAGTATTGTTCCATCCCTACTGGATGCATTTTGTTTGTTGGAGAATCAAATCAATCAATCAATCAATCAATCAATCAATCAATCAATCAATCAATCAATCAATCAATCAATCAATCAATCAATCAATCAATCAATCAATCAATCAATCAATCTCATCCATCCACGTGGTTTTCACCCCAGGGTCGACTATGTATTCCAGCACCCCTCACTTCACATGGGTGTGATTTCTGACTGCTGCAGCAACGTCTGTTCCTCCTTCCCTATGTCTGTCTGTCCATCCCCATATGTCTATATAGATCTACCAACAGAGTGACACAGTTGCACCACTCACTTCACACAGGTCTGATTGTTTTGTTTTGTTTTGTTTTGTTTTGTTTTGTTTTGTTTTGTTTTGTTTTGTTTTGTTTTGTTTTGTTTTGTTTTGTTTTGTTTTGTTTTGTTTTGTTTTGTTTTGTTTTGTTTTGTTTTGTTTTGTTTTGTTTTGTTTTGTTTTGTTTTAAAGGTAATAGAGTCAACTTCAGTGTGTCCAAACACTGTGTTTGTAAACACATTAAAAACAGAATCTAACTCCACCCACCTCCACTCTATTGGCTCATTATCAATCTGCTGGAGACTGCTGTGCTGTGATTGGATAAAACACTGTCTCCCCCACACTGATTTTTTTGCCCACCGCTACTAGTCATTCACCATGTGTCCTCTCCTATACTAGGAAACACCTCTGTCACTAGTCATTCACCATGTGTCCTCTCCTGTACTAGGAAACATCTCTGTCACTAGTCATTCACCATGTGTCCTCTCCTGTACTAGGAATCATTCACCATGTGTCCTCTCCTGTACTAGGAAACATCTCTGTCACTAGTCATTCACCATGTGTCCTCTCCTGTACTAGGAATCATTCACCATGTGTCCTCTCCTATACTAGGAAACCCTCGCAGTCTGAAACATCTCTGTCGCCTGCAGATCCGACAGCATCTGAACCGTCTGCGTCTCAGAGCTCCAATGTTCATCAACTACCTCCCTCTGCCGCCTTCGCTCAAACACTACCTACGATACAGAGAATACGATGTCTACAGCCAAGGAACAGTCTGTCACTAACACTACCTACGATACAGAGAATACGATGTCACTAACACTACCTACGATACAGAGAATACGATGTCACTAACACTACCTACGATACAGAGAATACGATGTCACTAACACTACCTACGATACAGAGAATACGATGTCACTAACACTACCTACGATACAGAGAATACGATGTCTACAGCCAGGGAACAGTGTGTCACTAACACTACCTACGATACAGAGAATACGATGTCACTAACACTACCTACGATACAGAGAATACGATGTCACTAACACTACCTACGATACAGAGAATACGATGTCTACAGCCAGGGGACAGTCTGTCACTAGAGGAGTCTACTATCTATACCAGTGGTGTCAAACCCAAATACAGAGTGGGCCAAAATAGAAAAATTGGTACAAGTCGAGGGCCGGAGATACCGTCTGTGTTTCAACACCAGTTTACGATGACGTCACTGTCAAACAGCAAAAAAGTAATTTCCCTTCAAAAAACAATGTCTCTTAATGTCAAGGTAATTGTAAAGATGAAACTGCCTGCATTAATAACTGTTTTAAGTTTTAATGAAAAATAGCAGGTGTTCACGTCTCATAGCGCGCCACTCTGTGGCGCGCTATGAGACGTGAACACCTGCTATTTTGGGGGGAAACACCTGCTATTTTTCAGGTAAATCCTCACCAAGTGCATATACATATGGGGGCATATACAGTCAGCTGATGATGCTGAAACTGGATTATAAATAAATAAACAAATAAATACATTGTAGTAGTACTACTACTACTAATATTAATAATTTTAATTTTTTTATTAATAACAAATTATGTTTTATAGGCTCATTTTTTGTGAGGAAAAAAAGTTTGAAAATCAGGAAGAACTGGAAAAAGTAAATTATGAACTAATCAGTGTGACTTTTTTATTTTTCCTTTTCTTTTTTAATGTGCATATTTTAACAATACAGAAATGTATTAATGTAAAGACATTAGCTGGAAAATATTTTCTAAATTGTACTTTTGTACAAATACTTACTCCAATGGGTAAGTATTTGTTTTCTGAAATGTGAAAAAAATAAAATAAAAAAATAAATGAAGAATAAATACATGGTCTGCTGTGTGGGAAACTATTTAATGATGACATCATTTTGAACATGTGTACCACCTGGGATTCGAACCCAGGTCTCCCACGTCATAGTTCAACATCTTAACCACTAGACCAAAGGGACATCCCCTTGGTCTAGGGGCAGATATTAGACTTTGGAGGCCATCACGACAGAGGCTGTAGCCACTTGCAATGGGAAACTCCCCCCAATTGATATTATTAAGATGGTAAAAAATGCTAAAGTATTTTTTCCAAACCTATGTGGTTCCAGTTTACATAAACTAATTACAGTATACTATGCATATAGGCCTAAGACCTCACACAGGGAACACGAGACGGCAACTGGGATTTGAACCCAGGTCTCCCATGTGGAAAGCCAACATCTTAACCACTAGGCCACAGGGAACTCCCTCTGACTAAGGGCAGATATTAGAGTTTTGAGGTGATCCAAGATACTAGACTTTGGAGGCCATCACACAGAGGCTGTAGCCACCTGCTACATAATGTAATAGTAATATTACAGACAGTAATATTGTAATATAATATATTGCTTTAAAATGAAGGTAATAATTATTAAGTAATATATTAACAAGGTAAAGTAATATTCCCCACACTGCTGATCAATCACACATTTAGCTCAATAAAATATCATCCAATGAGCTGCTATATGATAGGTTTAAAAATGGTGACGTGGTCCTTTGATTTTCACCCAAACCAGTCCAGAACTCCCACCATGGGAATCAATACGCAATTAATACCTTTACCTCTAGAGGTGTAGAGCGGGAAAATCCTTGATCCAATCACAATCAGGTAGGGGAAGGCCTTGATCCAATCAGAATCAGGTGGGGGAAGGCCTTGATCCAATCAGAATCAGGTAGGCAGGGGAAGGCCTTGACCCAATCAGAATCAGGTAGGGGAAGGCCTTGATCCAATCAGAATCAGGTAGGGGAAGGCCTTGATCCAATCAGAATCAGGTAGGTAGGCCTTGGTGTATGTGCTGTTGTCCCGTCCCAAACAGGGTTGGGAGGGTTATGTACGGTCAAACCAGGGGTAGATCTAGGCATGGGCTTTGGGGGGGCAATGCCCCCCTAAATGTCCTAACTGCCCCACCAAACACGATGGCATGCAAAACAACCCAAGATATTTCAAATTGATTATATTTAAAATGATTTGAAACACTACTACTGCTACTAACTAACTACAGCTGTGGCACCACTAAACCAACAGCATTTCATCATTGAAAACAGAAAACTCTCTGAGTCAGACCTTTAGCTTTATGCATGCTGCGTGTCTGTTGCAACTTCAACAACAACTGATGTTATTATTGATGCTTTACTTGACTAATAAAAGTCCTGCAACTGAAAATGGTATGGGTGCGGCTTCATCGCCCGTGATGCGAAGCGTCACGGGGGATGAAGTCGCCCCCCATACCATACCATCTCTTGGCCCCCCAATTGGGAAATGTTACATCCGCCGCTGAGTCTAACCGAGCCAAAATCGCTCTAATTGTGCAGTGTGTTCCTACTAGCCTAAAAGCAGGGGTGAAAGTGAAGGGGGTCCGCCCAGGTCTGGGACCCGGGAAAAGATTTCACGCAGGGTCCCGCAGGGTCTAATAAAATATTAGGTTAAATAACCTGTCACCGCACGGAGAGAAGTCTCCTCTTGTCGGTTCGCACAGCCAGAGCCACAGAGACAGAGTATCGACAGAGTTACGCCATCTATACAGTATAGATAGAGCTATGCAAACTCCGTTCACTTCATGGGGTCAGTCCAATGGAGGCTCTTCTACATAGACTTCTATTTAGAATAGCAACAGCAAATAGGGACAAGTCCTGAAGCTGACATAGAAAGAAATGCTGTGGACTCGGGCAACAGCCCGGCTACTGGTGTTATTCTTTCTCAAACAATTTTAGATCGTTTTCAAATGGACCATGTGTACACTCTCAGAAAAAAAGGAAACTCATTAACATGGTGAAACATATCTTGATGATGTCAAGCTGTATTTCACCATGGTAATGGTTTTTTTCAGACCTCCATTTCTAGGAAACACAGAATGGGGGAACTTTATCATGACCTCTAAGGTAATGACAGTAAAATATTGAAAAATGAGTGGAATTCCCCTTTAAGATTCTAATTGTGTGGACTCTTGAAAATTACATAATTCAGATGTTTGACTCTTGAGACTCTTGAGAGCAGTAAAATTGTTTCATTCTAGGGCATATTATGGGGGTTGAAATAATGCTGTTTTGCAGTAGTTTGTAACAAAATAAAATCTTAAATGAAACCTATTTCTTGTGTAGCCTAATGTCTCAAATACAAAACAGTTTAATCATGCTGAAATGGAGTATAGGGAGCCTAATGCAGGTGTAAGGCAGACCTGCTGTGTTTTATATTATGTTCCAGGTTAGGTTAGGCTAGCTTACCGTGCCACAAAAAGGCATTTTCCTATGCATTTTAGGGACACTGTGGAGTTTGAACCTCCAAAAAAATTTCCGGCCGCGGCGCGGCCTGAACGCATCACACAATGCTGTTTCCTATAGACCCGGCAAGAACCTCAATCCACTTTCACCCCTGCTTAAAAGTCTAACGTCTGCTCAAAGTCAGAGGGAGTTCCCTGTGGCTTAATGGTTAAGATGTTGGTCTTTCCGCATGGGAGACCTGAGTTCAAATCCCAGGTGGTGTTGGTAGGTACGCAGAAAAAGATCCCTGTGAGGTCATGAAAGTGACAAAAGTCCAGTATCTCCCCTGCGCCACAGGGAATTCCCTTTAGCATAGTGGTTAAAGGGTTAGTTCAGGTGTTTTGGACTTAAGAGAATGCTTGCCATAAATATAGTATTAACAGTAATAATCATGTATTAACTGATTGCCATATTCAAGGGCTTTTTGAGAAACGTTAGACCGACTCTTGTGGTCACTTCAAGCTAGAGCACTGCAGATTAAGGCACTTGCCCATCGGGCAAGTGCAAGTCAGGTTCTACTTGCCCTCAGGTCATGGTCACTTGCCCCCCAAAATATATTGTAAATTTTGTATTTAAGTTTACTTCCTACTTTGGTGCTTTCAAGCAGGTGGTCCAGGGACCACCAGTGGTCCCTGAGAGGGTTCCAGGTGGTCCCCAGCTAAGTTGGTTAACCAGATGTAACTCTTGAGAACGTAAAAATGAAACCAAATGGACCCTTGCGGGTCCATTTGGTTTCATTTTTACGCTCTCGGGTCTACACAACTAGAGAATAGAAGATTAATGGTCATTTTGATCTGTATGTTAATTTGCCTGACTCACTGTGTGTCTGTGGTTCTGACTGCAGTAGACAGGAGGGCTTGTAGCCGGGTCACACACACACACACGCACGCACGCACGCACGCACGCACGCACGCACGCACGCACGCACGCACGCACACACACACACACACACACACACACACACACACACACACACACACACACACACACACACACACACACACACACACACAAAAGACAAGAGATTATGCAGACAATCATTACACTATACAGCTGTGCTGACAGACAACAATAGCCAAGGGCCGCCAGCAGGTGGCGCTGCTGTTCCTGCTGTGAGGCAGAATCACTGAGGGCCGCGGAATTCCAACTTTAAAAACTTGATCTAAAATACCTTTATTTTTTGATAGTTTTGTAGTAATAGACTAGTACATAAGTACAACATAACCATTAAGTCCTACTACTTTAATGCAGTTGTCATGCAGCAAACACGCACTAAAATAGCTCTTCTTTACGCCGGTTCCGGTTGAAAACAATCTATTTCCATCTCTCGTCAGGGCTCAAAAGCTGCAAGAGCTGTTTTCTGCCCCCTCAATGTCGCTACTGTTCTACTAATCGGCTCTGGGCATGCAGCGTCTTGCAGTCAGAGCTATAGACTCGAGTATAGGCAGAGTTACATAAACTCGGTTCACTTGATGGGGCCAGTCCAGTGGCGGCTCTTCTACATAGACTTCTATTGAGAATGGGGACAACAAATAGGGACAACAAGCCCTGGACGGCATTGGACTCAGGCTGAAACGGAACAACTTTAATGATCTTAAATGATCCCTTTATTAAGTTTAGATCGTTTTGTAGTAAAGTGCAATGCAACAACCTTACAGAGAATGTAGTCGTCATTGCTGTAGATCCCAAAACTATAAAAGATTTATTTTTGCTTTTGTCCACAATTTCAGGCTACATCCAAAACAACCAAACACACAGATCAAAATGACCGTGAATATTTCCCTCCTGCGAGTGTAAACATGAAACCACACTCTCAAAGAGTTACATCTGGTTAAACCAACTTTCCATCATGTAGCTGGGGACCACCAGAGAGGGTTCCAGGTGGTTCCCGGACCACTGGTTGAATCTAGGCACTGGGGCAGGCAGTCTTGCAGCGCGGCAGGGCATTAGAAATAGAAATGCGACATTCAGGGGCCACTAAAATCGTCCGTGGTTCATGTGCTCGCGCGAGCCCATAGGCGCCAATACGTTGTCCCCGGTTGTCCCTATTCCAAGGAGCCTACTGATGTAAGGACGAGCCGGGCCCAATGCAGCGTACGGAGTTGGCGTAAAACGTCGTCCACCCTAAGGCTCTGTGTGGGGCTTGCAGAGCCATAGAGCATATAGAGTTGCGACATTGATGGGGAAGAAAATACCCTGGTCACGTGGCTCATATACTCGCGCGAGCCCCATAAGCTGCAATGCATTCCTTAACCTCTGGTTGTCCCCGTTCAATAGAAGTCAGTAGAAGAGCCGCCATTGGACTGGTGGCCCTATGAAGTGAACGGAGTCGTCGTAACTGTGTCTGTACTGTCCGTCTCTGTGGCAGTGTTGCCAACTGCCCGAATCCAAAATGCACTAGAATGCGCTAGATGCTTGCCTGGAAGGGAATATGACCATTAAATGACCATCAATCTTCTACATCCTCTAGTTGTGTAGACTTATAATTCACATGATGAATATTTTAACTCTTGAGAGTGTAAAAATGAAACCAAATGGACCCGCAAGGGTCTATTTGGTTTCATTTAAATACGCTCTCAAAGAGTTACATCTGGTTAACCAACTGACCACTGGTTGAAAACCACTGTCATAGGAGGAGAAATGGTGAAAAATGAGGGTTTAATCTCTGGCGCCTGTCAATCAATTTCACCCCAACTCACCAGCCAAAAAGCACTAGATTTTCCACTAGGAGTTTTTCACTAATTTTAGCGCTAGGGGGGTCTGAAAAAGCGCTAAATATAGCGACAAATGCGCCAAGTTGGCAACACTGCGTTGTGTGCTGTGAGCGGGCCCAGAGCCTTAGAAATAGACAGAGTTGCGACATTGAGGGGGCAGAAAACAGTCTGGTCACGTGGTTCTAGTACTCGCGCGAGCCCATAGGCTGCAATGCATTCGGTAACTTCCGGCTGTCACTATTTGTTGTCACTATCCAATACAAGTCTATGTAGAGGAGCCGCCATTGCACTGGCCCCATGAAGTGAACGGAGTTGGCGTAACTCTGTATTTCCAAGGCTCTGTGAGCGGGCCGTGAGCTCTGTCTGTCTACTGTGTGTCTACGTCATTATCCAACATGGCGGAGGTTGGCTGAGCAGCGCTGCCTGTTAGCACTGAGACAGAGCTCCATACAGCTACAGATACAGCTAGCCTAGCACAGCACCACAACAACACTGTTTTATTTAGAAAGAAGAACAACATTAAAGACATTGAAGCCCCGGGAGGGACGGAGCGGAGGCTGCCTGCCTGCCTGCCTGCAGCCACCAGGCCACCCATCCCCCGGGTAGAGCATGGCCCTGAACCCCGGCAGCGGCGCGCAGGGCCCGGTGGAGGCCGTGGAGGAGGAGCAGAGCGGCGGCGGTGGAGGGAGCAGCGAGGCGGCGGACAAGAAGCAAGATGGCGACCAGCAGCAGCAGCAGCAGCGGGCTGGCGGTGCAGGATGTCCCGGGGAGGAGGAGGAAGGCACCGCCGGGGTGGTGAGAGAGGGAGAGCGGCGGAGGGACGGAGGAGGAGAGCCGGCGGCCTCCTCGGCTCCTCCGGCCCGCAGCGCCTCCAGCCCGGCGGCGGCCCCGAGCCGGAGCTCCAGCAGCCCGGCCTCCATGGCCTCGGCCTCGGCCAGGCCTCCGGAGGAGCTGCCCCGGAGGAGCAGCTTCCAGATCCCCAGGAAATCTAAGCCCGGAGCGGGGAAAGGTGTGCTGGTGGTGGATGGGTGGATGGATGGATGGATGGTGGATGGATGGATGGGGTTTAGACCAGAGGTTTTCAACCAGTGGTCCCTGAGAGGGTTCCAGGTGGTCCCCAGGCTAAACGATGGGCAGTCAGTAACCAAATGGACCCTTAGTAACTCTTGAGAGCGTTAAAATGAAACCGATGGTCCATTTGGTGGCATTTTTTTCGCTCTCAAGAGTTAAATTATATTCAAACATCTGAATTATTTCATTTTCAAGAATCTTGTTATTCTGACCAAAGTTTTGCCAGCTTCTCTCTCCTAAATTGTGGACAAAAACCTGAAAATCTTTGGGTTTTTGGGTGTGAGAAACTAAAGTCAAGATCAAACAGTGGTCCTCTGTGGCTAAAATGCTAAAAATAAATAGTGGGCCCTGGTATGAAAAAGGTTGAAAACCACTGGTTAACGTTTAGACTTGTTTAGACGGAGATAAGTATTTTAAAATACATATTTTTAAATGATTGTTGCAAAGATGCACGTCTAGTCTTTAAGTATATATCTTTTAGTATTTCTTAGTATTTTTCTGAATGGATTTTGGCAGGTGTTTTTAACACTTGTCATATAAAAGTTCATTATTTATAGGGTGTTTGAGCCCACTGAACTCCACGCGATGACATTTATCCTATAGTATCCTATAGAACAGGGGGTTTCAACAGGTGGTCCGGGGACCACCAGTGGTCCTTGAGAGGGTTCCAGGTGGTCCCCAGGATAAATGATGACCGGGTGTAACTCTTGAGAGTGTGAAAATGAAACCAAATGGACCCTTGCGGTAGTGATAGACCGATTATCGGCCGCGGCCGATTATCAAATTCGATATTCATGATTTTATTAATAATCGGTATCGGTGCTCAAAATAAATAATCGAAAAAAGAGCAGCCGATTATTTGTATTTATTATGAATGTTCAAAAATGGTACATCGACCACTTTCATTGAAGATCCGGTAGATTGTGGTGGTAAGGAGATGTATAGCTGTGTGTCTCTGACTCCATCACCTCATGTATTTATAGATTTATCCAAATTATCCAAAATGTATTTTCTCTTTTTCTTTTATGTCTGAAGCTCTGTGCCTGTACTTGAATTAAAAAAGATGCATGTGATGGAGGAGAAACTGAAACACTTTTGCTGCTTCCACACTTTTATTCTATTAAAGTAAATAATAATCGTATCGGCTGATATCGGCTATCGGCCTTTTTGATGTTCCACTAATCGGTGATCGGAAACATCGGCCAAAAGTCTGATCGGTCGATCTCTACCTTGCTGGTCCATTTGGTTTCATTTTCACACTCTCAAGAGTTAAAATATTCATCATCTGAATTAGCACCACTTAATTAAGAAGTTTACACTGTTTAGTTTGCAAAATCCAGCCTGGAATTGTAAACAAAACCCAAATAGTTCTTTAGTTTTAGGTCTTTGGCGCAAATGCTGAATAAATGGTGGTCCCTGGTGTCACAAAGGTTGAGTATTTTTGCCATTCCCTGGGTGATATTGCTGGCGGTTCGTTTCGTACAGCAGAGATTCCAGGCGAAACGTTAACTTGTGTAACTTCTCAGTGAAAAGGAACTCATGATGCACATGTGTAACATTAATGTGATTTAACCCAAAGGAACCCGTAAGGGTCCGTTGGGTCCATTCTACACTCTCAAGGGACCACTGGTTGATTTTCATATTGGAAATCAATCAAATATTCACCCCAAGATATTGTTTTTGTTTTGTTGTTTATTTAATCTAAGAGCCAGTTGTGCTGCCGGCTCACTTCAGACAAACATCACACTGTCCTCTCCTTCATATCAAGCCTTAAATTAAGCCAGAGATTTAGATTTAGTGTTTTTATGCATTTAAAACAGGGGTTTACAACCTTTTTGACTCCAGGGACCACTATTTATTCAGCATTTGAGCCACGGACCACCATTTGACGACATTTTAGCCCCACAGAACTCAAAACTAAAGATTTCTTTTGCTTTTGTCCACAATTCCAGGCTGGATTTGGGAAACAAAACAAGCAAAACATACAGACCAAACCATTAATCTTCTACATTCTCTAGTTGTCCAGACTTGGACTAACTAAGATGATGAATATTTTAACTCTTGAGAGCGTGAAAATGAAACCAAATGGACCCGCAAGGGTCCATTTGGTTTCATTTTCACGTTCTCAAGAGTTACTTCTGGTTAAACAACTTAGCTGGAACCCTCTCAAGGACCACTGGTGATCCCCGGACCACCTGTTGAAAACCCCTGATTTAAAAGAAACCAGAAACAAAAAGAAATCAATCAAATCTACATCGTGGGGAGTGTTAAGTGTTAAATCTTGTAGTGCGTTTTACTTTGAAGACACACAGAGCGGTCTTTCATCATGTAGCATGTCTAGTTAGCTCCCACCTTTTTTTTCCTCTTCCTACTCCTAGCTAGCAGCCTGGCGCGCGTGCACATGTTTATATATACATACACACGCATGTTTACTTAATATTAGCATGCATACTAGGTTGGTAACATAATCCCATTGATAACACGCACTCCTAGCTGTCTGTCTGTCTGTCTGTCTGTCTGTCTGTCTGTCTGTCTGTCTGTCTGTCTGTCTGTCTGTCTGTCTGTCTGTCTGTCTGTCTGTCTGTCTGTCTGTCTCTTATTCTCTGTCCTGAACAACACATGGACTGATTGAAGGAAACATGCACAGATAGCCACACACACACAGACGGCCATAGACTCTTGTATATGTGTAGAGCAGTGGATTTTCAACCTTTTTCATACCATGGCCCACTATTTATTCTGCGTTTTAGCCACAGAGGACCACACTTTGATGTTTTTAAGTTTGTGTCCACAATTTAGGAGAGATATTGTCTATAATTGTGTAGATTCTTAAACTAGGTAATTTAGATTTAGTTATTGACTCTTGAGAGCGTGAAATGGTTTCATTTTGCGCTCTCAAGAATTAAATTACAGGTAACATTTGGTTACCAACCGTCCATCATTTAGCTGGGGACCACCTGGAACCCTCTCAGGGACCACTCGTTGAAAACCACTGGTGTAGGAAGTGAGCAGCCGTCCCTAAACTGAGAGTTTTGTACGTGTCAGAGAGACAGAGTAGAGTTCTCAAACTCTGCTCGAACCCGACCAGGCCCGACCCGACATTTTAGGGCTCGGGCTCGGGCCTAAAAATAGAGCTTAGGGCTCCATGAAAATAAAGCAATATATATGGAATTATTTTATTATGATAAAAATAATAGTTCTGTTCTGTCTGTCTGTGTATTTACCTCTTATGAAGATGGTGCTGATTGGTATTTTCACTTTTACTCAGTGTAGAGTGCTCAAATTCTACCCAAACCCGACCAGGCCCGACCGAACCGACATTGTAGGGCCTAAAAACTATGCTAATTGGTCGGGCCGGGCTTTGGGCCTGATCAGTTAGGGCCCAGTTAGGGCCGGGCCTCAATTTTCAGGCCCGTTGAGAACAGAGACAGGTGGCAGAGAGACAGAGACAGGAGCATGGAGACTGACGATCAGTGGTTTGATCAAAATCAAAGCATTAATAATTCTTATGGTGTGTTTAGAGTGGGGCTGCGATGATTAATCGGTTAATTGTAATTGAATTGATAATCGTTCTAGTTGTCATCGATTAATCCAGTGGTCCTTGAGAGGGTTTCAGATGGTCCCCAGGCTAAATGATGGACAGTTGGTTAACCAGATGTAACTCTTTGAGAGCGTAAACATGAAACCAAATGGACCCTTGCGGGTCCATTTGGTTTCATGTTTACACTCTCAAGAGTTAACATATTCATCATGTGAATTATCCCAAGTCTACACAACTAGAGAATGTAGAAGATTAATGGTCATTTTGATCTGTATGTTGGACTGTTTGGTTTTTCTAATTCAGCCTGGAATTGTGGACAAAATAAAAAGTAATCTTTAGTTTTGGGGTCTGTGGGGATGAAATATACTCAGATAGTGGATCCTCCATGGCTCAAATGCAGAATAAATAGTGGGCCCTGGTGTCAAAAAAGGTTGAAAACCACTGTACTAATTGGATCATCATAAATCACTGTAGTTTCTTTAATTTATCATGGGAGTTTTCTGGCTTAGCCGTAGTTTGTTCCAGTATTAGTGTAACTAAACTACAGAGCAGGGATCCATCTCCAGGGGTTGACACTAAGGTCTCCGGGGCACTTGCCCATCGGGCAAGTGTAAGTCAGATTTTACTTGCCCTCAGGTCATGGTCACTTGCCCCCCAAAATATATCGTAAATTTTGCGTTACGTTTACTTTCTACTTGGTGTTTTAAACATTTCCTTTCACATTCGAAGACTGTTTTGTCAAACAAAGTCACAATCAGCTAAATATTCAACTTGTAAATCAGTGTAAATCAGTGCTTCCCACAGTGGTCACAGACCCAGTGGTCCCTGACCCCAGCAAAATGATAGTTTGGAACCAAATGGACCTGGGAGAGAGATAGGTAGAGATATCTAGAAAGCAGGGAAAGACACAGAGGCAGAGTGCAATGACCGCCTTCAAGACAAATATATTTCGTGTTAGGTTATAGCGTGCTAAGTCACATACTTGCCGGTTCGGGCAACCAGGTAGCAGTCTTCACATGCCCGGCCATTTTTTTTTACTTCCCCCGGGCAAGCGGGCAAGTGTTAGTGTCAAGCCCTGTGGCACATGATAATGATTGTAGTATCAGGAACAAAACATAAGGCTTGTAAACTGTTTTAAAAATGAACTCTTTGAGCTCAGTAGAGCACTGTTCCAGTTTAGACTGACACTTAACTGTGACCATGACACCATGATTTGCTTTAATTATTTAGTAAAATGTGTTTGTTTGAATAGCAGCCTGTATTCTTGTTAGTTAGAACATGTCTAAAACATATATTTTAAGGTGATAGGTAAAAAGCGCACCGTAATCCGATGAATCACTTAAATAATTCGGCCGATGAATCGATGATGAAAATAATGGTTAGTTAGTAGCAAAAAATGCTATGGACAAGTAGTTGAGGAAAATGGACGTATGCATCAGGCCATACGTTTTGTTGTTGAAACTCTAATCATTGCACATGCAACTATCATCAGGGCAGACAGATGGAACACTGCACTCTAGTTTAGTTACACCTAACATTGAAAAAAAAAAAATCTGGATATTCCTTGCCAGCATTTCTGGATAGCATTTCCTTGCCAACAGCCAACCAAAACCCGTCCAGGCTTAGTTCTTTGAATTTCATTTGCCATCCAATGTTGTGCTTTATGTCAATTAACTGGTCTTGCTCCAGAAGTGAGCTCTTTGCATTTTTTTGTGTTCATTGGGTCACAGATCCAGGTATGGTCTGATGTGGTGAGGTCCTCGAGTGTTTCCAAATGCTCAAAAATAACTGCACACAAATCAGGATCGTCCTTGTATTGAGCATTGCAGGACACGAGAGGGAAGTACGCGAGATCTCCCCGCTTAACAGCATTAGTCTTGAGAACGTAAAAATGAAACCAAATGGACCCGCAAGGGTCCATTTGGTTTCATTTTTTACACTCTCAAGAGTTAAAATTCATCATCTTAATTAGCCCAGATCTACACAACTAGATAATGTAGAATATTAGGTCATTTTGAAGTGTATGTTAATTTGCCTGTTTTGAATCCCAAATCCAGCCTGGAATTGTGGATATCTAAAGCAGGGAAAGACACAGAGGCAGAGTGCAATGACTGTCTTCAAGACCATTTTATCTTGTGTTGTGTTATAGTGCACTAAGTTGCACACTTGCCCGATCGGGCAACCAGGTAGCAGTCTTCACTTGCCTGACCATTTCTTTTAACTTGCCCCGGGCAAGCAGGCAAGTGTTAGTGTCAAGCTCCCGAGCTTTTCCCGAAAACTGACCATTTTTCCTGTGCTTGTGAGACTATTCTCATTTCGCCTCTGCATTTCCATGTCAAGTGAATTCAGATGGGCAAAAATATCCGCCATGTATGCTAGTCTTGCACACCAGTAGTTATTTGCAAACAGTTATAGCATATTTGGATTGCTCAGCGGTCAGAAAGTGTTTTAATTCCTCCCTCAGTTCATAGACATGAGACAGAACTTTTCCCCTGGCCAGCCATGGAACTTCGGTGTGCAGCAGTAGAGTTTGATGTTCCGACTCACCTTCCTCGCACAGTGTGGATCTAGGGATCACCCATGAAGCAAAGATTTGCATTAAACATGTTTGCTTCTGAAACATATTCAAAAATGTGTGCCACATTTTCACGCTTTCTCAAAAATATCAGATCTACAAGCTCATAGCTTGTAGAAGCTCATAGCTATGAGCTATGAGCTTGTAGGTCTGCTATTTTTCAATAACTAAAGTATAACAGTGTTTTATTTAGCTGCCAGGACCCTTAGTGTTTTGTTTATCTGCCAGGGGCAGGTGGACGACCCTTAGTGTTTTATTAGTGTTTTATTTAGCTGCCAGGGGCAGGTGGGCGACCCTTAGTGTTTTATTTAGCTGCCAGGGGCAGGTGGGCGACCCTTAGTGTTTTATTAGTGTTTTATTTAGCTGCCAGGGGCAGGTGGGCGACCCTTAGTGTTTTATTAGTGTTTTATTTAGCTGCCAGGGGCAGGTGGGCGACCCTTAGTGTTTTATTAGTGTTTTATTTAGCTGCCAGGGGCAGGAGGGCGACCCTTAGTGTTTTATTAGTGTTTTATTTAGCTGCCAGGGGCAGGTGGGCGACCCTTAGTGTTTTATTAGTGTTTTATTTAGCTGCCAGGGTCAGGTGGGCGACCCTTAGTGTTTTATTAGTGTTTTATTTAGCTGCCAGGGGCAGGTGGGCGACCCTTAGTGTTTTATTAGTGTTTTATTTAGCTGCCAGGGGCAGGTGGGCGACCCTTAGTGTTTTATTAGTGTTTTATTTAGCTGCCAGGGGCAGGTGGGCGACCCTCAGTGTTTTATTAGTGTTTTATTTAGCTGCCAGGGGCAGGTGGGCGACCCTTAGTGTTTTATTAGTGTTTTATTTAGCTGCCAGGGGCAGGTGGGCGACCCTTAGTGTTTTATTTAGCTGCCAGGGGCAGGTGGGCGACCCTTAGTGTTTTATTAGTGTTTTATTTAGCTGCCAGGGGCAGGAGGGCGACCCTTAGTGTTTTATTAGTGTTTTATTTAGCTGCCAGGGGCAGGTGGGCGACCCTTAGTGTTTTATTTAGCTGCCAGGGGCAGGTGGGCGACCCTTAGTGTTTTATTAGTGTTTTATTTAGCTGCCAGGGGCAGGTGGGCGACCCTTAGTGTTTTATTAGTGTTTTATTTAGCTGCCAGGGGCAGGTGGGCGACCCTTAGTGTTTTATTAGTGTTTTATTTAGCTGCCAGGGGCAGGTGGGTGACCCTTAGTGTTTTATTTAGCTGCCAGGGGCAGGTGGACGACCCTTAGTGTTTTATTAGTGTTTTATTTAGCTGCCGGGGCAGGTGGGCGACCCTTAGTGTTTTATTTAGCTGCCAGGGGCAGGTGGGCGACCCTTAGTGTTTTATTAGTGTTTTATTTAGCTGCCAGGGGCAGGTGGGCGACCCTTAGTGTTTTATTTAGCTGCCAGGGGCAGGTGGGCGACCCTTAGTGTTTTATTAGTGTTTTATTTAGCTGCCAGGGGCAGGTGGGCAACCCTTAGTGTTTTATTAGTGTTTTATTTAGCTGCCAGGGGCAGGTGGGCGACCCTTAGTGTTTTATTAGTGTTTTATTTAGCTGCCAGGGGCAGGTGGGCGACCCTTAGTGTTTTATTAGTGTTTTATTTAGCTGCCAGGGGCAGGTTGGGTGACCCTTAGTGTTTTATTAGTGTTTTATTTAGCTGCCAGGGGCAGGTTGGGTGACCCTTAGTGTTTTATTTAGCTGCCAGGGGCAGGTGGGCGACCTTAGTGTTTTATTAGTGTTTTATTTAGCTGCCAGGGGCAGGTGGGCGACCCTTAGTGTTTTATTAGTGTTTTATTTAGCTGCCAGGGGCAGGAGGGCGACCCTTAGTGTTTTATTAGTGTTTTATTTAGCTGCCTGGGGCAGGTGGGTGACCCTTAGTGTTTTATTTAGCTGCCAGGGGCAGGTGGGCGACCCTTAGTGTTTTATTAGTGTTTTATTTAGCTGCCAGGGGCAGGTGGGCGACCCTTAGTGTTTTATTTAGCTGCCAGGGGCAGGTGGGCGACCCTTAGTGTTTTATTAGTGTTTTATTTAGCTGCCAGGGGCAGGTGGGCGACCCTTAGTGTTTTATTAGTGTTTTATTTAGCTGCCAGGGGCAGGTGGGCGACCCATAGTGTTTTATTAGTGTTTTATTTAGCTGCCAGGGGCAGGTGGGCGACCCTTAGTGTTTTATTAGTGTTTTATTTAGCTGCCAGGGGCAGGTGGGCGACCCTTAGTGTTTTATTTAGCTGCCAGGGGCAGGTGGGCGACCCTTAGTGTTTTATTTAGCTGCCAGGGGCAGGTGGGCGACCCTTAGTTTGATCGGCACAAGCCAGCCCTCCTATAATAAGCTATTATTGTACCTTTCCGTCTAACGCAAAGATTAAATTCCTGGACAATCTCATGTCCAGGAATTCCTGGGCAATCTTATGTCATAGTGTCTGAGAAAATAAACACGTTACAACATGATGTAACAGCACCTCGCT
Organism: Benthosema pterotum; assembly: GCA_039105355.1. NCBI lineage: Eukaryota > Metazoa > Chordata > Actinopteri > Myctophiformes > Myctophidae > Benthosema > Benthosema pterotum. The sequence continues at coordinate 58,778,795 of CM076968.1, read as the reverse complement.
GTTTTGATTCCTCGTTGACACTAAGGGAGACCTTAGTGTCAACCCTTGCTCTGTCTTCTGCCCTGAGCCAACCTATCCTCCCAGAATGCATTGCATAAAGGTGGGTCATGTGGTCTAGGTCCAAGGAGTGGGTTCAGTTTGTTTGTTTTGTTTTGTGACACTGACACTGAGACTCTGTGCGTACGCTGCACAGACAGAGACACATGGCTGTCCAGTTCTGACAGCAAGGCAGCTACAGTTTAGCCTCGTTTGTTGAAGACATATTTTCATTTACTGGTCATGTTTCAGTGACTTACGGCTCCTTACTGAACTGTTTCTAGTGTGCAGTTTCAGTTGATGGAATATAGTTTTCGTTGAATAAATATACAGTTGATTTACTCTTAATGTTTTCTTTTACTGTGAGTCTTGGACTACCTTTTCTTCGTAAAACAGCGGAACACATCATGGACACATTATTTAACAGAACCCGTTTTCCTGCTCTATGTTGTGAGTGAGTGTGACAAAGTTCTCACATAAATGCACCAGTAAAGGATTTCGATTTTTTTTTTTCACGCTGTACAAATTCTTTGTGCTAATCCTGTCACTTCCCTCCTCTGTGTCTGTGTGTGTTTGCATGTGTGTCTGCGTGTGTGTGTGTGTGTGTGTGTGTGTGTGTGTGTGTGTGTGTGTGTGTGTCTGTGTGTGTGTGTGTGTGTGTGTGTGTCTGTGTGTCTGTGTGTGTCTGCGTGTGTGTGACTGTGTGTGTGTGTGTCTGTGTGTGTCTGCGTGTGTGTGTCTGCGTGTGTGTGACTGTGTGTGTGTGTGTGTGTGTGTGTGTGTGTGTCTGTGTGTGTGTCTGTGTGTGTCTGCGTGTGTGTGTCTGCGTGTGTGTGTGTCTGTGTGTGTCTGTGTGTCTGCGCGTGTGTGTCTGCGTGTGTCTGTGTGTGTCTGCGTGCAGCTACAGGTATGTACGACTTCCTCCCCCCAGACAGCCGAGGGTTTGAGGATCTGAAACAGATCATCTCCAGGTTCTACCTGGACCAGTCGTCTAGAGGAACATTCACCTACTGCAAAGCAAGACTGATCCACAACGAGCTGCTGGAGAAAGAGGTGAGGATGATTCACACCTTAGATACCAGGGACCACTATTTATTCACAATTTGAGCCATGGAGGATCACCATTTGATGACATTTTAGCCCCACAGACCCCAAAACTAAAGATTTATTTTGCTTTTGTCCACAATTCCAGGCTGGATTTGGGGAAACCAAACAGTCCAACATACAGATCAAAATGACCATTAATCTTCTACATTCTCTAGTTGTGTAGACTTGGGATAATTCACATGATGAATATTTTAACTCTTGAGAGCGTAAACATGAAACCAAATGGACCCGCAAGGGTCCATTTGGTTTCATTTTTACGCTATCAAAGAGTTACATCTGGTTAACCAACTTTGCAAGAGAGGCAGACATCTCCTGTTCTCCACAGGATCAATTCAAATATACTTTTACTATCGCCTAATAATTACTAATATCCTGTTACTACTATGTGCCATTACTTCTAGCATGTGTAGCAGCGCAATGTTCCTCCCTCAGCTAAACATGAGAAAAGGGAAACGGTTGAAAACAGGTAGAGATTTAATTCTTTCCATAATAAAACTCAAGCGTCCCTGGTCTAGTTGTGTATCCGTTTCTACTGTAAACTGTGTTGGTCGTCGTAGATTGCGGAGCTGCCCACCGCAACGCCCACTATGTCCCAAAAAGATTTTTTAAAATATATTTAAACCGTTAATCACACAATCAAGGAAGGAATCTTTTGCAGCTGGCGATGCCTTGTGCTGCGCAAATGTATTCAGTACAGTGCTGCATGTTACACTCTTGTGGATTTTAGTTTGGTAAACTGAAGAAAAAGAAGAGAGCTTACAGGACATCAGGATATATCACTCCGAAGGGACAAGCGTCAAGACCGTCTTGACACTTGGTGTAGAAAGGGAATTAGATGTACAGTAGTGATGCGCGGGTCGACCCGTGACCCGCGGGTACCGCGGGTTACCCGCGGGCTGGGTTGGGCCGAGTCAAGAAATGTTCACTTTATTTGCGGGCTGGGTTGGGGCGGGTCAAATAATGTATAATGGGAGTTTTCAAAATGACTGTCTTAAACACAAGTCCTGGGAGAACATTTGCGCATCCTACCTGATTGTTGCATCTTGCCGTGGTGGTTGGTATATCCTCCAGTGTGACCAATAAATCCACAAACAGCTACTTTAGAAGCCTACTTACAGATCGCTCTCAACAAAGCAGTCAGTAACGTAACGTAGCAGTAGCTGGCTTTAGCCTACAATCGATCACCATCAGGGACGTGCACAGACAGATGAGAGGGGCTTCCGCCCCTGCCCTTTTACTAAACAAATGCTCTGCATGTTGTTTCACAACTCCATCTTTAGATAAAGGGTGCTGGGCTGCAGCCCCAAATATAGTCCAGGGCTTGACACTAACACTTGCCCGCTTGCCCGGGGCAAGTAAAAAAAATGGTGGGGCAAGTGAAGACTGCTACCTGGTTGCCCGGCAAGTGTGCAACTTAGTGCACTATAACACAACACAAGATAAATTTGTCTTGAAGGCAGTCATTGCACTCTGCCTCTGTGTCTTTCCCTGCTTTCTAGATATCCACAATTCCAGGCTGGATTTGGGAAACAAAACAGGCAAATTAACATACACATCAAAATGACCTAATCTTCTACATTCTCTAGTTGTGTAGACCTGGGCTAATTAAGATGATGAATTTTAAGTCTTGAGAGTGTAAAAATGAAACCAAATGGACCCGCAAGGGTCCATTTGGTTTCATTTTTACGTTCTCAAGAGTTACATCTGCAAAATTTACAATATATTTTTGGGGGGCAAGTGACCATGAGCTAAGGGCCATTACAACCTGACTTGCACTTGCCCGATGGGCAAGTGCCTCGGAGACCTTAGTGTCAACCCCTGTAGTCTACAAGAATCTACTAGAATCTACAAGCTCTCAGTGCGCGACAGCGCGACGTTCTGAGAGCTATTTTTGTCCAGATGCCCTTTGGGTTGTCAGCCCCTGCCCCTTTCCAACACTCTCTGCACGTACTGCATTTCATTTCCAAACTTTCTTTTCCCTGCGCGACAACAACGGTCGGTGAGTTTTCTTCTGGTTTTTACTAGCGTTTCAGCATTGTGTCTTCAGACTCCAGACCTGTTGTTGTTATGTTATATAATGTAGGCTATATCTGCGATGCACGGACGCATCGCTGCTGTCTTGTTTTTCTGTGTCGCACGCGTGTGTAAAAAAATTAAGTCCTCGCATCATCGGAACAACCTCTGTGTGTGTGTGTGTGTGTGTGTGTGTGTGTGTGTGTGTGTGTGTGTGTGTGTGTGTGTGTGTGTGTGTGTGTGTGTGTGTGTGTGTGTGTGTGTGTGTGTGTGTGTGTGTGTGTGTGGGGACGTGTCTCTGTTTTCGTCCTCTCTTCGCACACGTTTATGTCCTCGCATGTTTATGTGATGTCCATGCTTGTCAGTGTTATAAGACACGAGAAAGGCTTTTTTTTTATCACATAAAAGCCGCGTTCTTAGGCATATTTGGCGTGTATTTAATGTCGACGGGCTGCGGGTCGAGTCATGAAAATGAATCTAATGCTGCGGGGCGGGCTGGGCCGAGTCAGAATATTATAACATGCGGGACCCGCGGGTCATAAAAAACCCTGACCCGCGCATCACTAATGTATAGTACACAGAATACAGATACACACAGACTACAGATACACACAGACTACAGATACGCACAGACTACAGATACACACAGAATACAGATACACACAGGATACAGATACACACAGAATACAGATACACACAGACTACAGATACACACAGACTACAGATACACACAGAATACAGATACACACAGAATACAGATACACACAGAATACAGATATAGACTCTGCTGTTAGATGTACAGCACACAGGATATGGTTCTAGTAGCAGCATCAGTGACAAAGGCAGTGAGCGTTGGTCACCATTAAGCATCCATTACATATCAATACCAATTAGCAAGTAAAGTTTCCTCTAGAGGATCATCTGTCCTCAGTAATATCCTCTGTGGCGCCGTTCATTCTGCCACTACACCGCTCCATCGTTGTCTTCAAATTAATAGTCGTTTTTTCAAAGCAGTTCTTGTTGATGATTGTTCTCCTAGCAGCAGTTGAGGCAGCGTTACGTTTAAATCTGCGCTCAGGCATAAATAAAATTGAAGATATATAATGAATAATTCTGCTGAGCTGTGTTTTCAGATGAGGAGAAAATTACACGCAGGATCCTTGAGAACAAGGATGGTGTTAGTAGAAAAACCCCTCCTACCACAAGCTTAGAATGGAACTATCAAATGTTCAAATTCATCTATTCAGTATCCACTACAAAACACATTTTCTTTTTAGCTGTATGTTTAGATGTATAGCTGTATATTGTATATTTCCATAATGTAAACAGTGTTGACACTTTACACACTTTACTACTGTTTTTTTTTCTTCACAAAATAACACCTGGACCACTTTTTTAAGATCTTGTTTGTCATTGTGTTTTCAATTCATATAGTAGACTGACTGCTGTGTTTTCAGTTCATATAGTAGACTAACTGCTGTGTTTTCAGTTCATATAGTAGACTGACTGCTGTGTTTTCAGTTCATATAGTAGACTGACTGCTGTGTTTTCAGTTCATATAGTAGACTGACTGCTGTGTTTTCAGTTCATATAGTAGACTGACTGCTGTGTTTTCAGTTCATATAGTAGACTGACTGCTGTGTTTTCAGTTCATATAGTAGACTGACTGCTGTGTTTTCAGTTCATATAGTAGACTGACTGCTGTGTTTTCAGTTCATATAGTAGACTGACTGCTGTGTTTTCAGTTCATACAGTAGACTGACTGCTGTGTTTTCAGTTCATATAGTAAACTGACTGCTATGTTTTCTCTCTAATGTTTTCAGTTCATAGAGAAGCGCAGAGCCATGAAACAAGAAGGACGAACCGAGGCAGAACTGGCCGAGTCTTACTGCTTCCTGTTTCCTGACAAAGCAAGGGTAGGTCTGTCTTACTGCTTCCTGTTGGTCTGTCTTACTGCTTCCTGTTTCCTGACAAAGCAAGGGTAGGTCTGTCTTACTGCTTCCTGTTTCCAGGGTAGGTCTGTCATAGGCTGCCTCTACACTGGTTTTTGTACATTCCAACTTTCGGCCGGGGGTGTGACGTCACATCCTCCTTTTTTTGAATGGGTTTCAATGGGCACTTCCTGCTACTTCCTGTCTGAATTTCGGACAGCGGCCAGACAGCAGATAAGACCTGCCCACGGCCGAAATTCAGACAGGAACTAGCCGGAAGCAATCTGCAGTCTGTAGGCCCTGTTACTGCTTCCTGTCTGTCTTACTGCTCCGTGTTAGGGTAGGTCTGTCTTACTGCTTCCTGTCTGTCTGTCTTACTGCTTCCTGTTCTATCAGGGTAGGTCTGTCTTACTGCTTCCTGTTCTATCAGTTAGGTCTGTCTTACTGCTTCCTGTTCTATCAGGGTAGGTCTGTCTTACTGCTTCCTGTTCTATCAGGATAGGTCTGTCTTACTGCTTCCTGTTCTATCAGGATAGGTCTGTCTTACTGCTTCCTGTTCTATCAGGATAGGTCTGTCTTACTGCTTCCTGTTCTATCAGGATAGGTCTGTCTTACTGCTTCCTGTTCTATCAGGATAGGTCTGTCTTACTGCTTCCTGTTCTATCAGGGTAGGTCTGTCTTACTGCTTCCTGTTCTATCAGGGTAGGTCTGTCTTACTGCTTCCTGTTCTATCAGGGTAGGTCTGTCTTACTGCTTCCTGTTCTATCAGGGTAGGTGTGGGTGGCTCTACACTGTTTTTTTGCACAGTCCAAGTCTCGGACCGGGGTGTGACGTCACATCCTCCTTTTTTGAATGGGTTTCAATGGGCACTTCCTGCTACTTCCTGTCTGAATTTCGGACAGTGGACAGGCACCAGGAAAGACCCGCCCACAGCCAAAATTCAGACAGGAACAAGCCGGAAGTCTCATTGACACCCATTCAAAAATGCAGGACGTGACGCCACAGCTTGGCCGAAACTTGGAATGTGCACTTGTGCAGTCTGTAGGCCCTGTGTATCTTACTGCTTCCCGTCTGTCTTACTGCTTCCTGTTTTCACGGTAGGTCTGCTTCCTGTTTGGTTAGCAAACAGGCTATGTCGGAAAGGATTGGTCGGTAGGAACCAATCAGTGAAGACTGCCACTTTGACCACACTCATCCATAAACTGTAGTTTAGAGAGCCAGGGCTTTCAGACTGGATAATGAAGTTAAACAGAATGATGATTCAGAGTGTCAGGCAAGCAAACTAGTAGATCTAGAAGCTCAACAATACGAGTCGCTGTGCGTGGTGTGGTTGTAGCTTCTGTACCTTCAACTTCTCAACTTCTCTGTGACAATAGCTGTCTGTCTGTCTGTCTGTCTGTCTGTGTGTGTGTGTGTGTGTGTGTGTGTCTGTGTCTGTGTCTGTGTCTGTGTCTGTGTCTGTGTGTCTGTGTGTGTAGCTCCAGTGGATCTGTGAGAAGGGTCTGAGCGTGGGACACTCCAGGAACAACATCCTAGGAAACCCTGCCTCTGGTGAGTCTATCAGTCTGCAGAACCTTATGACTTATGAGGGGAATACTGGATCATCTATTGTAAAACACCATTTGAGATGAGATAATAGTAATAAAAATAACAGTATTACAATACATTTAGTAACGATAAATGTACACTTAGTGCCTCTGTATTTAATAGAAACATGAGCTAGTGACTAGTGTGACTAGTGTGACTAGTGTTTATGTTTTACCTTGTGCAGGTAAGTACTAAAATGTTTGGGATTCCATCTGCGTCTCTCCATGCATCTCCTTATAGCAGTGGTTTTCAACCATTTTCACACCAGGACCCACTATTTATTCAGCATTTGAGCCACAGAGGACCACAATTTGATGCATTTTAGCCCCATAGACCCCAAAACTAAAGATTTTTTTTGTTTTTGTCCACAATTTTAGACTAGATTTTGGAAAAAAAAAAAAAAAAAACGGTCAAACATACAGATCAAAACATTCCCTAACTATAGACATTGTAACTCTCTAAACTAAACTCTCTAAACTTAAACTATTTGTCACATATTTTTTTTTACACTTGAAAGTGTACAATATTTTACACTCTCAAGGTTGAAAACCCCTGCCTTAGAGAGATGCATGCACAGTCATAGCTGTCACATGTGTTGTTTGATACACAAGTATCTTTGGGTATCTCTGAATGCTGTCTAGTTCATTCATTTCAATGGAACTGACTTCCATTTAATTTACATTTTGTTAACAGTTTAAAACCACAACAAGGATCACAGAGCAGCAGTCTGTCTCAGACCCACAGCAATAGCAACAACACCTGATAACAATAACAGCATGTATAATAATAGGTCATAATAATAGCCTCTCTGAACCATACAAGCTATGAGCTTGTAGATCTGACTTTTTCCCCCAGCAGTTAACCCATTAGGTCTGACCTAAGGTATCAGCATAAAAAAGCTACTTCTGGAATACTGTACATACTGTACAGAATCCAAAAATGGATTCCCGGCCTGAAAGGTTTAAAGTTTAAAATAATGGTTAAAAGTGGTTAAACGCTAACACAGGTGTTGTTACTGTAAGGAAATTACTAAGAACATGGAAATTATAATAAATCCAGTTTATTTTGTTATTTTCTGCGGGGTTTTCATTCTAGCACAGTGGCTCTCAACCTTTTTGAGACCAGGGACCACTATTTATTCAGCATTCGACCCACGGACCACCACTTGATGACATTTTAGCCCCACAGACCCCAAATCTAAAGATCTTCCTTTGCGTTTGTCCACAATTCCAGGATGATTTGGGACCACCTGTTGAAAACCCACTGTTCTAACAGGTTGAGTCCCATGTTACCAGCCTGACTCACAAACGTTCAGACATTTCTCCACTATGGAAACGGCTGTTTATGCAAATGATGTGCTGATTGTGACAGGTCTATTCTTAGCACTGTCACTGCTATAATGACCTGATTCAGACTGCAGCCATCATCCTGCCAGCATCCACAACCCGTACATTCACCCAAACAGAGAAGTTATATCTGATTGTACCTCCGCTTCCAAACTCTATAGCGCTGCACGGGACCCGTTTCTGGAACCAGGTGCGACATCACGAGAGGGTTGGACTGCATAGCTCTATAACGGAAGAAAATAGCTCAGAGAATTAGCCCTTCACTAAGCTCCTCCCCCAATCCGTCCTTGTCCAATAGGCGGGTGAGTTGTGAGTGGATAAGACAATAATTATTGACCTGCATAACAACAGTTACTGAACTGTTTGTATTGGCGTTGGACAGTGGGGCTGTTCTTCAACCGCTTATCCGTAGTCGGGTCGTGGGGTCAACTGCTCCACCAGAGACCTCCAGACTTCACCACTACAGTTCAGCAGTGACTTCTTCCTGGATGATCCAATCCATCTGGTCCTTGGTCTACAATCCATCTGGTCCTTGGTCTGCCCTGGGGTCTACAATCCTTCTGGTCCTTGGTCTACAATCCTTCTGGTCCTTGGTCTACAGTCCATCTGGTCCTTGGTCTGCCCCGGGTCTACGATTCATCTGGTCCTTGGTCTGCCCCGGGTCTACGATCCATCTGGTCCTGGGTCTGCCCCGGATCTACAATCCATCTGGTCCTTGGTCTGCCCTGGGGTCTACGATCCATCTGGTCTTTGGTCTGCCCTGGGGTCTACGATCCATCTGGTCCTTGGTCTGCCCTGGGGTCTACGATCCATCTGGTCCTTGGTCTGCCCTGGGGTCTACGATCCATCTGGTCTTTGGTCTGCCCTGGGGTCTACGATCCATCTGGTCCTTGGTCTGCCCTGGGGTCTACGATCCATCTGGTCCTTGGTCTGCCCTGGGGTCTACGATCCATCTGGTCCTTGGTCTGCCCTGGGGTCTACGATCCATCTGGTCCTTGGTCTGCCCTGGGGTCTACGATCCATCTGGTCTTTGGTCTGCCCCGGATCTACAATCCATCTGGTCCTTGCCATCGTTTTGAGGACATTTTAGCCCCACAGACCCCAAAACTAAAGAATTATTTTGCTTTTGTTCACAATTCCAGGCTGGATTTGACTTCATTCTCTAGTTGTGCAGACTTGGGATAATTCACATGATGAATATTTTAACTCTTGAGAGTGTAAACATGAAACGGTTTCATGTTTATGCTCTCAAAGAGTTACATCTGGTTAACCAACTGTCCATCATTTAACATTAGCCTGGGGACCACCTGGAACTCTTTCAAGGACCACTGGTTGAAAACCACTGGTGACAGTAGGAACACAGATCGCTCGGAAGACGGAGAGCTTTGCCTTCCGGTTCAACTCTTTCTGGGCCTCCAGACTACAGGATTGCACATTCCAACTTTCGGCCGGAAGTGTGACGTCACATCCTCCTTTTTTGAATGGGTTTCAATGGGCACTTCCTGCTACTTCCTGTCTGAATTTCGGCCGCAGGCGGGTCTTTCCTGCTGCCAGGAAGTAGCAGGAAGTGCCCATTGAAACCCATTCAAAAAAGGAGGATGTGACGTCACACCCCGGTCCGAGACTTGGAATGTGCAAAACCCTGTGTAGTTGCAGCCTTTCTGCCACAACAAGGCAATACGGCGACAGCAGTAGCGCCCCCTGGTGGTCACATGTCAGTGGAGGGCTGGTCATGTGACAGGAAGTAGCTAGCATAGCATGCGTACGCTGGACTTTCATCCAGGGTGGAAGAGGATAATTCAGAGTTTGGGTGCAGCTGCAGAGTTTGGTGAGTTTTAATGTTGTTTGTTTAATCAGCTGTTTGGATGAATAGGCTGTCTATGGATGGTCTCAGATAATTACCACCTTGTTGAATTGGTAACCAAATGGACCCTTTATAGATCTTTAACTCCTGAGAGCGTAACATGAGAATAATTTCATGCTCTCAAGCGTTAAAGTATGGGTAAACATCTGCATGACTTTTTGAACTGAGGTTGATTCTAAAAACACTTTCTAAATACTGACCTCAGGATTCTGAAAAAAATACATTCTGAACGTTTTGCCTGGTATTTCTCCTGATGGTACTTCAATACAACGTGGGAAATGTGGATAAAATCCATATCCAGAGACGACCTTTAGTTCTGGTCCATAGCTCCACTGCCTTGCAGTGGAGTTCTGTGAAAGACAACCTCTGACCAGCTTCTGGAAATATAAACGGTAAAATGTTTTACCAGAACGCAATTGGGTTTCACCAGCAAAACAACCAGCATTTACCGATATTGCTAAGAGAAAACATATATTCACATAATATATTATTTTTTCCCTTGTGAAAAACAACTGTGTTCTGTCCATTTTATCCTTGTGGTGGGGCGCTCAGAGTGTTAACACTGTAAGGAAAGTAGTCCTTTATATTATATTATAGAAGAGAGGCTGGTCAGAGGTCCATCCCAGCGATTACATTGGGTGTAATTCTCAATCGCTGTGGTGTAGCCAGCTATGGCTTAAGTCTTTTCATTGGCTGCATGGCAGCAAATCAGGTGTGGGGCTGTGCTCATTGGCTGCATGGCAGCAAATCAGGTGTGGGGCTGTGCTCATTGGCTGCATGGCAGCGAATCAGGTCTGGGGCCTTGAGGTTGGCCCAAAAGCCTATACCACTAGGCCTGGGCCTGGGCCTACCAAATAATTATCCATAATAATTAAAACCAGTCATCAAGAGCTTCAACTCATGATGAACAAAGCAGGGGAGTACAGTAACATTTTTAATTGGGGGGTCAGGTGATTTCTGGACCTTTTGACTTGCAGGTTTTTAATTATTCTGGGTAATTATTTGGTAAGCTCAGGTCCAGGGCTGGTGGTATAGGCTTTCGGCCTACCCCAAGGCCCCAGACCTGATTTGCTGCCATGCAGCCAATGAGAAGACTTACACCATACCTGCTACACCACAGCGATTGAGAATTGCACCCATTGTCTTTCACAGAGCTCCACTGCAAGGCAGGACCATAGAACTGATATATTGTTATTCTCCCCAGAGCCCTGTGCCCGCCCCCTATGGGTTAACACAGGCTCACCCACGCTAAGTCCAAACCACATCAGACCAAAAGGCTCCAGCTGCAGACCTAGCCCAGGAGTGGACCCTGGTGCCTCACAGTTGATGTGATGACGTCACACATCAACCCACAGGCCCCTGTTGTTGCCATGTCCCACCCGCTTCTACCGTTATCAAGCCATAATTCCCAGTAGGCTGCTTATCAGCACCATCTTAGCTTGCGGTTAGGTTTAGGGGTAGGTTTAGAGAAGGGTGTAGCAATGCTTGTAGCAAAACCCTAGACCCCTCCAACCGTATCGACGGTCTGTGAGGTTAGGTTGAAAGTCGGGCATTTAGGATTAGGGTAACAGTTGGAGGGGTCTAGGGTTTTGCGCTACAACAACAGGGGCCTGTGGGTTGATGTGTGACGTCATCACATCAACTGTGAGGCACCAGGATCCACTCCTAGGCTAGGTCTGCAGCTGGAGCCTTCTGCTTCTGTGATAGATAGAGTTACAGCAGAGGATATCTAATACACAAGTCAATCTGCAACAGCTGAGAATGGTCTCTAAACAGCATCCTGTCGGCTCTCTGCTCTGCCTCCCACAAATGGCACCAAAACGGCAACCAAATGGACGCTTGCGGGTCCATTTGGTTTCATTTCACACTCTGAAGAGTTAGAATATTCATCACCTGAATCAGCCGCCTGAAGTTCACACAACTAGAGAATGTAGAAGATTAATGATCATTTTGATCTGTATGTTGGACTGTTTGGTTTCCCCAAATCCAGCCTGGAGTTGTGGTCAAAAGCAAAATAAATCTTTTTTTTACAATTATAAACTGTTCTAAAAACAAAACAAAAACATTTGACCAAACAAACATTGTCTTTATCTGGCTGCAGCCAGAAGCCACAAATATTTGATTTAAAAACGTTTGCTCTGCTTGTCACATATTTTTCACGATTTCCCCCAAAATGGCAGCTCTACAACCAAGTGCCACACTATGAGCTTGTAGATCTGCTATTTCAAAAAGCTGAAGTGTAACACTGTTGCTGTCCCGAATGGGTTAAATATACCTAGAAATCAATGACACATTCAATAACAATAATACAATATATGTTTCCAAGAAAATGTGCAAGAAATAGTGTCAACGGTCGATTTAAACTGCACTTCTCTTTGTGTTCTTCGTTCATCCATCTTCAACCGCTTACGTGTAGTCGGGTGGCCGGGGAAACAGCTCCACCAGCTACCTACAGCGTTTCCCTGTCCGGAGGAACGTCAGTAACTTCATTCTGGGGAGGGAGGGATCTCCTAGCCCTCCATCTTGGATGTTCCTCCCCCATGTGATCCTTGCTGCATCGACGACATCCCAAGGGAGATGCTCGAGAGGCATCCTAACCAGATCAACCCGAAAACACATGATCTGGCTCCTTTCCTTCTACCTCTCACCCTACTGTCTCAGAGATCTCGGCCGCTTGCATCCGCAAACCTTGTTCTCCCCCGGTCATGACAAATGGATACAAAAACCCCCATCCATGATCCATCTTCAATCTCAAAGCTTATCTGTAGCCCGGGTCACCAGGGCAACGGGTCCACGACAACCAACAGCCGCAGATTAATAATAATTATAATAACCAATCCCCCAACATGTGATGTTAATGTTTCTTTCCTTGCGCTGGCAGATGTGTTTAACACAGAATCCTTCTCTGTCTTCCTATAGGTGTGTTTAACACAGAATCCTTCTCTGTCTTCCTATAGGTGTGTATCTCTCCAGAAACTCAGATTTGCTCCAGATCAATCCCTTCGAACCCGGTTTCTACGGAGACATGATCATATTTAAAGTTATGAGGGTAAGAAACAAACGCAAAAATAAACAGAACAGTGTTCTGTACAGCAGACAGATAATACACAGAGATAATAACATGCATGTGAGTACAACAGTGGTGGAAGAGCTAGAAGAGGTGTTTTTTACTCAAGTAAAAATACCCATACCGAAAACTTGGCTCACAAGTCGGGATGGGCTGATATTATCGAACATACAGATGTTATCGGACGATAAAGGCTTTAAAAATCAATAGCGGAAAATTTCGGCATCGGGAAAAATATTATAAAAATGACTATTTCTAGTTTATTTGAAAAATCGGGAGAAACACCTTTTACAAATATTTATAGAGCGACACAGAGCTGATTATGATGGAGTGGAGGCAGGCCTTGGTGCACATGCTGATGGTCTGTTGGGGTTTGTTCCAAATCACTCAATGCTCCCAGTATTTATTTATTGTCCACCACAAAAGCCTGCAGATATCGCTATCAGAAATTAAGAGCCGGACAATAAAAAAGTCAATATCAGACATCTCTACTTACAAGTCCAGGAGTCGTAGTTTACTTGAGTAATAGAAAAAATCATTCTCATTTTGTTTAACCACCACCGCCAGGTACGTGTGGACAAAACGACACACGCGGGTAGGCAGTACATACATGAGCCCGACACGCCTGCCGAAATCTTTTTGAAAATGGCCGATCTACAAGCTCACAGCGTCCTCCATGGCGCTGCACTGTGAGCTTGTAGAGCAGCTGCTTTCAAATGAGATGTAAATGTAGGTCTGAAGCGTTTGGTAGTAAACTGATCTACAAATGAACAACTAGTAATGCGGACTCAAAAGTTTTCCCATTATTATATCTGGAGCATAGATGTAGCATTACTGGGAGTAAAAGTATTCAAAACGGTAGAAATACTCAACAAATGCATTACAATTGCACAGTACAGTCTGCCAGAGTTTAAGAAGATGTGCACATGCCCACACTCTACAGTGTGGGTGTGTGTGGGGGGTGGGGGGGGGCAACAGACCAACAATACATACATATATACAAGGCCCGCCCACACTCGATCCTAATTGGACGAAAGGCTTTTCCTCCCAAAGCCTAGACTGAAACTAGACGTTTTTATTTTTTTGGAGCCCAGTGACTCACTGAGTGACAGAGAGGAACTCCTTATATGGGCAGCCAACTCTATAGCTATGGAGGATTATGAAAAGATGAATAAAAATAGGTGAAACCACTGAATATACCTTTAGTAAGTAAAAATACTTAGTTAGCTTCCACCACTGTTAATAATAATAATACTACTGACTGTCACCAAAGCAAAGAGCTGATTGGTTGTCGTGTGTCCCACCCACAGGGCAGAGTAAAGCAGATATACGACAGCATGCCCAAGAACGCGGTGGAACCCACGCCCAAGTTCGACTGTCACATGTCCAAAAACGCACAGCGGGTTTCCTCCTTGTTGTCTTACAGAGCCTTTGAGCTCACACAGGTATCATGGCTGCTTCTTTCAACCGTTTTCACACCAGGGACCACCGTTTATTCAACATTTGAGCCACGCACTAGAGGCCTGCATCGGGAACGGGATCCCGCGGGTCCCGCGGGACCCGACGCAAATCTTTGCGGCGCGGGCGGCATGAAAATGCCCGCGGGCGGGAGAGGGCGGTCAAAATAAAATAAGCGGGACCCGCAAAATCCCGCTTACTCCCGCAAACGCAATTAAACCGGAAGAAAAAGCCTCACCTGACCCAACATGAGCGCTTACCATAGAGTAATAAAATAACAGAGACCTGACTGGAGCGACAGCCCCGCCCCCTTGCCGTTCATTTCAATGCAAGTTGCTCATTGGCGCATGAAGCACCCGGAAGACCGCCGGAAGTGCGCCTATTTCCGCATTTGACCACCAAAATTTGGTGGTCAAATGCGGAAGTATTTCTCCATGAACGCGCCCGACGCAAGGGATTATGGGAACCATGAACGAGCGCCGTCGCGCACGAGCAAAGGAAAAAAAACATCAAAAAGCATCAAAAACAAGCTTTTGGGTTTGCATTGAGCTTATTATCTGTCATATAATACATACGTTATGTTTTGAGAGGTAGTATATGACGTGAGGACCGCTGGTTTATTCAGAAAACAACTTAAATACAAACTGCCCTGTCCGCGTGCACAAAGCAAACCAGCGTGCGTGCTCTCCGGCGGTCGTGCATGAATTCCACCCGCCTGCAGTACCAGACTTGACCACCAGGGCCCCCCCTGCTTCAAGCCTAGAGCCACTGACTGGCGGTGTGGCGCTTACACACACACACACACACACACACACACACACACACACACACACACACACACACACACACACACACACACACACACACACACACACACACACACACCTCAATAACTAACCTGCAAGGCTTCAGCACAACTTGTGTAGGCAGACAGTCAAGTCGAAGTTGTATCGTTATGTCCTTATATGGCGCGCGCGCGGGGGGGGGGGGGGGGGGTCCGTCGTGGTGGTTCCCCATGGGGGGGCGGGAATCAAATGGTGCCGCTATGATGCCGGCACAGTGCTTATCCAAAACACATCGCGAGGCTACGCATGGCGCATGTGGCAAGCTTATATGAAAACAATATTGGCACACGCAGCACAACGTCCACTCCCAGGCCAGCCATAAAAACACATAGGCTAACATTATCAATACACAGCAGCCCACACATTAGAACGCAACAGAAGACATGATTGTTCTAACAGAGTCCACATCAGCATACGATCCATTTACATGTAGCCGCCTCCTCCTCCTCCACCGTCCACCACCACCACCACCACCATATCGCGCCGCGTTTCTTTTCTGATCCCTTCAGTAAATTAATGAGAATGACGCGGACAGAAGCATGCGTCCCGTGCGTAAAGCGAAACGAGGAACAAGACGGTCACTGTAGCACGAGGAGGGTTGATGAAGTTCTGTATTTCTCTGACACTGTTTGCTGTTCGATCTGATCCGTGTGCGTAATGATCAGTGGAACGCCACGCGCCCAGAGCGCAAGAGCGCGCTGCGCATGCTGCTGCAGTAATATTGGTAAACCTAAATTAAGGCTGAACTCAGATAGAGTTGCAAAGGAAACTTCAAAAGAGACTTCTGTCCGTGAGTGACAGTAACCAATATTACAGTTGAATTATATACACACGCGTCGCACACAGAGAAAGAAAAAAGGGAAAAAACAAAGGCAAATGTTTAATTCCTCCTACTCCTTTCCCTCGGAGGAAGGGGGAAAAACAACTTATCAACTTATAGAGCCTCGGTAGCCTGCCCTGTATGTCGCGTCTCTCCTACTCGTTATGGCGGCGGCCCCGGTGCTGTTCCTCCCCCATGGTGCTGATATAATGCTGTAATGACAACGCCGCCTTTCTTTCTCTTTTAACTTGCGGCCCTGCAGCTTCTTTCCGTGTTTTTTTTTTTTTTTTTTTCCAATCTCAGTTGAGATTTTGCGGTATTATCGGGACTAAGTAATACATTCGCGGGATGTGGCGGGACTAAAAGTGGCTTCTTTTTTTGTTGCGGGCGGGAGCGGCGGACAGACGATTGCCGCGGGCGGTCAAAATAAAAATCATCGCGGGAGCGGGCGGTAATGGACAGAAATCTAGCGGGAGCGGGCGGGAGCGGGATCGAATAATCAGTCCCGTGCAGGGCTCTACCACGCACCACCAGACCCCAAAACTAAAGATGTTGTTTTGATTTTGTCCACAATTCCAGGCTGGATTTGGGAAACAAAACAAGCAAAACATACATTCCAAAATGGCTAATTCAGATGATGAATATTTTAACTCTTGAGAGTGTAAAAATGAAACCAAATGGTTTCGTTTTTACGTTCTCAAGAGTTACATCTGGTTAACCAACTTAGCTGGGGACCACCTGGAACCCTCTCAGGGACCACTGGTGATCCCCGGACCACCTGTTCAAAACCCCTGTTCTACTTCCATTCACATCCACACAGGTACCATCAGACAGCATCCATCATGGCTGCTGCTTCTACTACTACTGCAGTGGTTTTCAACCTTTTTGACTCCAGGGACCACCGTTAATTCAGCATTTGAGCCACGGACCACCATTTGATGACATTTTAGCCCCAAAGACCTAAAACTAAAGAATCCTTTTGGTTTTGTCCACAATTCCAGGCTGGATTTTGCAAACAAAACAGTGTAGACTTCCCATTTAGGCCTGACCTAAGGTTTCTGAAAAACTTGAAATATTTATGTATCAGCATCAAAACAAGTTACGTCTGGAATACTGTACATACTGTACAGAATCCAAATATGGATTCCCGTCCTGAAAGGGTTAATTAAATAGTGCTAATTCGGATTATGAATATTTTAACTCTTGAGAGTGTGAAAATGAAATTCATTTCATTTTTACAAATTTCATTTTTACATTCTCAAGAGTTACATCTGGTTAACCAACTTTCCATCATTTAGCCTGGGGACCACCTGGAACCCTCTCAAGGACCACTGGTGGTCCCCGGACCACCTGTTGAATACTTCGGTCCTACTGCTTCCATTCACATTCTATCTTGAACCTGGATCTCTACACTGTGGTTTTCAAAGGTTCAGTTATCGTCTCCACCAGGCCGAAGGCAGCAGGGGCGTTTTTGCCATTAGGCAGACTAAGCAGTTGCCCGGGGCGCCATGAGGGGCGGTTCTTTAGTTCAAAAATTGTTCATGATTTTATACCTTGAGGGGCACCATTTTACTGTGCCTGTCATAGGTATGACGTCCCTGCAGCGCCCCCCCCCTTACCAAATAGACCCGTAAGGGTCCAAATTGCTTAGAAACGCCATTGGAAGGCACTCTCCTGCACCATTAGCCCTTTCCATGCGTGCCAAACTTCGCACACAATTCAGTTCAATTCAAAGCAGGGCGGATCTAGGCATGCCCCCCCGCCCCCACCAAACATGATGACATGCAAAACAACCCACATTTCAAAGATATTTCAAAATAAAGTGCTTATATTTAAAATAATGTGTAACACTACTACTGCTACTAACTAACTACAGCTGTGTCACCACTAAACCAACAGCATTTCATCATTGAAAACAGAAAACTCTCTGAGTCAGACCTTTAGCTTTATGCATGTTGTTGCAACTTCAACTTCAACAACAACTGATGTTATTAGTCAAGCTTTACTTGACTAATAAAAGTCCTGTAACTACAAATTCTTCACGCGCCGGGCGAGGAAGCCGTCCCCCCATACCATTTCCGGGAAATCGAGGTTTCAGAATTTAGACAATACAAAAAAAAAGAAAATTGTGCTTTCTCCTTTCCTAGCACATTTATGGTAGAACTGTGTCACACTGACTCACTAGCCCTAAAAAACTCGAAAATCGAAATTGAGGTTTCAGAAAAAAAAGGGCCCACTATTTATCCTGCATTTTAGACACGGAGGACAAAAGAGAGGGAGTCAGCATTCAGCATTCCACACTGTAGAAGGTAGAATTCCCCCATGCTTGTGTTGAAGGAGGTTCCAGGTTGTTGTTGCTGCTGTGAGTGTGACGTAGTTTGTCAGACTTGGTATGCATCGAAGGCAGAGCTGCATTTACTATTTTAAATGCCAGTCCCTAAGTTGTTGAACTGTTTTCATGACATTGGCCCTAAAATGAACGTAGGATAATATTTTGTTCCACGATTACCTGCTGTATGTCTGTTCACACCCAAGGAGATGTAACAGATATACGTAACAGGGCTTGACACTAACACTTGCCCGCTTGCCCGGGGCAAGTAAAAAAGATGGTGGGGCAAGTGAAGACTGCTACCTGGTTGCCCGATCGGGCAAGACCTTTGTGTCTTTCCCTGCTTTTAGCTATCCACAATTCCAGGCTGGATTTGGGAAACAAAACAGGCAAATTAACATACAGATAAAAATGACCTAATCTTCTACATTCTCTAGTTGTGTAGACCTGGGCTAATTAAGATGATGAATTTTAACTCTTGAGAGTGTAAAAATGAAACCAAATGGATCTATTCAAAATGGTTTGAAGTTGATGGTAACTTGATATATTTTTACATGCGTGTGTTAAACAGCTCTGCATTCAGATGACAATCATTGCTCTCACCACATTTTTGTCCAGTGACCGCCGGTCTTCTATCCATCTCAGAAGCACAAAGTTCAGGACAGGGAATACCAATTTAAACATGTCAGAAGATGGATCACTCAGTAGAATCACAATGATCTTCATTTTATTGTCATCATGGTTGTTTTATAGAGCAGCAGGTTCCAGCCCCTTTCATATCAAAGAGCGTTTGATGAGTCGATCCTTAACGTTTCACTCACATTGTACAGTGAAATTTGAGCCGTTTTCTTTCATTTTATTCATCATATATCTTCATTTGTTGTTGTTGTCTTCCAGCAATACTTCTTTGAGTTTGCGTTTGAGGAGATCAAGGCGCGTCCGCGTCACGTCTGTCCCTACGCTGTGGTCAGCTTCACCTACAAAGGCAAAGACGCAGCGTCGCTGACGCCGCTCAGCGCACACAGGTACGATCAGCAGTGGTACCTTATACTCTAGCTATTAAAATGTATCAGATCTACAAGCTCATAGCGCGCCACCGAGTGGCGCGCTATGAGCTTGTAGGTCTGATATTTTTAAAGGTAGGGGAAGTGATTTCACTTTTGTCAGATATCACCCAATTTTTTTTCTGTTAAAATGCTCTATTATAAGGTGTGCAGACCATATATGGAGTTTCCCCCTCCCCCACGTTAGCAGAGGAGCTAATAAAAGTTCCCCAGGTGGAGGGTGAATTCTCCTCCAATCAGGATGGAGCAGCAGGTTCACATAGTGTAGCTACTCTTGGGCGCCCCTAGTGCACCAGGCTGGTACTACACCATGAATTTCAAATCACTTACCCTACCTTTAAATCTTTGAATACATTACATAAGCCAAAACAGATGATTCTGCTGGTCCATGGCATGACATCTGTATTCCTGACGCGACTTTTCAGTTTCCACCCGAAATAAAGCAGCGGGGCTGGAAAGGAGCGCTTGTTTAACTGCCGGCTACTACTAGTAGGGCGGGGCGAAGGAAGTTTTACTGAGATTATGGTTAGGGTTAGTAACCGCATGAAGCACCTTCTAACCCTAACCCTAGGCTAACCCTAACCATAACCTCAGTAAAACTTCCTTCGCCCCGCCCTACTAGTAGTAGCCGGCAGTTAAACAAGCGCTCCTTCCCAACCCTGCTGCTTTATTTCGGGTGGAAACTGAAAAGTCGCGTCCCTGACACAGGAAAAAAAAATGACTCTAGTGTCAGAAACTAGGATCTAGCGTCAAGAAATAGTGATCTAGTGTTAAAAAATTAGAATATAGTGTTGGAAGCTAGAATCTAATGTCCTGAACTTGAAACTAGAATCTGGCATTAGAAACTCGACTACACAGTGCACACAGGTACGTTTATCAGTGTTACTCATTCCAGGAATGTCTGATCTCTATAAACCATAGCTTGTTGTAAAGGTAAATAATCACTGATTAAAACCATATGAAATACAATGAAAATTGGATTATTAAAGTGGAGAAAATAATCCCCAAAGTTAGGTTTCAAAAATACGGTATATAGGAAAGCAGCACATATTTCAGACGCCAAATAAAAATGAAACCCTACGCTGGTTTTGTAGGGTTTTTTCCCCCTCTACAAGCTACGATGTTTCCTAGAGAACAGCCACGGTATTGCTGTTAAATAGACAGAATATTACTACTCTTATAATAGTCGATCTTCAAGCCAACATCAACGTTAACGGTTGATTTGGGACGGACACCAACAACAATTCTGCGGCAAGTGACAGGTTTATTTATATAGCACCTTTACTGTCTTCCCATGAGGCAATGGTAACCTATAGACCAGGGGTGTCAAACCCAAATACAGAGTGGGCCAAAATAGAAAAATTGGTACAAGTTGAGGGCCGGAGATACCGGTCTGTGTTTCAACACCGGTTGAAACACAGACTGGTTTTAAGTTTTAATGAAAAAATAGCGGGTGTTCACGTTGCATTAATTTATTATCATGGTTGTGTAATATACCAGAAGGCCAGTTCTAATACTAATTCAATATCATCCCGCGGGACAAAGATAATTCATTCATTCATGGGCATTCATGATTTGGCCCTCGGGGCTTGAGTTTGACATATGTGCTGTAGTCCATAGTGTACATTCTGTACTAATAATGTAATTCTGTTAACAGACTGAATATATACCGTTGTTTCCTTCCACCAACAGGTTCAACATCCCTCCTCCATCAACCAGAGGTATGTTTATTTTATATCAACCTACTGCCCAATGTAAAGGTATAATATGTTTATTTTATATCAACCTACTGCACAATGTAAAGATATAATATGTTTATTTTATATCAACCTACTGCCCAATGTAAAGGTATAATATGTTTATTTTATATCAACCTACTGCACAATGTAAAGGTATAATATGTTTATTTTATATCAACCTACTGCACAATGTAAAGGTAAAACCCAAGTTACCAATGTAACTTTGGTTCTATGAATCCCGAATGACCGCCAGAGGCGGTGCTGTAAGCACTGAAGCCTCTGTTTACTTCTTGCAACCTGAGCGCGCAAAAAGTAATTCTAATAACTTTATTTATTTATTTATACAGTAAGTCGTTGTTTCTGGAAGGCAAGTGTCTGTGCGCTACTCCGATCTACATGGTCACGAAACTACCGGCGATTTAAGTGTATAGATAATACTAATAATAATAATAACTATGTGCAGCGTAGCTCTTGCTTCAGTGCTTAACTCCTCGGCAAATTTACCACGACTTTAGGAGTGATTGATTTGTACAGTTGTCTGCTTATCACTCCAAAAGTCGTTCTCGGCTTTGTTTTATCAACTCACTGCACACCACCTCATGAGGTCCTTTAAGTGCTGAGTGCACTACAGACCTGTCATGTGACCTGTCATGTGACCTGCGGTATCCTCCGTCCTCAGGGAAGTGCTGCTACACGGTGTGGAGCGGTCCTCTGATGAACAAAGGCCAGGAGATGTTCCATGTGTGTGTCCGCTCCTCCACACGACCCTACCTGCCTTTCAAACTGTGAGTAACCTTCACCCTAACAGGACACTTCAGATACTTGACAGCACTTCTTATTTTTAATTTAGGTAGCTAGTGCCAGCGATTATTCATGTAAAAGCCATATTTCATATTTAGGTCCATGTTTCCGGTCGGACAAGTTCGATCGGTGCACACCCGATCTTAGTTCCGGTGCGTCTCTTATCAGTCAGTCACCAGTTAGTATCTGTTGTGACCACCATTTGCCTCATGCAGTGCAACACATTTTCTTCACATAGAGTTTATCAGATTGTGGAATGTTGGTCCACTCCTCTTCAATGGCTTTGTGAAGTTGCTGGATATTAGTGGGAACTGGTATGCGCTGTCAAAATTACCAAAATAACACAATATTACCACATTATTACCATTTCGACAGTGCGTACCAGTTCCCACTAATATCCAGCAACTTCACATAGCCATTGAAGAGGAGTGGAGCAACGTTCCACAGGCCACAATTGACAATCTGATAAACTCTATGCGAAGAAGATGTGTTGCACTGCATGAGGCAAATGGTGGTCACACCAGATACTGACTGGTTCGGAGTCCCATACCCCCAATAAGGCAAAAGAAAATTGCACATTTCAGGGTGTCTTTTTGTTGTGGACAGTCTAAGGTACACCTGTGCATTAATCATGATGTCACATCTGCATCTTGATGTGGCACACCTGTGAGGTGGGATGGATTATCTTAACTCATTTACCACGATCGAATCTTCTTTGTTTTCTCCCCATTGCCGCGGCTCAAACCAGTTCGATCGGTAAAAAACCCTTATTTTGAAGCTCAGATCTCCTAAACAGGATGTGCTGTTTCTGTCTGTTTCTGTCCGTTTCTGAGCAAAAACATCCGGTTCACAAGACAGGAAGAGCAGTGTAGCCCTAGCTGATTTACCCATGCGCTCACGACATTCAGGGGGCAAACCGGAGGAGAGCCGTTTGAATGCATTGGATTGAATGGATGTGAATGGGACAAAAAAAAAAAGTCGCTAATTCTGTTCCAAATGAAAGTCAGCAACGGGATCTTCATCAGACGATGCGCTCGGACTAATAGTTGGATTAAAGAATGAAATCTACATTTCGTCGTGATACGAGCCGTCGTCGTGACCGGCGGGAGTAATCTAACGGGAAATTCACGAGCAGCTCGAGAACGTCGTACAAAGCAGAAGTGCTCAATATCACACATTTAGGCAGATTGGTGAACAGTGTTTGAGAGAAATGGTAATATTGTATATCTGGAATGAATTTTAGGGCTTTAAGTCCATCCCCTGAAAAATGGGAGCAAAAACAAAAGTGTTGCGTTTATATTTTCGTTGAGTGTAAATGGCACTCTGGACCTCAAGGGGGCGCTACAGACTGGGGAAATGGATACCAAGGAGTTAAGGAGGTCTGGAGCAGAAACAACTGTAATGTGACATGTTTCAGTTAAGGCGGTCTGTACTGTGATGTTTCAGTTAAGGAGGTCTGTAATGTTAAGGATGTTTATGTTAAGGTGGTCTGTACTGCTCTGTTTCAGACCTGACAGGTTGGATCTGAGTCGTGGGATGCAGCTGGATCAGGCCAAGAGGAAGATCCCTGCTGTTCTGTTCAGCTGGGAGACGTACAGCATCACTAGAGAAGGTACTGTACCTTTAATACATTATAAATGATACCTACAGCATCACTAGAGAAGGTACTGTACCTTTAATACATTATAAATGATACCTACAGCATCACTAGAGAAGGTACTGTACCTTTAATACATTATAAATGATACCTACAGCATCACTAGAGAAGGTACTGTACCTTTAAAAACATTACAAATGATTCATACAGGGTGTACTGTACCTTTAACACATTATAAATGATACCTACAGCATCACTAGAGAAGGTACTGTACCTTTAATACAACATACAGGGTGTACTGTACCTTTAATACATCCTAATGATACCTACAGCATCACTAGAGAAGGTACCGTACCTTTAATACAACATACAGGGTGTACTGTACCTTTAATACATCCTAATGATACAGCATCACTAGAGAAGGTACTGTACCTTTAATACATTATAAATGATACCTACAGCATCACTAGAGAAGGTACTGTACCTTTAACACATTATAAATGATACCTACAGCATCACTAGAGAAGGTACTGTACCTTTAATACATTATAAATGATACCTACAGCATCACTAGAGAAGGTACTGTACCTTTAATACATTATAAATGATACCTACAGCATCACTAGAGAAGGTACTGTACCTTTAATACATTATAAATGATACCTACAGCATCACTAGAGAAGGTACTGTACCTTTAATACATTATAAATGATACCTACAGCATCACTAGAGAAGGTACTGTACCTTTAATACATTATAAATGATACCTACAGCATCACTAGAGAAGGTACTGTACCTTTAACACATTATAAATGATACCTACAGGATGGTACTGTACCTTTAATACATTATAAATGATACCTACAGCATCACTAGAGAAGGTACTGTACCTTTAATACATTATAAATGATACCTACAGCATCACTAGAGAAGGTACTGTACCTTTAACACATTATAAATGATACCTACAGTATGGTACTGTACCTTTAATACATTATAAATGATACCTACAGCATCACTAGAGAAGGTACCGTACCTTTAATACATTATAAATGATACCTACAGCATCACTAGAGAAGGTACCGTACCTTTAATACATTATAAATGATACCTACAGCATCACTAGAGAAGGTACTGTACCTTTAATACATTATAAATGATACCTACAGCATCACTAGAGAAGGTACTGTACCTTTAATACATTATAAATGATTCATACAGGGTGTACTGTACCTTTAACACATTATAAATGATACCTACAGCATCACTAGAGAAGGTACTGTACCTTTAATACATTATAAATGATACCTACAGCATCACTAGAGAAGGTACTGTACCTTTAATACATCATACAGGGTGTACTGTACCTTTAACACATTATAAATGATACCTACAGCATCACTAGAGAAGGTACTGTACCTTTAATACATTATAAATGATTCATACAGGGTGTACTGTACCTTTAACACATTATAAATGATACCTACAGCATCACTAGAGAAGGTACTGTACCTTTAATACATTATAAATGATACCTACAGCATCACTAGAGAAGGTACTGTACCTTTAACACATTATAAATGATACCTACAGCATCACTAGAGAAGGTACTGTACCTTTAATACATTATAAATGATACCTACAGCATCACTAGAGAAGGTACTGTACCTTTAATACAACATACAGGGTGTACTGTACCTTTAATACATCCTAATGATACCTACAGCATCACTAGAGAAGGTACTGTACCTTTAATACATTATAAATGATACCTACAGCATCACTAGAGAAGGTACTGTACCTTTAATACATTATAAATGATACCTACAGCATCACTAGAGAAGGTACTGTACCTTTAACACATTATAAATGATACCTACAGCATCACTAGAGAAGGTACTGTACCTTTAATACATTATAAATGATATCTACAGCATCACTAGAGAAGGTACTGTACCTTTAATACAACATACAGGGTGTACTGTACCTTTAATACATCCTAATGATACCTACAGCATCACTAGAGAAGGTACTGTACCTTTAATACAACATACATGGTACCTTTAACACATTATAAATGATACCTACAGCATCACTAGAGAAGGTACTGTACCTTTAAAAACATTATAAATGATACCTACAGCATCACTAGAGAAGGTACTGTACCTTTAATACATTATAAATGATACCTACAGCATCACTAGAGAAGGTACTGTACCTTTAATACATTATAAATGATACATACAGCATCACTAGAGAAGGTACTGTACCTTTAAAAACATTATAAATGATACCTACAGCATCACTAGAGAAGGTACTGTACCTTTAAAACATTATAAATGATACCTACAGCATCACTAGAGAAGGTACTGTACCTTTAATACATTATAAATGATACCTACAGCATCACTAGAGAAGGTACTGTACCTTTAATACATTATAAATGATACCTACAGCATCACTAGAGAAGGTACTGTACCTTTAATACATTATAAATGATACCTACAGCATCACTAGAGAAGGTACCGTACCTTTAATACATTATAAATGATACCTACAGCATCACTAGAGAAGGTACTGTACCTTTAACACATTATAAATGATACCTACAGCATCACTAGAGAAGGTAGTGTACCTTTAATACATCCTAATGATACCTACAGCATCACTAGAGAAGGTACTGTACCTTTAATACATTATAAATGATACCTACAGCATCACTAGAGAAGGTACCGTACCTTTCTCCATTCTCTCTGCAGTGCCGACATAAAGAAAATCACCTGTCGATTAACGCCAGGCGTTTTAAAAGCTCACTGGATTGAGCTTTCAAAACATTGCGTGCGTGTGCACGAAACGAGCAACACAGCACGCAACACACATCCCTGGACGCCACGCGACAAACCACCGGCGTTACACGCTCTCTTGATCGCAGGTGGTTTTCTGAGCACATTGTCCCATTGACACTGAATTAGAATGCGCCATTTATGACTCGCTGTCTGTAAGACCCTTAGGCTGAATCAAAATATTCTCAAAAAAACACAACACACACACCGTAACACATTCCACATTGTCGTCACATTCCAGTTCCTGTGAGTTGTGGGCGTGTGCACCAAACCCACGCACAATAGTGATGCGCGGGTCGACCCGTAACCCGCGGGTCCCGCGGGTTAACCGCGGGCTGGGTTGGGTCGAGTCAAGAAATGTTCACTTTATTTGCGGGCTGGGTTGGGGCGGGTCAGATAATGTATAATAAATTTTTAACAGAATTTGCAGGGCTGTGCAGTAGTGATGTGCGGGTCGACCTGTAACCCGCGGGTCCTGCGGGTTAACTGCGGGCTGGGTTGGATCGAGTCAAGAAATGTTCACTTTGTTTGCGGGTCGGGCTGGGCCGAGTCAGAATATTCTAACATGCGGGACCCGCGGGTCATGAAAAACCCTGACTCGCACATCACTAACGCACACGTATGTCATCTCTGCGTGTGCACGTAACCCACACACACGCATGTCATCTCTGCGTGTGCACGTAACCCACGCACACGCGTGTCATCTCTGCGTGTGCAAAACCATGAAGGAATAACAAAGCAAGTATCTGTCAGTCAGTGTATCAGTGTAGGTATCTGTCAGTGTCTGGAATGTATCTCACATTATGTAATGTTACAGACTAGGACTGTTTTAGAGCAGCAGACTAGAGGCTGCGTAGTGTATTCTAAACAAGCTCAACTGTGATTACATGTTAAAGAATTTCACCCCCAAAGTTTTTTTTTTTTTTTATCTTTATTTACAGTTTTTATTTTATTATTATTATTTTTTTTTTTAGAAAAAAGTGGTCCAGGTGTTATTTTGTGAAAACGCTCCTTAATGGCTGTTTCCCCTCTCCCAAAATAGGCTTATAATGGGGCTAATGGGTCAAATGCAAGTTCACCTATATACATCGCTCCAAAATGCAATTTTCTGCTATATATTGTCTCCCCACCATGTCAGTAGTGTGTTAACACTCACACTTTCACTTTCGTTTCAGCAGTGGTTCAGCCATAAACCATGTGCCACGCCCCCACCTTTTGAGACGGCTGAATCACTGCTGTACCAAAAGTGAAAGTGAAAGTCTGAGTGTTAACACACTACTGACATGGTGGGGAGACAATATATAGCAGAAAATTGCATTTTGGAGCGATGTATATAGGTGAACATGCATTTGACCCCTTAGCCCCATTATAAGCCTATTTTGGGAGAGGGGAAACAGCCATTAAGGAGTGTT
This sequence comes from Benthosema pterotum, assembly GCA_039105355.1. Lineage (NCBI taxonomy): Eukaryota > Metazoa > Chordata > Actinopteri > Myctophiformes > Myctophidae > Benthosema > Benthosema pterotum. The sequence goes on along the minus strand of CM076968.1, from coordinate 58,750,936 downwards.
TTCACAAAATAACACCTGGACCACTTTTTTTCTAAAAAAAAAGATAACTGCAAATAAAGATAGTAAAAAAAACAACAACTTTGGGGTGAAATTCTCCTTTAAAGGCATTATGGGCAACCAAAAATATATATATATCTAGCTATATTGTTTTGAGAGAGAGAGAGAGAGAGAGAGAGAGAGAGAGAGAGAGAGAGAGAGAGAGAGAGAGAGAGAGAGAGAGAGAGAGAGAGAGAGAGAGAGAGAGAGAGAGAGAGAGAGACGGAGAGGGAGGGCTTGTCTTCCGATCCTATGCAGCACATTGTATTGATTATCTATTAGAATAAAGATCTATTATTGAACAATGGGTGGATATGTCTTCATAGCTCTAGCTTTAAATGGTTCTTCAGAGGAAAAGAGTCCACTGTGCTGTGTATAGCCAAGTTGAAACCTGAGGCGGATGTAACATTTCCCAATTGGGGAGGGGCAGGAGAAAATGGTATGGGTGCGGCTTCATCGCCCGCGATGAAGACGCACCCATACCATTTTCAGTTCCAGGACTTTTATTAGTCCAGTAAAGCATCAATAATAACATCAGTTGTTGTTGAAGTTGCAACAGACACGCAGCATGCATAAAGCTAAAGGTCTGACTCAGAGAGTTTTCTGTTTTCAATGATGAAATGCTGTTGGTTTAGTGGTGACACAGCTGTAGTTAGTTAGTAGTAGTAGTAGTGTTTCACATCATTTTAAATAGAAGCACTTTGAAATATCTTTGGGTTGTTTTGCATGCCATCGTGTTTGGTGGGGCAGACTGGGCATTTAAGGGGGCAATGCCCCCCCATGCCCATGCCTAGATCCGCCCCTGATTGAAACCTGTGCTGTGTTTGCGTTCCGTTCCACATGTTCTACACCTCTGTTCAGCGTTCAGTGGAGCCCAGCTCTTACAAGCCTGTGGCATGTTAGCTTGTAGCAAATCTTTTTAGCAAACTGTCAGGATTTAGAAGACATTTAGAATCAATTCTCAGGTCCAGATGGGTTCAGTGTCTCTCTCATCTCCTCAGTGATTTTTACCCCTTGGTTTTAATGTTTTCCTTCAAATCCCCTCAGTGATGAAGTGTAGGATGTAGGAGTGTTTTATTGAATGTTCTGCAGCCTATAGGAGTGTTTTAATGAATGTTCTCTCCTCTCTCTCCTCAGTGATGAAGTGTAGGAGTGTTTATTGAATGTTCTCCAGCCTATAGGAGTGTTTTATTGAATGTTCTGCAGGCTATAGGAGTGTTTTATTGAATGTTCTCTCCTCTCTCCACAGTGATAAAGTGTATGAGTGTTTTATTGAATGTTCTCTCCTCTCCCCTCATTGATGAAGTGTTTTAATGAATCTTCTCTCCTCTCTCCTCAGTGATAAAGTGCAGGAGTGTTTTACTGAATGTTCTCCTCTCTTTCCACAGTGATGAAGTGTAGGAGTGTTTTACTGAATGTTCTCCTCTCTTTCCACAGTGATGAAGTGTAGGAGTGTTTTATTGAATGTTCTCTCCTCTCTCCACAGTGATGAAGTGTAGGAGTGTTTTATTGAATGTTCTCCTCTCTCCACAGTGATGAAGTGTAGGAGTGTTTTATTGAATGTTCTCCAGGCTATAGGAGTGTTTTATTGAATGTTCTGCAGCCTGTAGGAGTGTTTTACTGAATGTTCTCCTCTCTCTCCACAGTGATGAAGTGTAGGAGTGTTTTATTGAATGTTCTCCAGCCTATAGGAGTGTTTTATTGAATGTTCTCCAGCCTATAGGAGTGTTTTAATGAATGTTCTCTCCTCTCTCCACAGTGATGAAGTGTGGGATTTAGGAGTGTTTTATTGAATGTTCTCCAGCCTATAGGAGTGTTTAACTGAATGTTCTCCTCTCTCTCCACAGTGATGAAGTGTGGGATGTTCTGCCACCTGTTTGAGGTTGTGGATGGGAAAGGGAAACCCACCAACGGCAGCCTGGCAGGACTGGTGCACAAACTGGAGAGAGACAGGATGGTGAGAGATTTATACTGTATATACCAACCCAGAGCCTTATAGTGGGAGAGTTAGGATATTCCTGTTCACTTCTATGTCCCGTAGGGGGCGCTATGCGCTGCTGGAGGAGCATAGAGCAGGTGTTTTCAACCTTTTTGACTCCAGGGACCACCATTTATTCAGCATTTGAGCCACAGACCACCATTTGATGACATTTTCACACCAAAGACCTAAAATTAAATTAATTATTCTGATTTTGTCCACAATTCCAGGCTGTATTTTGCCAACAAAACTGTGTAAGTGGTGCTAATTCAGATGATGAATATTTTAACTCTTGAGAGTGTGAAAATGAAACCAAATGGACCCGCAAGGGTCCATTTGGTTTCATTTTTACATTCTTAAGAGTTACATCTGGTTAACCAACTTTCCATCATTTAGCCTGGGGACCACCTGGAACCTTCTCAAGGACCACTGGTGGTCCCCACACCACCTGTTGAAAACCCCTGGCATAGAGCCAACAGCACCCCATTCACACACTGTTAACAACTGACAATCTGCTGGAGGAGCATAGAGCCAACAGCACTAGTATAATAAAAGCACAGTCATTTGTGAGGGGAAAAAATGCGATATATCGATATATCAAATTGAATCACAGCATAACTAAGAATAGCAATATAAATTGATTCCAGAACCCTCAATATCGATATTGTATAGTATAGAGGCCGACCGATGTATCGGTCGCGCCGATATATCGGCCATTTTTTGGCGCCGATATATCGCGTCGGACATCGGTGAAATTTCCCCGATGTCCCGATGTTCCCGGCTTGTCAAGTTGTGTCATGTTTAAGTAGGCCATACTGCTGTAATGCGGTCATTTTACATGAATGGATGGATCCAGCAGAGGGCGACATAGGCCTACCACAGGCCTATTGAAAGCAATGTATTTCCATTTCCAAGCCTGTCCCATTCAGTTTTACCCCCTCAATGTCTCAACACTTCTACTTCCCTGGCCAGTGTGCAAGCATGCATTTAAGACCTAGTTGAGAGGGAAAAAAATGGCGTCCTCAGCTACTGCATAATAGTTTACTATGTAGCTCTTAAATACATGTTTGCCTGGCCGGTTCAACCACGACTTTTATTCGAGATTAATACATAATCCACAAAAACTGAACAAACACACGACCAGGCACAGCATAACTGCATAACCCTCAAATTAGTAGTCATATAATCCAGCAAGCAATAGGAATTCATACCTGAAAGCAAAGTCCCGTGTTTGGCATAAAAAACACAAATGATGATGATTCGTCTCATTCTTCCCACGACGGGCAAGAAGAAAAGTAATATCCAAGTAATCATCCAATTCCTGTAATGTTCATGTTCTGTTCCTTTGACAGTAGGCCTATAGCTTAATCCATTTATTGTTTTTAAACAACAGGCATAAACTAATGTGGAATCATCGCAGTTGCTGTGCCAAAGTTGCTGCCGTCAAAGTTCTGTGTTGACAGTGGCGGTTCTAGGTACAGCGTGGCCAAGGCAAATGCAATAGGGCCCCTTATTTTATTGGGGCCCCCATTTTTTTTTCTTCTTTTTATTATTTTAAATAGTTCTCAACATTGGGTTCAGAACCTCTCGGAGGCCCCCAAATTTATTTTGAGGGGGGTCTCCAGAAAAAAAGAAATACAAAGTGATACTTACACCTGATTGGTCGATACCATTTTCTGCCATAACTCCTCAATGCTATGTCATAGAGACATATGGTTGGCATCATTAGACTCGGTATGGAGTCCCTGACGCGTCCCTGATGTTAATTGGTGTAACTTAGCCCCGCCCCCTCTTCTGATTGGTTGATACTATTTTCTGCCATAACTCCTCAATGCTATGTCATAGAGACATATGGGGGATAGCATTAGACTCGGTATGGCGTCCCTGACCCGTCCCTGACGTTGATTGGTGTAACTTAGCCCCGCCCCCTCCTCTGATTGGTCGATACTATTTTCTGCCATAACTTCTCAATGCTATGTCATAGAGAAATAATGGAGGTACATTTGGACTCGGTATGGCGACCCCCCTTCGGATTGGCCGATATTAGCCTGAAACTTGCACGATCAAGGACCCATTGATCGCTGCTTGAAGCTTTAATTATTATTGTGTCATATTCTATTGTAAGTATAGAAGTTTTTAAAATGTATTTTGTTATTTTTTTGATTACTAAACATCGGTCAAAACATCGGTAACATCGGTGTAGGTTTTTCCAAACATCGGTATCGGTATCGGTTCCAAAAATATGGTATCGGTCGGCCTCTAAATATCGGGATATCGGATATCGGGTAAGTTAATTGTCCCACCCCTTATGTCCACCCACAATCAGTGTAGCAAGCTGGGATGGACTTGGTCTTGTAGCACTTATTCAGGCTTTGTGCAATATTATCTTTTTCTTATTCTATTTATTCTATTTATTATTACTTACCTACTGCTTTCCTACTCTTTGCACTTACTACCGTTACTCCAGTACTGTCTTGTTTGCCCTGATGAGATGTGAACATACTTTTGTATTGTTGTACTGTATTTATACTGTATATTGAATCTCCTCATCCTTGGTCTCAGGTTTTGGTTCAGCCGTTATTCGATAAAGGATTCCTCTTCCTGCTGTCCTCCACTCAGATGATCAGTCCTAATGGTACGCTTTTTATTTTATTTTTATTTTATTTATTTCTAAGGCTGTCAGCATTAACTAGTTAATCGCGAGTTAACTCCAGTGTTGTTTTTGTCGACTAAGACTAAAGACTAAGTCGACTAAGGTTTTTGATATTTAGTCGACTAAGACTAGACTAACAAAAATTAATTTCAAAAGACTAATTGGGACTAAAAGATGTGTGTTTTCAAAAGACTAAGACTAAGACTAAGACGAAGACTAAATCATAACCTAAGACTAATGGAAATAGGAAACATTTTTAACTTATTTTTTTCGTTCTTTTTAAGTATGTGAACATATCTGCAGTATAGATTGCATACGTTTTCAGGAAAGGAACTTATTACTAATGCAGTAATTTTATACAAAGAAATAAAACGAGACATCTTTCATACTAAAAACTATAAATCTGTATAACATATAAACCTACAATGCATGTGTATGTAAGACTAAACTACTAAAACTAAGACTGAAAGACTAAGACTAAAAAAAGACTAAGACTAAATAAAGACTAAGACTGAGACTAAGACTAAATCAATGTTGAAATTTCGTCGACTAGACTAAGACTAAAAAAATTAATTTCAGAAGACTAGATGGGACTAAAAGACTAAATGTGTGTTACTCAAAAGACTAAGACTTAGCCAAAATATTCTCAAACAAACAACACTGGTTAACTCAGCCTTGAGTTAACTCGATTAATTGTTTTAGTGCGAGATTAACTCACAGTAAAACCAAAGACTATGTGGGTCTATTTGGTTAAATTTCGCCAAATGCAGGTGAATAATGGTTAAATATCTGCATCAGTTAAGTTACTTTAAAATAAGTCTACACAATTAGAGAATGTAGAAAACTTTCTACAACATGTGCATGTTTGTTCCTAATGATATTGTTGACAAATTCTTTAATTTAGGTCTGGAAGTCTAAATAAATGTCATCAAATAGGGCTCAAATGAATAATAAATAATTGGCCTTGATATGAATATTCTTGGAAAACACTCATTTAAGGTATATTTAGAACTCATAAAAATATGCGATTAAATTGCGATTAAGCAAAGATTAACTATGGGCAATCATGCGATTAATCGTGATTATTATTTTTTTAATCGATTGACAGCTCTATTTGTTTTTAATCCTTTCTCGTGCTTTATTTATATTTTTATTTGTGGAGTTTGGAGTCAAATGAAATAGTTTTGAGTGATGTTATGCCATGTGATAGTGACGTGTGTGTGTGTGTGTGTGTGTGTGTGTTTGATTTCCCTCCCAGAGCGGTATGTTCGGGTGGAGAAGAGTCTTCAGGCTCTGTTCATCTTCCAGGAGGCGAGGAATGTGGCCAAGTACCGTGAGTATTATTAGAATAACTTAACTTACATCGTACCGTGAGTATTATTAGAATAACTTCACTTACATTGTACCGTGAGTATTATTAGAATAACTTCACTTACATTGTACCGTAAGTATTATTACAATAACTTAATTTACCGTAATTTCCGGATTATAAGCCGCACCTAAATATAAGCCGCACCAGCTAAATTTGGGGCAAAATACTGATTTTTCCTTGTATAAGCCGCACCTGACTATAAGCCGCACCAGGCTTATAGTCCGGTGCTTCATGTTAGAGCAGTGGTTTTCAACTTTTTCACAATTTAACAACATCTTCACCCCACAGACCCCAAAACTAAAGATTTCTTTTGGTTTTGTTCACAATTCCAGGATGGATTTTGGCAAACAAAAGAGGCAAAACATCAAAATGAGACCAAAATGAACATGACTTATGACTTATTAATTAAGTGGTGCTAATTTAGATGGTGAATATCATAACTCTTGAGAGCGTAAACATGAAACCAAATGGACCCGCTAGGGTCCATTTGGTTTCATTTTTACGCTCTCAAAGAGTTACATCTGGTTAACCAACTTTCTATCATTTAGTCTGCGGAGCCCACCTGAAACCTGTAAAAATCCATAGATTGGCCGCACCGTTGTATAAGCCGCAGGGTCAAAAGCATGTGAAAAAAGTAGCGGCTTATAGTCCGGAAATTACGGTACATCTTTAACCTCCACTAAGGTTGTGCTCAGGCCTGTCAGACTGTTCAGTAGTATTCCACCAGAGGGCAGCAGTGTCACATCATGGTGCTCATCTCTGCACACTTCTTTTTGTTTTATCACGCAACTTTGAAACCGATTTTCACCCCGTGCCAATTCCTAATGTGATCCTGGGCTCTACACACCAATTCCTAATGTGATCCTGGGCTCTACACACCAATTCCTAATGTGATCCTGGGCTCTACACACCAATTCCTAATGTGATCCTGGGCTCTACACACCAATTCCTAATGTGATCCTGGGCCCTACACACCAATTCCTAATGTGATCCTGGGCTCTGCACACCAATTCCTAATGTGATCCTGGGCTCTACACACCAATTCCTAATGTGATCCTGGGCTCTACACACCAATTCCTAATGTGATCCTGGGCTCTACACACCAATTCCTAATGTGATCCTGGGCTCTACACACCAATTCCTAATGTGATCCTGGGCTCTACACACCCTCCACCAACCTGGGGAGGCAGTGGACTGGCCTCATGCTTCCTTCAATGCACGAGGAGTCTTTTCACCTGACAAGGGGAGAGTTTCCCTGGTTGGACGATATATGCTGTATGTGTATATAATAAAGCTAGATGTCTCTCCCGTGGTGCTGGCCAATGGGGAGTGACGTTGTTATGTGGCGGCCATCTTGTGAGAGGATAGCATAACATTGTGTCTATGACGATAACTTGCTTATTTTTCAACCGATTTTCAAATGGATTGGTTTGTTCTAAACGTCAGACGTCTGTATAATATTTATATTAAATGTTTTTAGAAAACAAATTTAGCAAAAATCATGTTGCCATCTTGATAACGTTCATAATAAAGTAATCTGTTTGTAAATGCGTGTTTTGAGCGAGTTCTAGCTGTTTTTGTTTGGGCTGCCATAGAGCATAGTGTATTGAGTCCTCTCACAAGATGGCCGCCGTGAACGACGTCAGAGGCTCCGCCTCAAGGCATTTAGCTTTCTATATATACAGTATGTCACAAAAGTAAGTACACCCCTCGCATTTTTTCAAATATTTATTGATATCCGTTCCTGGGAAAACTTTGACGAAATGACACTTCAGTACAATATAAAGTAGCCACTGTAGAGCTTGGAAAATGGTGTACATTTCATTTTTTCATCAAAACAACTGAAACACAGCCATTAATGTCTAAACTGATGGCAACAAAACTAAGTACACCCTTCACTGGAAATGTCCAAATTGGGCCCAAGCCCAATTTGGACATCAAATCCACAGGGAGACGTAGGGAAATATGCATAGAAGTTCTGTAAGCATTGCTACAGAGGTTGGAAGGGTGGGGGGTCACCCTGTCAGTGCTCAGACAATACGCCACATGCTGCATCAACTTGGCCTCTATGGCTGTCATCCCAGAAGAAAGGCTCTTCTCATAATGATGCACAAGAAAGCCCTCAAACAGTTTGCTGAGGACAAGGAGACTAAGGACATGGATTACTGGAACCAAGTCCTGTGGTCTGATGAGGCTAACAAACTTTTTGAGGGCTTTCTCCTCTCTCCACAGCCTCCAGGGTGTTTGAGCAGGTCTCTCCTCCCTGACCTCTATCCTCTCCACAGCCTCCAGGGTGTTTGACCAGGTAGAACCTCTCCTCCCAGACCTCCACCCCGCTGCCCTGCAGCCCCACATGGAGCCCTTCCTCCCTGCGCTGCACTACGCTCTGTTCAAGCTGCGTCCCAACCCGGGGAAAGACCTGAGTGCCGGGGTGGAGCACCGCGCCCACGAGTATCTGATGAGACTGGAGGGAGGAACGGTCAGACCCTTCACCGTACCGGACTACAAGCAGAACCTGGACGAACGGGGAAACAACTACCCTGCTCCCAGGTAGGAAACAACTACCCTGCCCCCAGGTAGGAAACAACTACCCTGTACCCACCTAGGAAACAACTACCCTGCACCCAGGTAGGAAACAACTACCCTGCCCCCAGGTAGGAAACAACTACCCTGTACCCACCTAGGAAACAACTACCCTGCACCCAGGTAGGAAACAACTACCCTAGGAAACAACTACCGTAGGAAACAACTACCCTGCCCCCAGGTAGGAAACAACTACCGTAGGAAACAACTACCCTGGGTAGGAAACAACTACCCTGCCCCCAGGTAGGAAACAACTACCGTAGGAAACAACTACCCTGTACCCAGGTAGGAAACAACTACCGTAGGAAACAACTACCCTGTACCCAGGTAGGAAACAACTACCCTGGGTAGGAAACAACTACCGTAGGAAACAACTACCGTAGGAAACAACTACCCTGGGTAGGAAACAACTACCCTGCCCCCAGGTAGGAAACAACTACCCTGGGTAGGAAACAACTACCCTGCCCCCAGGTAGGAAACAACTACCCTGGGTAGGAAACAACTACCCTGCCCCCAGGTAGGAAACAACTACCCTGGGTAGGAAACAACTACCCTGCCCCCAGGTAGGAAACAACTACCCTGCCCCCAGGTAGGAAACAACTACCGTAGGAAACAACTACCCTGCCCCCAGGTAGGAAACAACTACCCTGCCCCCAGGTAGGAAACAACTACCGTAGGAAACAACTACCCTGCCCCCAGGTAGGAAACAACTACCCTGGGTAGGAAACAACTACCTTGGGTAGGAAACAACTACCGTAGGAAACAACTACCCTGCCCCCAGGTAGGAAACAACTACCGTAGGAAACAACTACCCTGCCCCCAGGTAGGAAACAACTACCCTGCCCCCAGGTAGGAAACAACTACCGTAGGAAACAACTACCCTGCCCCCAGGTAGGAAACAACTACCCTGCCCCCAGGTAGGAAACAACTACCGTAGGAAACAACTACCCTGTACCCACCTAGGAAACAACTACCCTGCACCCAGGTAGGAAACAACTACCCTGTACCCACCTAGGAAACAACTACCCTGCACCCAGTTAGGAAACAACTACCCTGTACCCACCTAGGAAACAACTACCCTGCACCCAGGTAGGAAACAACTACCGTAGGAAACAACTACCCTGTACCCAGGTAGGAAACAACTACGCTGCCCCCAGGTAGGAAACAACTACCGTAGGAAACAACTACCCTGTACCCAGGTAGGAAACAACTACCCTGCCCCCAGGTAGGAAACAACTACCGTAGGAAACAACTACCCTGTACCCACCTAGGAAACAACTACCCTGCCCCCAGGTAGGAAACAACTACCGTAGGAAACAACTACCCTGTACCCACCTAGGAAACAACTACCGTAGGAAACAACTACCCTGCCCCCAGGTAGGAAACAACTACCCTGCCCCCAGGTAGGAAACAACTACCGTAGGAAACAACTACCCTGTACCCACCTAGGAAACAACTACCCTGCACCCAGGTAGGAAACAACTACCCTGCACCCAGGTAGGAAACAACTACCCTGTACCCACGTAGGAAACAACTACCCTGTACCCAGGTAGGAAACAACTACCCTGCCCCCAGGTAGGAAACAACTACCGTAGAAAACAACTACCCTGTACCTTGGTAGGAAACAACTACCCTGCCCCCAGGTAGGAAACAACTACCGTAGGAAACAACTAGCCTGTACCCATGTAGGAAACAACTACCCTGGGTAGGAAACAACTACCCTGCCCCCAGGTAGGAAACAACTACCCTGTACCCAGGTAGGAAACAACTACCGTAGGAAACAACTAGCCTGTACCCATGTAGGAAACAACTACCCTGGGTAGGAAACAACTACCCTGCCCCCAGGTAGGAAACAACTACCCTGGGTAGGAAACAACTACCCTGCCCCCAGGTAGGAAACAACTACCCTGCCCCCAGGTAGGAAACAACTACCCTGCCCCCAGGTAGGAAACAACTACCCTGGGTAGGAAACAACTACCCTGCCCCCAGGTAGGAAACAACTACCCTGGGTAGGAAACAACTACCCTGCCCCCAGGTAGGAAACAACTACCCTGCCCCCAGGTAGGAAACAACTACCGTAGGAAACAACTACCCTGCCCCCAGGTAGGAAACAACTACCCTGCCCCCAGGTAGGAAACAACTACCCTGCCCCCAGGTAGGAAACAACTACCGTAGGAAACAACTACCCTGTACCCAGGTAGGAAACAACTACCGTAGGAAACAACTACCCTGTACCCAGGTAGGAAACAACTACCCTGCCCCCAGGTAGGAAACAACTACCGTAGGAAACAACTACCCTGCCCCCAGGTACGAAACAACTACCCTGCCCCCAGGTACGAAACAACTACCCTGCACCCAGGTAGGAATACACTAGGGCAGGGGTTTTCAACCTTTTTGATACCAGGGCCCACCATTTATTCAGCATTTGAGCCACGGACCACCATTTGATGACATTTTAGACCCCCAAAACTAAAGATTTCTTTTGCTTTTGTCCACAATTCCAGGCTGGATTTGGGAAACAAAACAGTCAAACATAAAGACCAAAATGACTCTAATTTTCTTGTTGTGTAGACTTGGGCTAATTTAGATGATGTATATTTTAACTCTTGAGAGCGTTAAAATGAAACCAAATGGACCCTTGCGGGTCCATTTGGTTTCATTTTTACGTTCTCAAGAGTTACATCTGTTTAACCAACTTACCTGGGGACCACCTCGAACCCTCTCAGGGACCACTGGGATCTCCAATGGTTAACCGTTAGTTGTCAAGAATTTCGGTTGTCGACAACATTAACGGCTAATGATTAACTGATAAAATGAAATTAAAAGCACACGTGGTTGTCAGGGCACGCTGGACTATTCCAATTTCATCCACATTATTACCCTACTAGCCAGAGGAGCAGAGTGTGTTCACTGCAGCAGCCACTGAGCTTTCACTAAACTTTGGTCAAATAACTATCTCTGTAAGTATTTAAGTCTAAGTTTTATTTCATGGATGTCAGCAAAGCCATTGCACTGTCTGTCTGTCTGTCTGTCTGTCTGTCTGTCTGTCTGCATCACCGAGACCAAAAAATAAAAAAAAAGGCAGATCACGCACGCTCTTTCCCCTCCCTCTTGTGGTGGAATATATAATTGATAACATACTGTAAAAGATACACAGTTTAACTACACCGATTCTCTCAGAACACATGCACACGGCGCACGCCGCGTTGTTGTGAGCTTGTAGGTCGATGAACAGTGTGTGCGCTGTGACGCACCCGCGCATTTGATAATCCAGATAAAGATATTGTCTCGTCTCCAGACCAGTCTCAAGACAGATTTCAGTTGTCTTGTTCTCGTCTCCAGACCAGTCTCAAGACAGATTTCAGTTGTCTTGTTCTCGTCTCCAGACCAGTCTCAAGACAGATTTTAGTTGTCTTGTTCTCGTCTCCAGACCAGTCTCAAGACAGATTTTAGTTTTGTCTTGTTCTTGTCTCTGTCTCACCACTCTGCACTTCATCTGTCTCGTGGTCTTGTCTTGGTCTCACCCTCAACTTGTCTTGGTCTTGTCACGATCTCAGAGCAAACGTCTCGACAATGCAAAATAAATGTTCTATATCCATTGTGTGGACTGAGGAAGCATACAGACAGACAGCTGTCTGTCTGAGGAAGCGTTCATAAAGACATGGATATCACTAGCAGTCTGCAAACCTACAGTTAGTATTGTACAGTAACAACTAAAGTCTCTGGAATGTCTTATCTTAGATCAGGGGTTTTCAACCTTTTTGATGCCAGGGACCACCATTTTTTCAGAATTTGAGCCACGGACCACCACTTGAGGACATTTTAGCCCCACAGACCCCAAAACTAAAGATTTCTTTTGCTATTGTCCATCTTCTAGTTGTGTAGACTTGGGCTAATTCAGATGATGAATATTTTAACTCTTGAGAGCGTAAAAATGAAACCAAATGGACCCGCAAGGGTCCATTTGGTTTCATTTTTACGTTCTCAAGAGTTACATCTGGTTAACCAACTTAGCTGGGGACCACCTGGGACCCTCTCAGGGACCACTGGTGGTCCCCGGACCACCTGTTGAAAACCCCTGTCTTAGACTATTAATACAGAACAATCAGAAATTGGCCTTTTGGCCTCGACCTCTCTAGGTCTTGGCCTCGGACTCTACACCTCTATGTCTTGGTTTTGGTCCTGGTTTTGAACCCTCTAGGACATACCTGGGCATCATGCGGCCCGGGGCCCAAATGCGGCCCTTTGGCTGACTCTGACCGGCCCGGGGACCACCAGTGGTCCTTGAGAGAGTTCCAGTTAAATATGGAGAGTTGGTTAACCAGATGTAACTCTTGAAACCAAATGGACCCTAGCGGGTCCATTTGGTTTCATGTTTACGCTCTCAAAGAGTTAAAATATTCATTCCTCTGAATTAGCCCAAGTCTAGACAACTAAAGAATGTAAAAGAATGGTCATTTTTGATCCATGTTATCCTGTTTTGTTTGTAAAATCCAGCCTGGTATTGTGGACAAAAAAGAAAGAAATCTTTAGTTTTGGGGTCTTTGGGGCTAAAATGTCCTCAAATGCTTGTTCGTGGCTCAAATACTGAATAAATAGAGGGCCCTGGTGTCTTGGTCCAGGTTGGTCTTACTCTTACTTTTATCTTGAAATTAAATTAATATCACACAAACTTTAGTTCAGCCTTTAGTCTTGGCCCTTCACAATATTTCATGTATCTCATTTGGCCCCTTGGGAAAAATAATTGCCCACCTCTGCTCAAGGAGCTTGTCTTGTCTTGATCTTGTCTTGACCAAGTCTGTGATTGTCTCAGTCTCATTCTGGTCTCAACCCCTCTAGGTCTTGGTCTTATCGTGGTTTGATTTATGCCAGGGCTGCCCTGCCCTCAACTCAAACCCCAAATACACTGCTTTCAGTTGTAGCATATCCTGTATATACAATGATTAAGAAAAACTAAAAATTGGACGGTTTTCTAACTGTCCAATTTTTAGTTTTTCTGAAACACTGTACAACAGTCAGTATTAACACCATCGCTACTATTTAAAAGCTCCCACTTTCTGGGGGTTCTTGGAATGCATTTTTAAACCATTTTCAGCTATGGGTTAATCACTATTTTCGATTGTAGATCTTGTTGAGCTGGTCATTTTTAAAGTAGCTCCCAAGTCAAAACAGTGTGTCCAGCCCTGATTGAGGTGTCCTTGACAACAACACTAATAATCCATCATTCCTCTCCCTACACAGGGCCAAGCACAACATCGAGGGCCAGCTGCGCACGTACGTGCACAACCCCGGCCACTACATGCTGCCGCTGAGCAAGGCCCGGGACATGATGGACAAGGTGCGAAACCCTGCGCCCATGCCCATCCCCGTGCACGTCCCTGGCAGCATGACCATGGTGGTGGCTCCGCCCCTGGTGGCGTCCCAGGCCCCCCCGCCCCCCGTGGAGTACAGCCCCGTATCGGACTGGGGCGGGTCGGACATGGGCTCCTCGGACCGGCCGTCGGACCGCTCCTCTGCTGAGAGGATGCTGCTGCCTGACGGGGGAACGGCCGCGTCCGCGTCAGCGGTGGGGACTGGAACCAGCAGACGCAGCAGGTCAGAGAATAAAAACACACCCACTGGTTATTATGTGGCCGTACCCAAAACATAGCTTGGGAATTTATCACATATTTCAGGGGTTTTCAACCTTTTTGACACCAAGGACCACTATTTCTTCAGAATTTGAGCCACGGACCACCATTTGATGACATTTTTACTCCAAAGACCTAAAACTAAAGAATTCTTTTGGTTTTGTCCACAATTCCAGGCTGGATTTTGCAAACAAAACAGTGTAGACTTCTTAATTAAATAGTGCTGATTCAGATGATGAATATATTAACTCTTGAGAGTGTAAAAATGAAACCAAATGGACCCGCAGGGTTGAGTTACATCTGGTTAACCAACTTTCCATCATTTAGCCTGTGGACCACCTGGAACCCAGTATTGCATCCGCGGATTATCAGTTATTAATTATTTATATATTCCACTGATAAGGTCCACCCTATTCCGTGGATTATCCGCGGATAAATCCGTGATCCGCTGATCTCTAGTCTCCACCATTGTGTGTCTAATAAGTAAGGGATAACACCTGTTGTTTCCTAATAACTGACCATGGTGCAGTCGGTTTGAAGGCTGTTAGCCTGTTTATTGACAGATATAGTACGCAGCAAGGCTGCTTTGATTTATTTGCAGTTGTGTAGGATCCGTTGGTCTGGGCTAGGAGCTCTGTTGTTGTGACATGTGACCACTCATGCTGGCTTCTGATTGGAGCATTCATTCAAGCCATGTAATAAAATATACTAAAACAGGGGTTTTCAACCTTTTTCATATCAGGGCCCACTATTTATTCAGAATTTGAGCCACGGACCACCATGTGATGACATTTTAGCCCCACAGACCCCAAAACCCAAAGATTTTTTCTTTTTTATCTACAATTTCAGGCTGGATTTCGGAAAACATAACAGGCAAACCTAGATCTCTAGTTGTGTAGATTTGGGCTAGTTCAGATGATGAATATTTTAACTCTTGAGAGTGTAAAAATGTTTACGTTCTCAAGAGTTACATCTGGTTAACCAACTTAACTGGGGACCACCTGGAACCCTCTGAAGGACCACTGGTGATCCCTGGACCACCTGTTGAAAACCCCTGTACTAAAATGTTGAAATTCAACTCATAAAAAACCTCATAAAAAACAGGTAAAAGTCGGGTGGTACTAGTCACAACCTATAGAAGCAGGTCTAACTGTCCTGTCCTCTCCTTGCAGGACGTCCCAGTCCAACGGGGCCCAAGCGGACCCCCTGTACGCCTCCGCTCAGAGCCAGAAGGACAAAGAGAAGTACGACAAGGACAAGATGAAGGAGCTGCTGAAGCTGATCCACCAGCACAAGAAGAACATCACCCCTGGAGAAGAGCCGCAGCGGAGAGGAGGGGAGGGGGACCCCCAGGCCTCCTGGGACCCTCACAGCCTGAAGAGGAAGGTGGAAGCAGACCTGGGACCGTCCTGGAGCCTGGGAGGACGAAAACACCCCCGCCTGGAGCCCATGAGCAACGGAGAGCCCAGTAGAGGTGAGTACCATACCCAGCTCCCCTCCCTAGAGCCCATGAGCAACGCAGAGCCCAGTAGAGGTGAGTACCATACCCAGCTCCCCTCCCTAGAGCCCAGTAGAGGTGAGTACCATACCCAGCTCCCCCCCCTAGAGCCCATGAGCAACGGAGAGCCCAGTAGAGGTGAGTACCATACCCAGCTCACCTCCTAGAGCCCAGTAGAGGTGAGTACCATACCCAGCTCCCCTCCCTAGAGCCCAGTAGAGGTGAGTACCATACCCAGCTCACCTCCCTAGAGCCCAGTAGAGGTGAGTACCATACCCAGCTCACCTCCCTAGAGCCCAGTAGAGGTGAGTACCATACCCAGCTCACCTCCCTAGAGCCCATGAGCAACGGAGAGCCCAGTAGAGGTGAGTACCATACCCAGCTCCCCTCCCTAGAGCCCATGAGCAACGTAGAGCCCAGTAGAGGTGAGTACCATACCCATACCCCAGGGGTTTTCAACAGGTGGTCCAGGGACTACAGTGGTCCCTGAGAGGGTTCCAGGTGGTCCCCAGCTAAGTTGGTTAACCAGATGTAACTCTTTACACTCTCAAGAGTTAAAATTCATCATCTTAATTAGCCCATAGTGGTCACAGACCCAGTGGTCCCTGACCCCAGCAAAATGATAGTTTGGAACCAAATGGACCTGGGAGAGAGATAGGTAGAGATATCTAGAAAGCAGGGAAAGACACAGAGGCAGAGTGCAATGACTGCCTTCAAGACAAATTTATCTTGTGTTGTGTTATTGTGCACTAAGTTGCACACTTGCCCGATCAGGCAACCAGGTAGCAGTCTTCACTTGCCCCACCATTTTTTTTTACTTGCCACGGGCAAGTGTTAGTGTCAAGCCCTGAGTACAATACCCAGCTCCCCTCCCTAGAGCCCATGAGCAACGGAGAGCCCAGTAGAGGTGAGTACCATACCCAGCTCAGGGCTTGACACTAACACTTGCCCGCTTGCCCGGGGCAAGTAAAAAAAATGGTCAGGCAAGTGAAGACTCTGCTACCTGGTTGCCCGATCGGGCAAGTGTGCAGCTTAGTGCGCTATAACACAACACAAGATAAATGTGTCTTGAAGGCAGTCATTGCACTCTGCCTCTGTGTCTTTCCCTGCTTTCTAGATATCCACAATCCCAGGCTGGATTTGGGAAACAAAACAGGCAAATTAACATACAGATAAAAATGACCTAATCTTCTACATTCTCTAGTTGTGTAGACCTGGGCTAATTAAGATGATGAATTTTAACTCTTGAGAGTGTAAAAATGAAACCAAATGGACCCGCAAGGGTCCATTTGGTTTCATTTTTTACACTCAAGAGTTACATCTGCAAAATTTACAATATATTTTGTGACTATGAGCTGAGGGCAAGTAGAACCTGACTTGCAAAAATGAAAAGTCAACGTTGATAATTGACGTTGCTTGTTGATGTTGATCAAAACATTGCTAGTGTATCAGGGCCCTTATGCTGTGTGTTTTCAGCGGTCCCTCCAGACGAGTCTTCGTCGTCCTCCATGGATGCAGACGCCGGGGGACCCCCCTTCAACCTGGCCGACGTTCTGAAGGGCATGGACATGTACGACACAGACCTGCGCGCCGCCAGGGGGTCCGCGGGGACCACTAACAACACCAACACGGCGTCCCAGAACTCCTCTGTCAACGAGACGCAGCGGCTGTTGAAGATCCTACTGGCCACGCTGAACAAGGCCATGACCCACAGCGGCATCGAACCGCCCTGCATGGACATGGACCTGGTGGACCCCTCCTCTACGGGGAGGACCATCCCTGACGCTGACCTCAGGAAACCCCCCGTGGTCCAGGACGAGATGATCTCTAGCGCCGCGCCCGCCACCAACTACACAGCGGTCAGTACAGGCCCAAGGGGTTTTGACTGGGGCTAAAATGTCATCAAATGGTTGTCCGTGGCTCAAATTCTGATTAAATAGTGGGCCCTGGTATGAAAAATGTTGAAAACCACCACCAACTACACAGTGGTCAGTATAGTTAACTAAAGCCAACACCAACTACACCACTGGTGTCAAACATACGGCCCGCGGGCCGGATGCGGCCCGCGCAATGATTTAATCCGGCCCCAGGCTTGTAGAGCAAAAATGTCTGAGTCTATCAAAAAAAAAAGTAAGTCTCTAGCACGTTCCTATCAAAAGTTATGGTCGTTTAAAGAAATGCTTCTGAGTTCCCTTCTCTGAGCACTAGTCCGGTAGCTTCACAGCTGAGAGTACTTAATTGATTGGAATGTTGACTCGCAGAGAGTGGAGGGGGGAGGGAAGGAGGGGGGGGGGGGTGTACTGGCGCTGCAAAGTGAGAACTATACTTCAGCAGTAACCTCTGCTGCCCCGCCAGATGGGGCAGCAGAGAGAGGAGTATTCCCTCCTCCTCTCTCTGCTGCCCCATCTGGCGGAGTCAGGTTACTTCACCAGTATAAGGGTCTATAACTGAGGGATCATTCAGATCACAGCTTGGCTATTTAAATATAAATACGTGTAATAATAATAATCCAATTCAGAGTTTAAAAAATATACTGTATTTTAGAAGCATTAGTTATTGTTATTCATCATTATTTTTTAATGTTCAATGATCCATCACTTCAATAAAAAGCAGGTCTGCATAATTCCATGGGTTGTGTAGCCATTTCCAAATTTCAGCTAAGACACTATTTGAAATTTAATTTTTTGTATTTTTGAATGGTTAAATAAAAATAAAAAATAAAAATAGCATCTCCCATAGCAAATGTCTTAATCTAAGCTACAAGTATAAAACCAATAATGAAAGTCATTAATAACTATTAATAGCTACTCTTAATAATAAACTTGATTGTGTGATATACTGTAGCAGAGAAATTACGGCTGTGTACGTAAACATGCGTGTGCATGCTTGCAGTCTGTGACTGGTCTGTGACTGGCACCGCGGCGCGACTGGCACCGCGGCGCGACTGGCACCGCGGTGCTCCGGCCCCCATGAAGTCACATTAAGTCCAATGCGGCCCCCACCCCAAAATGAGTTTTACACCCTGAACTACACAGTGGTCAGTATTAGGGATGTGAAAAAAGTCGGAAATCGACACGATTGTTGACACGGTGTTCACGGCGACACGAAAAAGTACAACTCGACAAATCGCCTCTTTTTCTTTTTTTATATTAATGATTTTTATTTTGTATTCTTGTATTCTTGTTCATAACGTTACTGTTTTCAAGGGAAGAGAATTGCTTATTTCGGGTATTACTATCGCTGTACCGAGGACATGTCTGTGCTGTGCGCGTCTGTGCTGCGTCGTCCTCCTCCTCCTCCCCCCCGCAGTCTGTCTCAAAGAAACGGCTATGATCGCTTATTTGCTATTTTTTTGGAACCACGGCACAAACACCTAAAGTTCACCACCAACGTTGTGAACATGTCACTGCTTTCTTGTCAAATTTCGAGCTCCAAAGCTCAAGTCTTTGGAGCGGGGCGTGCGCTCAAACTTGAAGATGTTTTTTTTCTCTCTCTCTCTCTCTCTTTGCCGGCTTTTGTCAGGCCCGGATATAAAGTTTCACAATTGGGGGGACAGGCGAAAAAATTATGCGGCAACTGCGTTATATTTAGGGCACCTCCCCGTGCACAGCCTTTTATCCGGCTCTGCGAATGCGACCTAAAAAAAGAAAAAAAAAGAAAGCAAGAAAGAAGGCGATGACAGTAGCCTAATTTAACATCGATTCTCTCAGAACACATGCACACGGCTGCGTTGTGGGCCGTAGGGGCAACATTTTTTGTTGGGTCCCGCATGGGCGGCGGGCTAAAAAAATAATAAAAAAATCGCCATGGGCTAAAATAATAATAATAATAATGGGTTTAAACTCGTCCAGACAGTGTATTACTGGGTTTAAACTCACCCAGACAGCGTATTGCTGGGTTTAAACTCATCCAGACAGCGTATTACTGGGTTTAAACTCATCCAGACAGTGTATTACTGGGTTTAAACTCATCCAGACAGTGTATTACTGGGTTTAAACTCATCCAGACAGTGTATTACTGGTTTAAACTCACCCAGACAGTGTATTACTGGGTTTAAACTCATCCAGACAGTGTATTACTGGGTTTAAACTCATCCAGACAGTGTATTACTGGGTTTAAACTCATCCAGACAGTGTATTATGGGTTTAAACTCATCCAGACAGTGTATTACTGGGTTTAAACTCATCCAGACAGTGTATTACTGGGTTTAAACAAAAGGCCTCAGATTGAGGCAGGTTGGGACGTCCTTTGACATGAAAGTGTGTTTGAGACCCACTGTGTGTTCCCATCCTCCAGGAGGACATGGACTGCAGTCCAGCCAGTCCCTTCAGTCCAGGGTCCCCAGTGGAACCATCCCATAGCTCCACAGTACACACCCCGTCCTGGGTCATCCCTGTTCCCATAATCCAAGGTAAGGTTAAAAACACACCTCTTCAGACTCCATCTCAGACCATAGTACTGTATTACATTCCAACCCATAGTACTTGCAGTATCCTCCTAGGTAGTTTAGATACAGCACTTGTGATGTCAGTTGTTTTGGGGGAAAGTGGAGAACCATCAGTTGGACAACCGTGCAGCAGCGGTCAATTCAATTCAAACATGAGGAAAACATACGTTTACATTGCCAAAGCAAGAAGCACAATACAACAATACAATCAATACTATAATGATGTACATTTCAAGCAAAGAATCTTGAACAAATGAATGTCTATGTACCAACAGAACCCATCCCTCCGCTACCAGAACCTGTACCCCCTGTGGACTCCTCCTCCCCCAAACCCCCTGGGACCCTGGTGGAGGTGAAGGAGGTTCCCCACGTAGCAGACATAAAGGTGGGTGTTACAGCAACACATAGACCCCTGATTAGGGTTGCCAACTCTGAGATCTTGGAATAAGGAACACTTCTACGACCACGCGGCGAAGCAGCGCGGTTATTAGGTTAGGAAAGTCTGCGGTTTTCTGGTGGAGCTGTTGCCCCTGTGACCCAACTACGGATAAGCGGTTGAAGGTGGAGGGATGATTTCACATACCATATTAACCTTTGGGGTCAGTTAAGGCCTGTTTACTGTGGTCAGTAAGGAAGAATAGGCCGGTAGGCCTATTGTGCTGTATAAATGTTAATAATCAATCATGACACATTCCTAGTACCGTACTTTCCGGGTTATAAAGCGCACCTTAATATAGGCCGCACCGGCCAAATTTAGCGAAAAAATCAATTGTGTACATATACAAGACGCACTGGCCTATTAGCCGCGGGTGTTTTAATGCTTAATTACCATATGTAAGGGTTCTTGCACAGATGAGATTGTCGGCAATTCTCAAACAATGCTGTTTGAGAAGCATCCTTTTTATTATTTAAACGACTACAGAACTGCACGTGCTGTATGTAATTAACGCTAGCGCCATAGACCAGGGATGGATCTAGGCATAGACATGGGGGGGGGGGATGCCCTCTAGACGCCCTGACTGCCCCACCAAACATGACGGAATGCAAACAATGAAAACTTCAAAGATATTTCAAATCAAATGCTTATAGCGGTAGTTAAACATTGACTAACTACTATTAGGCACCACTAAACCAACTGCCATTTTCGGCTGCCCCCCCGATTGAGAAATATTACATCCAGGCCTGGCCATAGAGTGTAGCCGGAGATACGCAAACTCCGATCACTTCATGAAACCAAATGAGCGCTTGCGGGTCCATTTGGTTCATGAAAAAGGGTAGCCTACCGTACATCTGGTTAACCAACTGTCCACCATTTAGCTGGGGACCACCAGGAATCCTCTCAATGTTTAAGACGCTCGACGAGGCGTCTTTATTGCCGCCTCCACGGACCCCTCCTCCTCCTCCTCGCGCGGCGGCTGCTGCTGCTGCTGCTGCCGCCGCCAGCCTTTCTAAACCCGTTCGTGGATGTTTTGACACTTTTCCACGCAGTAAGGATCCACTGGCAGTCAGACTTGATAAAAAGTTGCTTTCAGCATGTTCCTCGCCCTGGTGGTGCGCGCGCTGGTGGCGCCAGCTCCTCGGAACGACGGCGCGCGGACCACCACCGCGCGGACCACCACCGCGCGGACCACCACCACGCGGACCACCACCGCGCGCCGTCGTTCCGAGGAGCTGGCGTCTCCGCCGCGCCGGCGTTCCTCGCATTGGTCCGCCGTCTAAACATTGATTCATTGATCCCAAGGCTACGTGCAGCAGATAGATTTCCTTATTTTTCAACCAGCTCGACTGACTTTAGCTGCGTTATATGTACTTCTTCGTTTGTTTTCCATGATGCATTTAGTAGTGTCTGTCTTAGCGAACTGCCTGTGCCCTGTCCCCTACATTTCCTGCTCGGGCCGCTTAAAGTTGGTGTCATACCGTGCATTTAGACTTAGAACGCCCTATAGTGTGTGTTAGGGGTGCAGGACGATGTGCCCGTGTGTTGTAAACATCCATACATTGGCCGCACCGCTGAATAAGCCGCAGGGTCCAAAGCACAAGAAAAAAGTAGCGGCTTATAGTCCGGAAAATACGGTAGTACATTGTCTTTATACCATTTAGAATCCCGATTTAAAAGAAGTTTTTTTAATGGGCAAAATTTGTATTGAATACGCACACATTCATTAGACGTTAGTAATAAACCGTAAGCATACCAAATCGATCTCCTGGTGCAGTTTCATTCATGAGAACTGAGTCTGTGACAGTTGTTGTGGGGGGTTTGCATAACTCTCTTACTATGGCTCTGGGAGTTTGCGGAACTCTCTTAAGGCTCTTTCAGAGTCTGGAATTTCGGTGGCCACCGCGAGCACCGCTCAGAGCACTGCTCGTGAGAAGTCCTGTGTGCACACTCGCCACAGTGCTGTCTTAAATATATGATATATCTCCTGCTTTATTTTGTTCACTACTGTTAAATTCAGTGTTGATGTTTGTGCGACGCATCGCACAGGAGGCATTTAGGGAAATACGGAACAAACCGCGTTCCGTTTCGATTCAATACGGAACACATCATTTAGTGTTCAATTAAGGAACGATTCCGTATTATACGGAACGGTTGTGAACCCTACCCCTGATACACTAGCAATATTTTGATCAATATCAACTAGCAATGTCAACATCAACGGGCAACATGATGAGACACATGGCAACAGGCAACACCTCCCATTAAAAGGGAATTCCACCCATTTTCATTTTTTCCTGAGAGTGTACAAATGTGAACCAAATGGACCCTAGCGGGTCCATTTGGTTCCATTTGTACACTCTCAGAAAAAAGGAGCCTTAATTTGCATTGAATAATTTTCTCCCAACTGCCACCCAACTCAAAATGTTCATTTAGCGGAATAATAAATAGTTATAAAATCCTTGTTTTTGTTCACCGCAGTGAAACAGCAGCAGCAGCCATGTTGTTTTCAGAAAAGAAAAGGGAGAAAGGGTCAGGTGACGCCAATGAGGGCTGTGATTGGAGGATTCCGAAATGTTGACCAGTAGAGGGCGCTAAAGATCTGACTTTTCTGAACAACCAGGAGTTGATCATTTTGTATAGAAAAGTGAAAAGTCAACGTTGATAATTGACGTTGCTTGTTGATGTTGATCAAAGCATTGCTAGGTGTATCAGGGCCCATAAAGGTATGTGTTACAGCAACCACACTGACACATAAAGATACAGCAACCACACTGACACATAAAGATACAGCAACCACACTGACACATAAAGATACAGCAACCACACTGACACATAAAGATACAGCAACCACACTGACACATAAAGATACAGCAACCACACTGACACATAAAGATACAGCAACCACACTGACACAAAGATACAGCAACCACACTGACAGATAAAGATACAGCAACCGCACTGACACATAAAGATACAGCAACCACACTGACACATAAAGATACAACCACACTGACACATAAAGATACAGCAACCACACTGACACATAAAGATACAGCAACCACACTGACACATAAAGGTGTTACAGCAACCACACTGACACATAAAGATACAGCAACCACACTGACACATAAAGATACAGCAACCACACTGACACATAAAGATACAGCAACCACACTGACACATAAAGATACAGCAACCACACTGACACATAAAGATACAGCAACCACACTGACACATAAAGGTGTTACAGCAACCACACTGACACATAAAGATACAGTAACCACACTGACACATAAAGATACAGCAACCACACTGACACATAAAGATACAGCAACCACACTGACACATAAAGATACAGTAACCACACTGACACATAAAGGTGTTACAGCAACCACACTGACACATAAAGGTGTTACAGCAACCACACTGACACTTAAAGATACAGCAACCACACTGACACATAAAGGTGTTACAGCAACCACACTGACACATAAAGATACAGCAACCACACTGACACATAAAGATACAGCAACCACACTGACACATAAAGATACAGCAACCACACTGACACATAAAGGTGATACAGCAAGCACACTGATTAGGAGCGGGTTAGCAAAACTATTGTTCACTTTTTGAGAAAAGCGTGAAAATTTGTACACGCATAGCCAAAGACATTCTAAAAATATTTGGATGTGGAGGTATCTTGAATTCCAAGATGACGGCCCCAAAATCCAAGATGTCTGCCCAGAAATGTGGTTTTTACTTCATAACTTGAAATGCATTGATTTTACGCCCCATAGGTATTGAACGTTAATACAAAGTTGGCCATTACGGACGATTTGGTACCAAGCACATGTCTGTATCTCCTACGGTTCTTGAGATACAGCATATAGGTACTTTCACAGATTGAGGAGAGCAAGACATTTGTAACATTGATTCTTAAGTCAATCAAATGGTCATACAGACATGAAAATTGGTACACACACTCTGCCAACCCCACTATTTCTAAAAGTACTGCATGCCCTGCAAAATTCCAAGATGGCAGCCCCCAAAATCCAAGATGTCTGTCAAAAAATGTGTTTTTTTTGGACTATGGGGCGTAAAATCAATGCATTTCAAGTTATGAAGGAAAAAACACATTTCTGGGCAAACATCTTGGATTTTGGGGGCCGCCATCTTGGAATTAAAGATACCTCCACATCCAAATATTTTTAGAATGTCTTTGGCTATGCGTGTACCAATTTTCACGCTTTTCTCAAAAAGTGCACAGTCCCTCCTAATAAGAGAGCTAACCCGCTCCACTATGACACATAAAGATACAGCAACCACACTAAAGAAAACAAACAAAGAGGTTGATCTAGAACATCTCTCTCTGTGTGTTCCAGATAAAGAATGAGAAAGCAGATCCTCCAGACTCCATGATGGAGGTGAAGGAGGAGGTGAAGAAGGATGTGAAGGAGGTGAAGAAGGAGGTTAAGAAAGAGGTGAAGAAGGAGGTGAAGAAACCTGCGTCTCCTCCTCCCAGGTAGATCAACCTTATCATCATTCTTACAACTGAAAATAAAACCAGGCTCATGTTTTAGGTTGTTGTTAGAGAAAGTAAGAGATGGAAGTTAAAGGACCACTTCACCACTTTTCAACGTATGTAAGGGATAACACCCGACGAGCCGGTGATTTGTTTCCTAATAACTGACCGAGGCGCAGCCGAGGTCAGTTATTAGGAAACCCTCCATCAGTAACCTCTCCCCTCTCTCTCTAGACTCCACAGTGTAGCAGAGGACCCTCCTCAGAGACCCTCCATCAGTAACCTCTCTCCATCAGTAACCTCTCTCCATCAGTAACCTCTCTCCATCAGTAACCTCTCTCCATCAGTAACCTCTCTCCATCAGTAACCTCTCTCCATCAGTAACCTCTCTCCATCAGTAACCTCTCTCCTCTCTCTCCATCAGTAACCTCTCTCCATCAGTAACCTCTCTCCTCTCTCTCCATCAGTAACCTCTCTCCATCAGTAACCTCTCTCCATCAGTAACCTCTCTCCATCAGTAACCTCTCTCCATCAGTAACCTCTCTCCATCAGTAACCTCTCTCCATCAGTAACCTCTCTCCTCTCTCTCCATCAGTAACCTCTCTCCATCAGTAACCTCTATCCTCTCTCCATCAGTAACCTCTCTCCATCAGTAACCTCTCCTCTCTCCATCAGTAACCTCTCTCCATCAGTAACCTCTCTCCATCAGTAACCTCTCTCCATCAGTAACCTCTCTCCATCAGTAACCTCTCTCTCCATCAGTAACCTCTCTCCATCAGTAACCTCTCTCCTCTCTCTCCATCAGTAACCTCTCTCCTCTCTCCATCAGTAACCTCTCCTCTCTCCATCAGTAACCTCTCTCCTCTCTCTCCATCAGTAACCTCTCTCCTCTCTCTCCATCAGTAACCTCTCTCCTCTCTCCATCAGTAACCTCTCTCCATCAGTAACCTCTCCCCTCTCTCCATCAGTAACCTCTCTCCATCAGTAACCTTTCTCCTCTCTCTCCATCAGTAACCTCTCTCCATCAGTAACCTCTCTCCATCAGTAACCTCTCTCCATCAGTAACCTCTCTCCTCTCTCTCCATCAGTAACCTCTCTCCTCTCTCCATCAGTAACCTCTCCTCTCTCCATCAGTAACCTCTCTCCTCTCTCTCCATCAGTAACCTCTCTCCTCTCTCCATCAGTAACCTCTCTCCATCAGTAACCTCTCCCCTCTCTCCATCAGTAACCTCTCTCCATCAGTAACCTCTCTCTATCAGTAACCTCTCTCCATCAGTAACCTCTCTCCATCAGTAACCTCTCTCCATCAGTAACCTCTCCTCTCTCCTCTCCTCTCTCTCCATCAGTAACCTCTCTCCATCAGTAACCTCTCTCCTCTCTCTCCATCAGTAACCTCTCTCCATCAGTAACCTCTCTCCATCAGTAACCTCTCTCCTCTCTCCATCAGTAACCTCTCTCCTCTCTCTCCATCAGTAACCTCTCTCCATCAGTAACCTCTCTCTATCAGTAACCTCTCTCCATCAGTAACCTCTCTCCATCAGTAACCTCTCCTCTCTCCTCTCCTCTCTCTCCATCAGTAACCTCTCTCCATCAGTAACCTCTCTCCATCAGTAACCTCTCTCCTCTCTCCATCAGTAACCTCTCTCCTCTCTCTCCATCAGTAACCTCTCTCTATCAGTAACCTCTCTCCATCAGTAACCTCTCTCCATCAGTAACCTCTCTCCATCAGTAACCTCTCCTCTCTCCTCTCCTCTCTCTCCATCAGTAACCTCTCTCCATCAGTAACCTCTCTCCATCAGTAACCTCTCTCCTCTCTCTCCATCAGTAACCTCTCTCCTCTCTCTCCATCAGTAACCTCTCTCCTCTCTCCATCAGTAACCTCTCTCCATCAGTAACCTCTCTCCATCAGTAACCTCTCTCCATCAGTAACCTCTCTCCATCAGTAACCTCTCTCCATCAGTAACCTCTCCTCTCTCCATCAGTAACCTCTCTCCATCAGTAACCTCTCTCCATCAGTAACCTCTCCTCTCTCCATCAGTAACCTCTCTCTCCATCAGTAACCTCTCTCTCCATCAGTAACCTCTCTCCATCAGTAACCTCTCTCCTCTCTCTCCATCAGTAACCTCTCTCCTCTCTCTCCATCAGTAACCTCTCTCCATCAGTAACCTCTCTCCTCTCTCTCCATCAGTAACCTCTCTCCATCAGTAACCTCTCTCCATCAGTAACCTCTCTCCATCAGTAACCTCTCTCCATCAGTAACCTCTCTCCATCAGTAACCTCTCTCCTCTCTCTCCATCAGTAACCTCTCTCCATCAGTAACCTCTCCTCTCTCCATCAGTAACCTCTCTCCATCAGTAACCTCTATCCTCTCTCCATCAGTAACCTCTCCTCTCTCCATCAGTAACCTCTCTCCATCAGTAACCTCTCTCCTCTCTCTCCATCAGTAACCTCTCTCCATCAGTAACCTCTCTCCATCAGTAACCTCTCTCCATCAGTAACCTCTCTCCTCTCTCTCCATCAGTAACCTCTCTCCATCAGTAACCTCTCTCCATCAGTAACCTCTCTCCATCAGTAACCTCTCTCCTCTCTCTCCATCAGTAACCTCTCTCCTCTCTCCATCAGTAACCTCTCTCCATCAGTAACCTCTCCTCTCTCCATCAGTAACCTCTCCTCTCTCCATCAGTAACCTCTCTCCTCTCTCTCCATCAGTAACCTCTCTCCTCTCTCCATCAGTAACCTCTCCTCTCTCCATCAGTAACCTCTCCCCTCTCTCCATCAGTAACCTCTCCTCTCTCCATCAGTAACCTCTCTCCATCAGTAACCTCTCCCCTCTCTCCATCAGTAACCTCTCTCCATCAGTAACCTCTCTCCATCAGTAACCTCTCCTCTCTCCATCAGTAACCTCTCTCCATCAGTAACCTCTCTCCTCTCTCTCCATCAGTAACCTCTCCTCTCTCCATCAGTAACCTCTCTCCATCAGTAACCTCTCCCCTCTCTCCATCAGTAACCTCTCTCCATCAGTAACCTCTCTCCATCAGTAACCTCTCTCCTCTCTCCATCAGTAACCTCTCTCCATCAGTAACCTCTCTCTATCAGTAACCTCTCTCTCCATCAGTAACCTCTCTCTCCATCAGTAACCTCTCCTCTCTCTCCATCAGTAACCTCTCTCCTCTCTCTCCATCAGTAACCTCTCTCTATCAGTAACCTCTCTCCTCTCTCTCCATCAGTAACCTCTCTCCATCAGTAACCTCTCTCTATCAGTAACCTCTCTCCTCTCTCTCCATCAGTAACCTCTCCTCTCTCTCCATCAGTAACCTCTCTCCTCTCTCTCCATCAGTAACCTCTCCCCTCTCTCCATCAGTAACCTCTCCCCTCTCTCTCCATCAGTAACCTCTCTCTCCATCAGTAACCTCTCCCCTCTCTCCATCAGTAACCTCTCCCCTCTCTCTCCATCAGTAACCTCTCTCCATCAGTAACCTCTCTCCATCAGTAACCTCTCTCTCCATCAGTAACCTCTCTCTCCATCAGTAACCTCTCTCTCCATCAGTAACCTCTCTCTCCATCAGTAACCTCTCCCCTCTCTCTCCATCAGTAACCTCTCTCCATCAGTAACCTCTCTCTCCATCAGTAACCTCTCTCTCCATCAGTAACCTCTCTCCATCAGTAACCTCTCTCCATCAGTAACCTCTCTCCTCTCTCTCCATCAGTAACCTCTCTCCTCTCTCTCCAGACTCCACAGTGTAGCAGAGGACCCTCCTCAGAGACCCTCCATCAGTAACCTCTCTCCATCAGTAACCTCTCTCCATCAGTAATCTCTCCTCTCTCTCCAGACTCCACAGTGTAGCAGAGGACCCTCCTCAGAGACCCTCCATCAGTCTAGACACCATCCTGAACCAGGAGGTCTACAGCCTGACGTCAGACCTTCGCAGCCTGATGCAGAGCCAGCAGGTGAACTACAGCTCCCAGCTGCCCCAGCGTCTGCCCCCCCAGCCCCGCACATGGACCCCCAACCGCCTGCCCTTCTCCGCCTTCGTCCAGCCCTACGTCACGCCCTCCGCCGGCCTGGTGGGGGCGCATGTGAGCGCCCTGACGGAGAGGATGGGCCCCCTGATACCCCCGGCCCCCCCTACGGCCCCCACGGCCCCCCCTACGGCCGATAATACGCCCCCTACAGGCCCTGCCGCTGCTGACAGCAAGGTAACACAAACACACGCATGTTCCATTGATACCGTAATTTCTGGATTATAAGCCGCACCTGGATACAAGCCGCACCAGCTAAATTTGGCGCGGAATACTGATTTTTCCTTGTATAAGCCGCACCTGACTATAAGCCGCACCAGGCTTATAGTCAGGTGCTTCATGTTAGAGCAGTGGTTTTCAACTTTTTCACAATTTAACAACATCTTCACCCCACAGACCCCAAAACTAAAGATTTCTTTTGGTTTTGACTTATGACTTATTGATTAAGTGGTGCTAATTTTAGATGTGTAATTTCATAACTCTTGAGAGTGTAAACATGAAACCAAATGGACCCGCTAGGGTCCATTTGGTTTCATTTTTACACTCTCAAAGAGTTACATCTGGTTAACCAAATTTCCATCATTTAGTCTGCGGAGCACACCTGGAACCTGGAAAATCCATAGATTAGCCGCACCGTTGTATAAGCCGCAGGCTTATAGTCCGGAAATAACGGTAATCACAGTGCTTTCAGGCGATTTTTCAGATGCCACCTGAAATAAAGCAGCGGGGTTGGGAAGGAGCGCTTGTTTTAGCCTGCCGGCTACTATTGGCAGGGTGGGGCGAAGCATAGTTTTGCTGAGGTTAGGGTTAGTAACTGCATAAAGCACTGTCTAGCTCCTAACTCTAACCTAACCATAAAATAACATGAAACTAGGCTATAGGCTTGGGCAATATACCGGTATTACCGTTTATCGCGATATTGGAAATCAATACCGAGTGATATCGTCAAATACCGACATTATATTGTATTCTATTAAAATATGAGCAATGAGACTTTTAATTGTAACTATAGAAACATTTTTCATTGTACACACATTGCCCTTATTTGGGCTAGACTTTTTGGAAACCATGTATTTCCAACTCCAGTTTGTCCCTATTCAGGCTGCTTGAACAGCAGAGCGCTCAGTTTCTGACACCTCAATGTCGCAATTCAGAGAAATAGGTGACTGGTGGAACGTGTCTGACCATGATTGCATGCCATTGTCATCTAGTGTTCAATACCGGTAATATTGAATATCAAGCTAATTAACACGTTATCAATACCGATATTAAAAAATCAATACCGCCAAAGACTACTAGGCGATGCCTAAACCTAAGCCTAACTCTAAACAATACTCAGTAGAACTATGCCTTAACCTAACTCTAACCATAACCTCAGTAAAACCTCCTTCGCCCCGCCCTACTAGTAGTATCCGGCAGGGTAAAACAAGCGCTCCTTCCCAAACCCCCTGCTTTATTTCAGGTGGCATCTGAAAAATTGCTACTTTGAGACAGGGCCCACTATTTAGTCAGAATTTGAGCCACAGGCTGGATTTGGGAAACCAAACAGTCCAACATACAGATCAAAATGACCATTAATCTTCTACATTCTCTAGTTGTGTAGACTTGGGATAATTCAGTTTTAACTCTCGAGTATAAACTTGAAACCAAATGGACCCGCAATTGGTCCATTTGGTTTCATGTTTACGCTCTCAGAGTTAATCTGGTTAACCAACTTTCCATCATTTAGCCTGGGGACCACCTGTTGAAAACCACTGCTTTGAGATCAGTGTTGCCAGCTGCCAAAATCCAAAATGCACAAGTGGCACTTCCAAAATGCACTAGAATGCGCTAGAGCAGTGGGTTTTCAACCATTTTCATACCAGGGCCCACTATTTATTCTGCATTTTAGCCCCAAAGGACCACCATTTGATGTTGAGTTTGGTCTCTCAGACTAATTTAGGAGAATTAACTGGCAAAACGTTGGTCGAAAAAAATAGCTATTCTTCTACATTTTCAAAATGCGTGGATTCAGATCTCTAAGGTCCTTTATAGAAGGAGGACTCTATCATAGAAGGGTAGCGTGTTTTCTGCACTATAAGGTGCACCGGATTATAAGGTGCACCTTCAATGAATGGCCTATTTTAGAACCTTTTCATATATAAGGCGCACTGGACTATCATCAGGGGTGCACATAAGTGGTGCTCCGGTGCTCAGGAGCACCAAAAATCCCACAATGAGCTGTCAATCCAGGGGTGGAAAGCTCCTTTGAGCACCACACAGCTGGGGCTCATAATGACTGCCTGACTGGGCCAGTAAAAAAAGCCTTGAAAATGAAATAATTCTAACTAAAGTCTAAAATACTACTAGTATTTGAATGGATGTAGAATGCAGGTAGTAGTACTACTACTAGGCTAGCCACTATTGCAACGCCCAAACTATCGCCCTGTACTGTAATACTGTACATTGATCAGGCTGTACGGAGTGGAAAAAAGGGGTCCCAGGGCCCAGCGATGGTCACCGCATTTTGGGAGCACCAAGTAACATCTCCAGGTGCTCCTCTGAGTACTGGACCAAAATAGTTATGTGCACCCCTGAGTATAAGGCGCAGAATAGAAGCTACTGCAGTTAATACAGAATAGAACCTACTGTAGTCAAACAATCTAGGTATATATAAGGCGCACTGGATTATAAGGCGTCCTGCTGAAAATTAACCGCTTTTAAGTGCGCCTTATAGTCCGGAAAATACGGTAATTGGTGGAAAACGAGCGTTTTATCTCTGGTGCCTGTCATCCAATGTCACCACAACTCACCAGCAAAGAAGCAACTAGATTTTCTGCCAGGAGTTTTTCACTCATTTTAGCGTTATGGGGGGGTCTGGAAAAAAGCTAAATATAGCGGCAAATGCGCCAAGTTGTCAACACTGATGGCGTGTGTGCGTGCGTGCGTGCGTGCGTGTGTGTGTGTGTGTGTGTGTGTGTGTGGACACTAGGGTTGCGACTAATGATTATTCTCATTATCAATTCATCAGGCGATTATTTAGACAATTAATCGATTCACCTGATCGCGAAACTTCAACTAACACCCTAAAATATATATTTTAGACATGTTCTAACTAACTAATTACCTAACTAACAATAATTTGAAATGAATTAAAGAGATGGTGTCTTTAGGCTTAAAGAAAGGAGAAATGCGTAGGGGTAAAAAGCGCTAGTGAACTTCATGATTATCATCATCATGGTTTAGGTCCAGAGCAGCCGTAAACCTGATCACCGCTCCTCCTCGTCCTCCAAGGCCGACGGCCCAGAGATGTACTCCCCGTCCCGCGTCACCCCGGGGTCCCCCGAACAGCAGACGGTAGGCCAGGGGTCCACCAGGGGTCACTAAATATAACTAAAAACACAAAACTAGAATTAAAAAAAAAAAAAAAAAAAAAAACATTTGAGTTCAGTGAAACTAATAAAAACTAAATATCACAGGTTCCAAAACCTATGATACATCTAAGTAGAAAAACTTTGAAACTAACTAGAACTAAGCATTTTCTCAAAATAAAAACTAGCAAACACACTCTTAAAGCTAACAAAAACTAATGATTCATGAAAATAAAATGTAAAAAACTAAAACTAAACTAAAATGAAATATCCAAAACTATTCTAACCCTGGTCGAACCTTCACAGGTCTGTACCGTAATCTGTAGATTCTGTAGAACAGTGGTTTTCAACCTTTTTGATGCCAGGGCCCACCATTTATTCAGAATTTGAGCCACGGACCACCACTTGAGGACATTTTAGCCCCCACAGACCCCAAAACTAAAGATTTATTTTGCTTTTGTCCAAATTCTAGTTGTGTAGACTAGGGCCAGTTCATGTGATGAATATTTTAACTCTTGAGAGTGTAAAAATGAAACCAAATGGACCCGCCAGGGTCCATTTCATTTGGTTTCATTTTTACGTTCTCAAGAGTCACATTTGATTAACCAACTTAGCTGGGGACCACCTGGAACCCTCTCAGGGACCACCTGTTGAAAACCCCTGCTGTAGAAGGATTGTTTGGTTTTAGTTAGCTTGTAGGTGGTTGTACTGTTCTCTTGACGCCATTCTCGAGCTGCTCGTGGATTTCCCGTTAGAATACCACCGCCGAACACGCGGACGGCTCGTATCACGCGGAAATGTAGATTTCATTCTTTAATCCAACTATTAGTCCGTGCGCATCGTCTGATGATCATCCCGTTGCTCACTTTCATTTGGGACAGAATTGGGGACAACTTTTTTTTTTCCCGTCCCATTCACATTCATTCAATCCAATGCATTCAAACGGCTCTCCTCCGGTTTGCCCCCTCAATGTCGCTGGCGCATGGGTTAAGCAGCCAGGGCTACACAGCTCTTCCTGACTTGTGACCCGGATGTTTTTGGGTACATCGCCAGATGATCGATTAGACAAGACAACAGACACAGCATAACAGAAACAGCACATCCTGTTTAGGAGATCTGAGCTTCAAAATAAGGGCTTTTTTACTGATCGAACTGGTTTGAGCCGCGGCAATGGAGAGAAAACAAAGAAGATCCGATCGCGGTCAATGAGTTAAAACTCTGAATGAACCACTATGGGTGCAGCACTTAAACTAAACTAATTCCCGGACTATAAGCCGCTACTTTTTTCACATGCTTTTGACCCTGCGGCTTATACAACGGTGCGGCCGATCTATGGATTTTCCAGGTTTCAGGTGGGCTCCGCAGACTAAATGATAGAAAGTTGGTTAACCAGATGTAACTCTTTGAGAGCGTAAAAATGAAACCAAATGGACCCTTGCGGGTCCATTTGGTTTCATGTTTACGCTCTCAAGAGTTATGATATTCACCATCTAAATTAGCACCACTTAATTAATAAGTCATAAGTCATGTTCATTTTGGTCTAATTTTGATGTTTTGCCTCTTTTGTTTGCCAAAATCCATCCTGGAATTGTGAACAAAACCAAAAGAAATCTTTAGTTTTGGGGTCTGTGGGGTGAAGATGTTGTTAAATTGTGAAAAAGTTGAAAACCACTGCTCTAACATGAAGCACCTGACTATAAGCCTGGTGAGGCTTATAGTCAGGTGCGGCTTATACAAGGAAAAATCAGTATTTTGCCCCAAATTTAGCTGGTGCGGCTTATATTCAGGTGCGGCTTATAATCCGGAAATTACGGTATTCATTAGAACAACTAACCCTAAAAGACCCTTCTGACAAAGAGCGATTAAACACAATGCCTTGTCTGTGCCGTGTGCAGTGTGCACCGACCAAATTCACCAACCAGGACCGGAAATACACAGAAATGCACTTTCAGGTCTTCTAAGCACAAACGCACAAGGCCCTTAACAAACCGTAACGGCGAGCACGCAGCACCATCTTAGCTTGCATCTTAGCATGTGACGTCATCACATCAACTGAGGCACGTCCACTCCTAAGTTCTATGCACTTGCTTTTAACTGACTATCCGTGATTTTATGTTGATTTCATATTTTATGCCTTATTTCAGGTCCTCACTGTACTGCTTCTTTGATGTTTTGCTATTTTAATGATCTCTTTAATTCATTCCCACTATGTTTGTCTTCTCTATTGCAATGCAAAGCACTTTGAGCTGCATTTATGTCATGAGGTGCTATACAAATAAAGCTTATTATTATTATAGGCTAGGTCTGCAGCTGGAGCCTTCACCAAACAGTCACCTGTAACTGTTTCAGAAAAGGAGTCTTATTGCTTCATGATATTGTGATAATACTGACACCACTAGGGATGTGAAAAAAGTCGGAAATTGACACGATTGTCGACACATGTTCACGGCGACACGAAAAAGTACAAGTCGACAAATCGCCTCTTTTTTTATATTAATGATTTTTATTTTGTATTCTTTGTAATTTCTTGTTCAAAACGTTATAACGTTACTGTTTTCAAGGGAAGAGAATTGCTTATTTCGGGTACCCTTATTACTAACACTGTACCGAGGACATGACTGTGCTGTGCGCGTCTGCGCTGCATCCTACTCCTCCTCCTTCCCCCCGCAGTCTGTCTCAAAGAAACGGCTATGATCGCTTATTTGCTAATTTTTTGGAACCACGGCACAAACACCTAAAGTTCACCACCGACGTTGTGAACATGTCACTGCATTCTTGTCAAATCTCGAGTCTTATTGCTTCATGATATTGTGATAATACGGTGCATTGTGACTTTAAGTTAGTGCTATACTAGCTACTAAACCTCTGTGGTATCATATCTACCCCCAGACTGCCCTACTAAACCTCTGTGGTATCATATCTACCCCCAGACTGCCCTACTAAACCTCTGTGGTATCATATCTACCCCCAGACTGCCCTACTAAACCTCTGTGGTATCATATCTACCCCAGACTGCCCTACTAAACCTCTGTGGTATCATATCTACCCCAGACTGCCCTACTAAACCTCTGTGGTATCATATCTACCCCAGACTGCCCTACTAAACCTCTGTGGTATCATATCTACCCCCAGACTGCCCTACTAAACCTCTGGTA
Organism: Benthosema pterotum; assembly: GCA_039105355.1. Taxonomy (NCBI): domain Eukaryota; kingdom Metazoa; phylum Chordata; class Actinopteri; order Myctophiformes; family Myctophidae; genus Benthosema; species Benthosema pterotum. The sequence goes on along the minus strand of CM076968.1, from coordinate 58,715,250 downwards.
TCATATCTACCCCCAGACTGCCCTACTAAACCTCTGTGGTATCATATCTACCCCCAGACTGCCCTACTAAACCTCTGTGGTATCATATCTACCCCCAGACTGCCCTACTAAACCTCTGTGGTATCATATCTACCCCCAGACTGCCCTACTAAACCTCTGTGGTATCATATCTACCCCTACTAAACCTCTGGTATCATATCTACCCCCAGACTGCCCTACTAAACCTCTGGTATCATATCTACCCCCAGACTGCCCTACTAAACCTCTGTGGTATCATATCTACCCCCAGACTGCCCTACTAAACCTCTGTGGTATCATATCTACCCCCAGACTGCCCTACTAAACCTCTGTGGTATCATATCTACCCCTACTAAACCTCTGGTATCATATCTACCCCCAGACTGCCCTACTAAACCTCTGTGGTATCATATCTACCCCAGACTGCCCTACTAAACCTCTGTGGTATCATATCTACCCCAGACTGCCCTACTAAACCTCTGTGGTATCATATCTACCCCCAGACTGCCCTACTAAACCTCTGGTATCATATCTACCCCAGACTGCCCTACTAAACCTCTGTGGTATCATATCTACCCCAGACTGCCCTACTAAACCTCTGTGGTATCATATCTACCCCCAGACTGCCCTACTAAACCTCTGTGGTATCATATCTACCCCAGACTGCCCTACTAAACCTCTGTGGTATCATATCTACCCCCAGACTGCCCTACTAAACCTCTGTGGTATCATATCTACCCCAGACTGCCCTACTAAACCTCTGTGGTATCATATCTACCCCAGACTGCCCTACTAAACCTCTGGTATCATATCTACCCCCAGACTGCCCTACTAAACCTCTGGTATCATATCTACCCCAGACTGCCCTACTAAACCTCTGTGGTATCATATCTACCCCCAGACTGCCCTACTAAACCTCTGTGGTATCATATCTACCCCAGACTGCCCTACTAAACCTCTGGTATCATATCTACCCCTACTAAACCTCTGTGGTATCATATCTACCCCCAGACTGCCCTACTAAACCTCTGTGGTATCATATCTACCCCCAGACTGCCCTACTAAACCTCTGGTATCATATCTACCCCCAGACTGCCCTACTAAACCTCTGGTATCATATCTACCCCCAGACTGCCCTACTAAACCTCTGTGGTATCATATCTACCCCAGACTGCCCTACTAAACCTCTGTGGTATCATATCTACCCCCAGACTGCCCTACTAAACCTCTGGTATCATATCTACCCCCAGACTGCCCTACTAAACCTCTGTGGTATCATATCTACCCCTACTAAACCTCTGTGGTATCATATCTACCCCAGACTGCCCTACTAAACCTCTGTGGTATCATATCTACCCCTACTAAACCTCTGGTATCATATCTACCCCCAGACTGCCCTACTAAACCTCTGTGGTATCATATCTACCCCCAGACTGCCCTACTAAACCTCTGTGGTATCATATCTACCCCCAGACTGCCCTACTAAACCTCTGGTATCATATCTACCCCTACTAAACCTCTGGTATCATATCTACCCCCAGACTGCCCTACTAAACCTCTGTGGTATCATATCTACCCCAGACTGCCCTACTAAACCTCTGGTATCATATCTACCCCAGACTGCCCTACTAAACCTCTGTGGTATCATATCTACCCCCAGACTGCCCTACTAAACCTCTGGTATCATATCTACCCCCAGACTGCCCTACTAAACCTCTGTGGTATCATATCTACCCCAGACTGCCCTACTAAACCTCTGGTATCATATCTACCCCCAGACTGCCCTACTAAACCTCTGTGGTATCATATCTACCCCTACTAAACCTCTGTGGTATCATATCTACCCCTACTAAACCTCTGTGGTATCATATCTACCCCAGACTGCCCTACTAAACCTCTGTGGTATCATATCTACCCCCAGACTGCCCTACTAAACCTCTGTGGTATCATATCTACCCCCAGACTGCCCTACTAAACCTCTGTGGTATCATATCTACCCCCAGACTGCCCTACTAAACCTCTGGTATCATATCTACCCCCAGACTGCCCTACTAAACCTCTGTGGTATCATATCTACCCCCAGACTGCCCTACTAAACCTCTGTGGTATCATATCTACCCCTACTAAACCTCTGTGGTATCATATCTACCCCAGACTGCCCTACTAAACCTCTGTGGTATCATATCTACCCCTACTAAACCTCTGTGGTATCATATCTACCCCCAGACTGCCCTACTAAACCTCTGGTATCATATCTACCCCCAGACTGCCCTACTAAACCTCTGTGGTATCATATCTACCCCCAGACTGCCCTACTAAACCTCTGTGGTATCATATCTACCCCTACTAAACCTCTGTGGTATCATATCTACCCCAGACTGCCCTACTAAACCTCTGGTATCATATCTACCCCCAGACTGCCCTACTAAACCTCTGTGGTATCATATCTACCCCCAGACTGCCCTACTAAACCTCTGTGGTATCATATCTACCCCTACTAAACCTCTGTGGTATCATATCTACCCCTACTAAACCTCTGGTATCATATCTACCCCCAGACTGCCCTACTAAACCTCTGGTATCATATCTACCCCCAGACTGCCCTACTAAACCTCTGTGGTATCATATCTACCCCAGACTGCCCTACTAAACCTCTGGTATCATATCTACCCCCAGACTGCCCTACTAAACCTCTGTGGTATCATATCTACCCCAGACTGCCCTACTAAACCTCTGTGGTATCATATCTACCCCCAGACTGCCCTACTAAACCTCTGGTATCATATCTACCCCCAGACTGCCCTACTAAACCTCTGTGGTATCATATCTACCCCTACTAAACCTCTGTGGTATCATATCTACCCCCAGACTGCCCTACTAAACCTCTGTGGTATCATATCTACCCCCAGACTGCCCTACTAAACCTCTGTGGTATCATATCTACCCCCAGACTGCCCTACTAAACCTCTGTGGTATCATATCTACCCCAGACTGCCCTACTAAACCTCTGTGGTATCATATCTACCCCCAGACTGCCCTACTAAACCTCTGTGGTATCATATCTACCCCCAGACTGCCCTACTAAACCTCTGGTATCATATCTACCCCCAGACTGCCCTACTAAACCTCTGTGGTATCATATCTACCCCCAGACTGCCCTACTAAACCTCTGTGGTATCATATCTACCCCAGACTGCCCTACTAAACCTCTGGTATCATATCTACCCCCAGACTGCCCTACTAAACCTCTGGTATCATATCTACCCCAGACTGCCCTACTAAACCTCTGTGGTATCATATCTACCCCCAGACTGCCCTACTAAACCTCTGTGGTATCATATCTACCCCAGACTGCCCTACTAAACCTCTGTGGTATCATATCTACCCCAGACTGCCCTACTAAACCTCTGTGGTATCATATCTACCCCAGACTGCCCTACTAAACCTCTGTGGTATCATATCTACCCCCAGACTGCCCTACTAAACCTCTGGTATCATATCTACCCCAGACTGCCCTACTAAACCTCTGTGGTATCATATCTACCCCCAGACTGCCCTACTAAACCTCTGGTATCATATCTACCCCCAGACTGCCCTACTAAACCTCTGTGGTATCATATCTACCCCAGACTGCCCTACTAAACCTCTGGTATCATATCTACCCCCAGACTGCCCTACTAAACCTCTGTGGTATCATATCTACCCCAGACTGCCCTACTAAACCTCTGTGGTATCATATCTACCCCAGACTGCCCTACTAAACCTCTGTGGTATCATATCTACCCCCAGACTGCCCTACTAAACCTCTGGTATCATATCTACCCCCAGACTGCCCTACTAAACCTCTGTGGTATCATATCTACCCCTACTAAACCTCTGGTATCATATCTACCCCCAGACTGCCCTACTAAACCTCTGGTATCATATCTACCCCCAGACTGCCCTACTAAACCTCTGTGGTATCATATCTACCCCAGACTGCCCTACTAAACCTCTGTGGTATCATATCTACCCCCAGACTGCCCTACTAAACCTCTGTGGTATCATATCTACCCCCAGACTGCCCTACTAAACCTCTGTGGTATCATATCTACCCCCAGACTGCCCTACTAAACCTCTGTGGTATCATATCTACCCCAGACTGCCCTACTAAACCTCTGTGGTATCATATCTACCCCCAGACTGCCCTACTAAACCTCTGTGGTATCATATCTACCCCCAGACTGCCCTACTAAACCTCTGGTATCATATCTACCCCCAGACTGCCCTACTAAACCTCTGTGGTATCATATCTACCCCCAGACTGCCCTACTAAACCTCTGTGGTATCATATCTACCCCAGACTGCCCTACTAAACCTCTGTGGTATCATATCTACCCCCAGACTGCCCTACTAAACCTCTGTGGTATCATATCTACCCCCAGACTGCCCTACTAAACCTCTGTGGTATCATATCTACCCCAGACTGCCCTACTAAACCTCTGTGGTATCATATCTACCCCTACTAAACCTCTGTGGTATCATATCTACCCCCAGACTGCCCTACTAAACCTCTGTGGTATCATATCTACCCCAGACTGCCCTACTAAACCTCTGTGGTATCATATCTACCCCCAGACTGCCCTACTAAACCTCTGTGGTATCATATCTACCCCCAGACTGCCCTACTAAACCTCTGTGGTATCATATCTACCCCTACTAAACCTCTGTGGTATCATATCTACCCCTACTAAACCTCTGTGGTATCATATCTACCCCAGACTGCCCTACTAAACCTCTGTGGTATCATATCTACCCCCAGACTGCCCTACTAAACCTCTGGTATCATATCTACCCCCAGACTGCCCTACTAAACCTCTGTGGTATCATATCTACCCCAGACTGCCCTACTAAACCTCTGTGGTATCATATCTACCCCAGACTGCCCTACTAAACCTCTGTGGTATCATATCTACCCCAGACTGCCCTACTAAACCTCTGTGGTATCATATCTACCCCTACTAAACCTCTGTGGTATCATATCTACCCCAGACTGCCCTACTAAACCTCTGGTATCATATCTACCCCAGACTGCCCTACTAAACCTCTGTGGTATCATATCTACCCCTACTAAACCTCTGTGGTATCATATCTACCCCAGACTGCCCTACTAAACCTCTGTGGTATCATATCTACCCCAGACTGCCCTACTAAACCTCTGTGGTATCATATCTACCCCAGACTGCCCTACTAAACCTCTGTGGTATCATATCTACCCCCAGACTGCCCTACTAAACCTCTGGTATCATATCTACCCCCAGACTGCCCTACTAAACCTCTGTGGTATCATATCTACCCCCAGACTGCCCTACTAAACCTCTGTGGTATCATATCTACCCCCAGACTGCCCTACTAAACCTCTGGTATCATATCTACCCCAGACTGCCCTACTAAACCTCTGTGGTATCATATCTACCCCAGACTGCCCTACTAAACCTCTGTGGTATCATATCTACCCCAGACTGCCCTACTAAACCTCTGTGGTATCATATCTACCCCAGACTGCCCTACTAAACCTCTGGTATCATATCTACCCCAGACTGCCCTACTAAACCTCTGGTATCATATCTACCCCCAGACTGCCCTACTAAACCTCTGGTATCATATCTACCCCTACTAAACCTCTGTGGTATCATATCTACCCCCAGACTGCCCTACTAAACCTCTGTGGTATCATATCTACCCCCAGACTGCCCTACTAAACCTCTGTGGTATCATATCTACCCCCAGACTGCCCTACTAAACCTCTGTGGTATCATATCTACCCCCAGACTGCCCTACTAAACCTCTGTGGTATCATATCTACCCCTACTAAACCTCTGGTATCATATCTACCCCCAGACTGCCCTACTAAACCTCTGTGGTATCATATCTACCCCAGACTGCCCTACTAAACCTCTGTGGTATCATATCTACCCCAGACTGCCCTACTAAACCTCTGTGGTATCATATCTACCCCCAGACTGCCCTACTAAACCTCTGTGGTATCATATCTACCCCCAGACTGCCCTACTAAACCTCTGTGGTATCATATCTACCCCTACTAAACCTCTGGTATCATATCTACCCCTACTAAACCTCTGTGGTATCATATCTACCCCAGACTGCCCTACTAAACCTCTGTGGTATCATATCTACCCCAGACTGCCCTACTAAACCTCTGTGGTATCATATCTACCCCCAGACTGCCCTACTAAACCTCTGGTATCATATCTACCCCCAGACTGCCCTACTAAACCTCTGTGGTATCATATCTACCCCAGACTGCCCTACTAAACCTCTGTGGTATCATATCTACCCCAGACTGCCCTACTAAACCTCTGTGGTATCATATCTACCCCTACTAAACCTCTGTGGTATCATATCTACCCCAGACTGCCCTACTAAACCTCTGGTATCATATCTACCCCAGACTGCCCTACTAAACCTCTGTGGTATCATATCTACCCCTACTAAACCTCTGGTATCATATCTACCCCCAGACTGCCCTACTAAACCTCTGTGGTATCATATCTACCCCCAGACTGCCCTACTAAACCTCTGTGGTATCATATCTACCCCAGACTGCCCTACTAAACCTCTGGTATCATATCTACCCCTACTAAACCTCTGGTATCATATCTACCCCTACTAAACCTCTGTGGTATCATATCTACCCCTACTAAACCTCTGTGGTATCATATCTACCCCAGACTGCCCTACTAAACCTCTGTGGTATCATATCTACCCCCAGACTGCCCTACTAAACCTCTGTGGTATCATATCTACCCCAGACTGCCCTACTAAACCTCTGTGGTATCATATCTACCCCTACTAAACCTCTGTGGTATCATATCTACCCCAGACTGCCCTACTAAACCTCTGTGGTATCATATCTACCCCAGACTGCCCTACTAAACCTCTGTGGTATCATATCTACCCCAGACTGCCCTACTAAACCTCTGTGGTATCATATCTACCCCTACTAAACCTCTGTGGTATCATATCTACCCCAGACTGCCCTACTAAACCTCTGTGGTATCATATCTACCCCAGACTGCCCTACTAAACCTCTGGTATCATATCTACCCCCAGACTGCCCTACTAAACCTCTGTGGTATCATATCTACCCCCAGACTGCCCTACTAAACCTCTGGTATCATATCTACCCCCAGACTGCCCTACTAAACCTCTGTGGTATCATATCTACCCCCAGACTGCCCTACTAAACCTCTGGTATCATATCTACCCCCAGACTGCCCTACTAAACCTCTGTGGTATCATATCTACCCCCAGACTGCCCTACTAAACCTCTGTGGTATCATATCTACCCCAGACTGCCCTGCCCCCCGGCAGTGGCTCCGCCCTCCTGGCCAACAGCCTGATTGGTCAGATGAAACCTGAGATGTTCAGCAGCCTGTTGGAGGTCTTCAAAGACGTCACCAAGAACACCGTCAAGTTCTACATCCACTCTGAGGAGGACGGCAGCGGCTCCAAGACCATCTGCACCGAGATACAGGTAGGCAGCGGCTCCAAGACCATCTGCACCGAGATACAGGTAGGCAGCGGCTCCAAGACCATCTGCACCGAGATACAGGTACTGACACTATCTGCACTGAGATACAGGTACTGACACCACTATCTGCACCGAGATACAGGTACTGACACCACTATCTGTACTGAGATACAGGTACTGACACCACTATCTGTACTGAGATACAGGTACTGACACCACTATCTGTACTGAGATACAGGTACTGACACCACTATCTGTACTGAGATACAGGTACTGACACCACTATCTGTACTGAGATACAGGTACTGACACTATCTGTACTGAGATACAGGTACTGACACTATCTGTACTGAGATACAGGTACTGACACCACTATCTGTACTGAGATACAGGTACTGACACCACTATCTGTACTGAGATACAGGTACTGACACCACTATCTGTACTGAGATACAGGTACTGACACCACTATCTGTACTGAGATACAGGTACTGACACCACTATCTGTACTGAGATACAGGTACTGACACCACTATCTGTACTGAGATACAGGTACTGACACTATCTGTACCGAGATACAGGTACTGACACCACTATCTGCACCGAGATACAGGTACTGACACTATCTGTACCGAGATACAGGTACTGAGACCACTATCTGCACCGAGATACAGGTACTGACACCACTATCTGTACCGAGATACAGGTACTGACACCACTATCTGTACTGAGATACAGGTAGGCAACGGCTCCAAGACCATCTGCACCGAGATACAGGTACTGACACCACTATCTGTACTGAGATACAGGTAGGCAACGGCTCCAAGACCATCTGCACCGAGATACAGGTACTGAGACCATCTGTACTGAGATACAGGTAGGCAGCGGCTCCAAGACCATCTGCACCGAGATACAGGTAGGCAGCGGCTCCAAGACCATCTGCACCGAGATACAGGTAGGCAGCGGCTCCAAGACCATCTGCACCGAGATACAGGTAGGCAGCGGCTCCAAGACCATCTGCACCGAGATACAGGTAGGCAGCGGCTCCAAGATCATCTGCACCGAGATACAGGTACTGAGACTATCTGTACTGAGATACAGGTACTGAGACCATCTGTACTGAGATACAGGTAGGCAGCGGCTCCAAGACCATCTGTACTGAGATACAGGTACTGAGACCACTATCTGTACTGAGATACAGGTACTGACACCACTATCTGTACTGAGATACAGGTACTGACACCACTATCTGCACCGAGATACAGGTACTGACACCACTATCTGTACTGAGATACAGGTACTGACACCACTATCTGTACTGAGATACAGGTACTGACACCACTATCTGTACTGAGATACAGGTACTGACACCACTATCTGCACCGAGATACAGGTACTGACACCACTATCTGTACTGAGATACAGGTACTGACACCACTATCTGTACTGAGATACAGGTACTGACACCACTATCTGTACTGAGATACAGGTACTGACACCACTATCTGCACCGAGATACAGGTACTGACACCACTATCTGTACTGAGATACAGGTACTGACACCACTATCTGTACTGAGATACAGGTACTGACACCACTATCTGTACTGAGATACAGGTACTGACACCACTATCTGCACCGAGATACAGGTACTGAGACCACTATCTGTACTGAGATACAGGTACTGACACCACTATCTGTACTGAGATACAGGTACTGACACCACTATCTGTACTGAGATACAGGTACTGACACTATCTGTACTGAGATACAGGTACTGACACCACTATCTGTACTGAGATACAGGTACTGACACCACTATCTGTACTGAGATACAGGTACTGACACTATCTGTACTGAGATACAGGTACTGACACCACTATCTGTACTGAGATACAGGTACTGACACCACTATCTGTACTGAGATACAGGTACTGACACCACTATCTGTACTGAGATACAGGTACTGACACCACTATCTGTACTGAGATACAGGTACTGACACCACTATCTGTACTGAGATACAGGTACTGACACCACTATCTGTACTGAGATACAGGTACTGACACCACTATCTGTACTGAGATACAGGTACTGACACCACTATCTGTACTGAGATACAGGTACTGACACTATCTGTACTGAGATACAGGTACTGACACCACTATCTGCACCGAGATACAGGTACTGACACCACTATCTGTACTGAGATACAGGTACTGACACCACTATCTGCACCGAGATACAGGTACTGAGACCACTATCTGTACTGAGATACAGGTACTGACACCACTATCTGCACCGAGATACAGGTACTGAGACCACTATCTGTACTGAGATACAGGTACTGACACCACTATCTGTACTGAGATACAGGTACTGACACCACTATCTGTACTGAGATACAGGTACTGACACTATCTGTACTGAGATACAGGTACTGACACCACTATCTGTACTGAGATACAGGTACTGACACCACTATCTGTACTGAGATACAGGTACTGACACTATCTGTACTGAGATACAGGTACTGACACCACTATCTGTACTGAGATACAGGTACTGACACCACTATCTGTACTGAGATACAGGTACTGACACCACTATCTGTACTGAGATACAGGTACTGACACCACTATCTGTACTGAGATACAGGTACTGACACCACTATCTGTACTGAGATACAGGTACTGACACCACTATCTGTACTGAGATACAGGTACTGACACCACTATCTGTACTGAGATACAGGTACTGACACCACTATCTGTACTGAGATACAGGTACTGACACCATCTGTACTGAGATACAGGTACTGACACCACTATCTGTACTGAGATACAGGTACTGACACCATCTGTACTGAGATACAGGTACTGACACCACTATCTGTACTGAGATACAGGTACTGACACCACTATCTGTACTGAGATACAGGTACTGACACCACTATCTGTACCGAGATACAGGTACTGACACCACTATCTGTACTGAGATACAGGTACTGACACTATCTGTACTGAGATACAGGTACTGACACTATCTGTACCGAGATACAGGTACTGACACTATCTGTACTGAGATACAGGTACTGACACTATCTGTACTGAGATACAGGTACTGACACTATCTGTACTGAGATACAGGTACTGACACCATCTGTACTGAGATACAGGTACTGACACTATCTGTACTGAGATACAGGTACTGACACTATCTGTACCGAGATACAGGTACTGACACTATCTGTACTGAGATACAGGTACTGACACTATCTGTACTGAGATACAGGTACTGACACTATCTGTACTGAGATACAGGTACTGACACCACTATCTGTACTGAGATACAGGTACTGACACCACTATCTGTACTGAGATACAGGTACTGACACCACTATCTGTACTGAGATACAGGTACTGACACCACTATCTGTACTGAGATACAGGTACTGACACCACTATCTGTACTGAGATACAGGTACTGACACTATCTGTACTGAGATACAGTTACTGACACTATCTGTACTGAGATACAGGTACTGACACTATCTGTACTGAGATACAGGTACTGACACTATCTGTACTGAGATACAGGTACTGACACTATCTGTACTGAGATACAGGTACTGACACTATCTGTACTGAGATACAGGTACTGACACCACTATCTGTACTGAGATACAGGTACTGACACCACTATCTGTACTGAGATACAGGTACTGACACTATCTGTACTGAGATACAGGTACTACCACTATCTGTACTGAGATACAGGTACTGACACTATCTGTACTGAGATACAGGTACTGACACTATCTGTACTGAGATACAGGTACTGACACCACTATCTGTACTGAGATACAGGTACTGACACCATCTGTACTGAGATACAGGTACTGACACCACTATCTGTACTGAGATACAGGTACTGACACTATCTGTACTGAGATACAGGTACTGACACCACTATCTGTACTGAGATACAGGTACTGACACTATCTGTACTGAGATACAGGTACTGACACTATCTGTACTGAGATACAGGTACTGACACCACTATCTGTACTGAGATACAGGTACTGACACTATCTGTACTGAGATACAGGTACTGACACCACTATCTGTACTGAGATACAGGTACTGACACCACTATCTGTACTGAGATACAGGTACTGACACTATCTGTACTGAGATACAGGTACTGACACTATCTGTACTGAGATACAGGTACTGACACCACTATCTGTACTGAGATACAGGTACTGACACCATCTGTACTGAGATACAGGTACTGACACCATCTGTACTGAGATACAGGTACTGACACCATCTGTACTGAGATACAGGTACTGACACCATCTGTACTGAGATACAGGTACTGACACCATCTGTACTGAGATACAGGTACTGACACCACTATCTGTACTGAGATACAGGTACTGACACCATCTGTACTGAGATACAGGTACTGACACCACTATCTGTACTGAGATACAGGTACTGACACCACTATCTGTACTGAGATACAGGTACTGACACCACTATCTGTACTGAGATACAGGTACTGACACCATCTGTACTGAGATACAGGTACTGACACCACTATCTGTACTGAGATACAGGTACTGACACCACTATCTGTACTGAGATACAGGTACTGACACCATCTGTACTGAGATACAGGTACTGACACCACTATCTGTACTGAGATACAGGTACTGACACCACTATCTGTACTGAGATACAGGTACTGACACCATCTGTACTGAGATACAGGTACTGACATCACTATCTGTACTGAGATACAGGTACTGACACCACTATCTGTACTGAGATACAGGTACTGACACCATCTGTACTGAGATACAGGTACTGACACCACTATCTGTTCTGAGATACAGGTACTGACACTATCTGCACTGAGATATAGGTACTGACACTATCTGCACTGAGATATAGGTACTGACACTATCTGTACTGAGATACAGGTACTGACACTATCTGCACTGAGATATAGGTACTGACACTATCTGTACTGAGATACAGGTACTGACACCACTATCTGTACTGAGATACAGGTACTGACACTATCTGCACTGAGATACAGGTACTGACACTATCTGTACTGAGATACAGGTACTGACACCACTATCTGTACTGAGATACAGGTACTGACACTATCTGCACTGAGATACAGGTACTGACACTATCTGTACTGAGATACAGGTACTGACACCACTATCTGTACTGAGATACAGGTACTGACACTATCTGCACTGAGATATAGGTACTGACACTATCTGCACTGAGATATAGGTACTGACACTATCTGTACTGAGATACAGGTACTGACACTATCTGCACTGAGATATAGGTACTGACACTATCTGCACTGAGATATAGGTACTGACACTATCTGTACTGAGATATAGGTACTGACACCACTATCTGTACTGAGATACAGGTACTGACACTATCTGTACTGAGATACAGGTACTGACACTATCTGCACTGAGATATAGGTACTGACACTATCTGTACTGAGATATAGGTACTGACACTATCTGTACTGAGATACAGGTACTGACACTATCTGTACTGAGATACAGGTACTGACACCACTATCTGTACTGAGATACAGGTACTGACACCACTATCTGTACTGAGATACAGGTACTGACACCACTATCTGTACTGAGATACAGGTACTGACACCACTATCTGCACTGAGATACAGGTACTGACACTATCTGTACTGAGATACAGGTACTGACACCACTATCTGTACTGAGATATAGGTACTGACACTATATGCACTGAGATATAGGTACTGACACTATCTGTACTGAGATACAGGTACTGACACTACCATCTGGAGTACCTCCAGAGTTTAGGGAACAGAGAGTGTTACTGTAATAACCCTGGTTCTCTGTGTCTCTCTTCTACTGTTACTGTAATAACCCTGGTTCTCTGTGTCTCTGTAGGAGTACCTCCAGAGTTTAGGGAACAGAGAGTGTTACTGTAATAACCCTGGTTCTCTGTGTCTCTGTAGGAGTACCTCCAGAGTTTAGGGAACAGAGAGTGTTACTGTAATAACCCTGGTTCTCTGTGTCTCTGTAGGAGTACCTCCAGAGTTTAGGGAACAGAGAGTGTTACTGTAATAACCCTGGTTCTCTGTGTCTCTGTAGGAGTACCTCCAGAGTTTAGGGAACAGAGTGTTACTGTAATAACCCTGGTTCTCTGTGTCTCTGTAGGAGTACCTCCAGAGTTTAGGGAACAGAGTGTTACTGTAATAACCCTGGTTCTCTGTGTCTCTGTAGGAGTACCTCCAGAGTTTAGGGAACAGAGAGTGGTACTGCAATAACCCTGGTTCTCTGTGTCTCTGTAGGAGTACCTCCAGAGTTTAGGGAACAGAGAGTGTTACTGTAATAACCCTGGTTCTCTGTGTCTCTGTAGGAGTACCTCCAGAGTTTAGGGAACAGAGTGTTACTGTAATAACCCTGGTTCTCTGTGTCTCTGTAGGAGTACCTCCAGAGTTTAGGGAACAGAGTGTTACTGTAATAACCCTGGTTCTCTGTGTCTCTGTAGGAGTACCTCCAGAGTTTAGGGAACAGAGAGTGTTACTGTAATAACCCTGGTTCTCTGTGTCTCTGTAGGAGTACCTCCAGAGTTTAGGGAACAGAGAGTGTTACTGTAATAACCCTGGTTCTCTGTGTCTCTGTAGGAGTACCTCCAGAGTTTAGGGAACAGAGTGTTACTGTAATAACCCTGGTTCTCTGTGTCTCTGTAGGAGTACCTCCAGAGTTTAGGGAACAGAGAGTGTTACTGTAATAACCCTGGTTCTCTGTGTCTCTGTAGGAGTATCTCCAGAGTTTAGGGAACAGAGAGTGTTACTGTAATAACCCTGGTTCTCTGTGTGTCTCTGTAGGAGTACCTCCAGAGTTTAGGGAACAGAGAGTGTGTTCCTCAGGCGTTCCTGGAGAACAGCGGCAGCATGGACAAACTGCTGATCATCATCCAGAACACTGACATCGCTGCACACGTCCACAAGGTAGGAATAACTAGACCTGTTTACTCTACAGCCCTGTTCTAGGACAATAGGGCATGGCCTACTTGTGCGCAATATGCAAGTTGGCACTCTGAGCAGTTCTAGTTGTTTATAAACAACTATAAAAAAAAAAAAAAAAGCATGGAATGAACATGGAAATATCCAAGCTTGTATTTTTCAGATTTAAATGCTGCTGTTTAAATAACAGCAGCAGACCTGCAACCTCAAACCACATTTCTATCTTGTAGACATGCTACTCAGGGCTCGACACTGCGACTAGGTGGTCGAATTTGCGACCCAAATATACACAGTGCGAGTTGTAAAAGTTGGGATTAAGGCAAGGCAAGCACACATTCTATGAGTTGTCATTCTATACCTAAATGTATGCTACTGTAGTACGAGGGAGTTGTTCGCTAAAATAAGCAGCTAACAACATGTTGAAGTTCGATGCATTCTTGGCTTGAAGATGTCTCCTTCTTGCAAACATGCCACAGAGCGCTCAATGCACAGTCGCATGAAGGAAATAATTGCTTGCTACAACTCGCCAACACGTTAAATAATAAAGTTACTTGTAAAGTACGCACTCGCACGCACATGACGGATTCATATTGATCAAAAACAACCCATAGCACCCTGCTTACAAAAGCACAGTGTGAAATGATATTATAGTATAGAGAGAAAACTCTGTTCACTTGAAATGAAATAAAACATTCTATCTGCAAATACTTTATCAAACAATGTGTTAAAAGAATATGTATTTTGTACTAATTATAGTAATCAAATGTTTGGTATTGTCCAATCAGATCCCAGCCCTGGTCTCTCTAAAGAAGTTGTCGTCGGTGAGTTTTGCCGGCGTTGACTCCCTGGACGACGTGAAGAACCACACCTACAACGAGCTGTTTGTGTCCGGAGGATTCATCGTGTCTGACGAGTTTGTGCTCAGTCCTGAACTCATCACACAGGGTAAGCATCATGGGCCCCTGGGCCGCCGCCAGCCATAGTTAACCCATTTACCGCCTACGCTAGGACCGAAACACGACGAATCATAGATTTCATTCCTTAATCCATCTATTAATCTAAGCGCATTCTCTGACGATCGTTGCGTTGTTGACTTTTATTTGGGACAGAATAGGCACGGCCATTCTTTTTTTTTTGCACCCGCAAACATTCTATCCAATTCATTCAAATAGCATTTTCTCAGATTAGGCCCCTGAATGTCGTTTGCGCATGGGTAAAACAACTAGGTCTAAACGTCACTTCCTGGACGTTTAGTGCCCCCAAATCTCCCCTAACCCCTACAGGTTGAGTGTGTGGAGGGGCGACGCCGTACCACAACTCAACTGGAATACATCATTGGAGGCCATTATGACATATTGTGTTTCTACTAACGTAACATGGGTTTGTGTTTGTTTGTGTTTTTCAGAACGGTTACAGGCTCTACTGAGCTTCTTGTTGTTTTTGTTGTTGTTGTTGTTGTTGTTTTTCAGAACGGTTACAGGCTCTACTGAGCTTCTTGTTGTTGTTTTTCAGAACGGTTACAGGCTCTACTGAGCTTCTTGTTGTTTTTCAGAACGGTTACAGGCTCTACTGAGCTTCTTGTTGTTTTTCAGAACGGTTACAGGCTCTACTGAGCTTCTTGTTGTTGTTGTTGTTTTTCAGAACGGTTACAGGCTCTACTGAGCTTCTTCTTCTTGTTTTTTCAGAACGGTTACAGGCTCTACTGAGCTTCTTCTTCTTGTTTTTTCAGAACGGTTACAGGCTCTACTGAGCTTCTTCTTGTTTTTTCAGAACGGTTACAGGCTCTACTGAGCTTCTTCTTCTTGTTTTTTCAGAACGGTTACAGGCTCTACTGAGCTTCTTCTTCTTGTTTTTTTCAGAACGGTTACAGGCTCTACTGAGCTTCTTGTTGTTTTTCAGAACGGTTACAGGCTCTACTGAGCTTCTTGTTGTTTTTCAGAACGGTTACAGGCTCTACTGAGCTTCTTGTTGTTTTTCAGAACGGTTACAGGCTCTACTGAGCTTCTTGTTGTTGTTTTTCAGAACGGTTACAGGCTCTACTGAGCTTCTTGTTGTTGTTGTTGTTTTTCAGAACGGTTACAGGCTCTACTGAGCTTCCTGTTGTTGTTGTTGTTGTTTTTCAGAACGGTTACAGGCTCTACTGAGCTTCTTGTTGTTTTTCAGAACGGTTACAGGCTCTACTGAGCTTCTTGTTGTTGTTTTTCAGAACGGTTACAGGCTCTACTGAGCTTCCTGTTGTTGTTTTTTCAGAACGGTTACAGGCTCTACTGAGCTTCTTCTTGTTTTTTCAGAACGGTTACAGGCTCTACTGAGCTTCTTCTTCTTGTTTTTTCAGAACGGTTACAGGCTCTACTGAGCTTCTTCTTCTTGTTTTTTCAGAACGGTTACAGGCTCTACTGAGCTTCTTGTTTTTCAGAACGGTTACAGGCTCTACTGAGCTTCTTGTTTTTCAGAACGGTTACAGGCTCTACTGAGCTTCTTGTTTTTCAGAACGGTTACAGGCTCTACTGAGCTTCTTGTTGTTTTTCAGAACGGTTACAGGCTCTACTGAGCTTCTTGTTGTTGTGTTGGGCCGCCGCCAGCCATAGTTAACCCATTTACCGCCTACGCTAGGACCGAAGCACGACGAATTATAGATTTCATTCCTTAATCCATCTATTAATCTAAGCGCATTGTCTGACGATCGTTGCGTTGTTGACTTTTATTTGGGACAGAATAGGCGCGGCCATTCATTTTTTTTTGCACCCGCACCCATTCTATCTAATTCATTCAAATAGCATTTTCTCAGATTAGGCCCCTGAATGTCGTTTGCGCATGGGTAAAACAACTAGGACTAAACGTCACTTCCTGGACGTTTAGTGCCCCCAAATCTCCCCTAACCCCTACAGGTTGAGTGTGTGGAGGGGCGACGCCGTACCACAACTCAACTGGAATACATCATTGGAGGCCATTATGACATATTGTGTTTCTACTAACGTAACATGGGTTTGTGTTTGTTTGTGTCATTTAGAACGGTTACAGGCTCTACTGAGCTTGTTGTTGTTGTTGTTGTTGTTGTTGTTGTTGTTGTTGTTTTTCAGAACGGTTACAGGCTCTACTGAGCTTCTTGTTGTTGTTGTTGTTTTTCAGAACGGTTACAGGCTCTACTGAGCTTCCTGTTGTTGTTTTTCAGAACGGTTACAGGCTCTACTGAGCTTCCTGTTGTTGTTTTTCAGAACGGTTACAGGCTCTACTGAGCTTCCTGTTGTTGTTGTTGTTGTTTTTCAGAACGGTTACAGGCTCTACTGAGCTTCCTGTTGTTGTTTTTTCAGAACGGTTACAGGCTCTACTGAGCTTCCTGTTGTTGTTTTTTCAGAACGGTTACAGGCTCTACTGAGCTTCTTCTTGTTTTTTCAGAACGGTTACAGGCTCTACTGAGCTTCTTCTTCTTGTTTTTTCAGAACGGTTACAGGCTCTACTGAGCTTCTTCTTCTTGTTTTTTTCAGAACGGTTACAGGCTCTACTGAGCTTCTTGTTGTTTTTCAGAACGGTTACAGGCTCTACTGAGCTTCTTGTTGTTTTTCAGAACGGTTACAGGCTCTACTGAGCTTCTTGTTGTTGTTTTTCAGAACGGTTACAGGCTCTACTGAGCTTCTTGTTGTTGTTGTTGTTTTTTAGAACGGTTACAGGCTCTACTGAGCTTCTTGTTGTTGTTGTTTTTCAGAACGGTTACAGGCTCTACTGAGCTTCTTGTTGTTTTTCAGAACGGTTACAGGCTCTACTGAGCTTCTTGTTGTTTTTCAGAACGGTTACAGGCTCTACTGAGCTTCTTGTTGTTGTTGTTGTTTTTCAGAACGGTTACAGGCTCTACTGAGCTTCTTCTTGTTGTTTTTCAGAACGGTTACAGGCTCTACTGAGCTTCTTCTTCTTGTTTTTTCAGAACGGTTACAGGCTCTACTGAGCTTCTTCTTGTTGTTTTTCAGAACGGTTACAGGCTCTACTGAGCTTCTTCTTGTTTTTTCAGAACGGTTAAAGGCTCTACTGAGCTTCTTCTTGTTGTTTTTTCAGAACGGTTACAGGCTCTACTGAGCTTCTTGTTGTTGTTTTTCAGAACGGTTACAGGCTCTACTGAGCTTCCTGTTGTTGTTTTTCAGAACGGTTACAGGCTCTACTGAGCTTCTTGTTGTTTTTCAGAACGGTTACAGGCTCTACTGAGCTTCTTGTTGTTGTTTTTCAGAACGGTTACAGGCTCTACTGAGCTTCTTGTTGTTGTTTTTCAGAACGGTTACAGGCTCTACTGAGCTTCCTGTTGTTGTTTTTCAGAACGGTTACAGGCTCTACTGAGCTTCCTGTTGTTGTTGTTGTTGTTGTTTTTCAGAACGGTTACAGGCTCTACTGAGCTTCTTGTTGTTGTTGTTGTTTTTCAGAACGGTTACAGGCTCTACTGAGCTTCCTGTTGTTGTTTTTCAGAACGGTTACAGGCTCTACTGAGCTTCTTGTTGTTGTTTTTTCAGAACGGTTACAGGCTCTACTGAGCTTCCTGGAGCAGCAGAGCACTCCAGAACATCCCTGGCAGTGGAAGGTCCACTGCAAGTCCCAGAAGAAGCTGAAAGAGCTGGCCAGGTCAGTGTCCATCCAGTCCACAAAGACCAACTCCATCGACATCCTTGGTTGTCAATTTAACCCTGGAGAGAGTGTTAAAAAATACACTGTGTTGTATCCAAAGAACCCTCAGCTGGTGATGAAGCCTGATGTTTTTGTAATTCCCTGGTCACACCGGCAGGTTGAACTCCAACGCCATGGGTCTGCTGAACCTGCTGACCGTCTACCAGAAGAAACATCTGGTGGAGTTCCTGCCCTACCATGAGTGTGACATGGCCTCGCGGCAGGCCCCAGACCTGGACTGTCTGATCAAACTGCAAGCACAGCACACCATGCAGAGACACCTCATCTTCCTCACAGGTAGAGTAGATCACCTCTCATCTTCCTCACAGGTAGAGTAGATCAACTCATCTTCCTCACAGGTAGAGTAGATCACCTCTCATCTTCCTCACAGGTAGAGTAGATCACCTCATCTTCCTCACAGGTAGAGTAGATCACCTCATCTTCCTCACAGGTAGAGTAGATCACCTCATCTTCCTCACAGGTAGAGTAGATCACCTCATCTTCCTCACAGGTAGAGTAGATCACCTCATCTTCCTCACAGGTAGAGTAGATCACCTCATCTTCCTCACAGGTAGAGTAGATCACCTCATCTTCCTCACAGGTAGAGTAGATCACCTCATCTTCCTCACAGGTAGAGTAGATCACCTCATCTTCCTCACAGGTAGAGTAGATCACCTCACAGGTAGAGTAGATCACCTCATCTTCCTCACAGGTAGAGTAGATCATTGAACATTCAGTAGATTTCCTGCAGTTTGGCTGTTTTCTGAATAATTAAACTCAAACAAGTGATATGTGATGCAAGAGCCCACAACTCCCATGACAACACCTTGCCACTTTTAAAGGTGCAATGCTGCACGTTTCCTTTGCAGGCTTCAGAACACACAGAGAAAACCCCAGGCCACCGAAAATCCACTTTAAATATCAACAGCTCAGGATCAAAACCAAAAACTTTCTTCCATGTTATTCCATGTTGTCTCTGTCTCCCTGTCTGTCTGTCTGTCTGTCTGTCAGAGCGTCCGTTCGAGATGTTCCTCCAGTACTCCAGGAACGGCATCGTGATCGCCAGCATCGATGACATCATGACCAGCTTCCACTCTCTGATTGGCTCCATCGACCAGAACGACCTGCCCACTCCGCCCTCTACAGGTGGGTGGAGGTAGCACTAATAAAACCATGCAGAGGTAGAACTAATAAAACACACAGCGCCCTCTACAGGTGGGTGGAGGTAGAACTAATAAAACGGAACACACAGCGCCCTCTACAGGTGGGTGGAGGTAGCACTAATAAAACGGAACACTCAGCACCTCTGCAGGCGGGTGATGGTAAAACTAAAATGAACACACTGAACCCGGAGCGCTCTCTACACTTAGGCAGTGGTAGAACTAAACTGAACTAAACAGCACACCTCTACAGGTGAATACTGATAGAACTAACTAACTAAACAGCACACCTCTACAGGTGAATACTGATAGAACTAACTAACTAAACAGCACACCTCTACAGGTGAATACTGATAGAACTAACTAACTAAACAGCACACCTCTACAGGTGAATACTGATAGAACTAACTAACTAAACAGCACACCTCTACAGGTGAATACTGATAGAACTAACTAACTAAACAGCACACCTCTACAGGTGAATACTGATAGAACTAACTAACTAAACAGCACACCTCTACAGGTGAATACTGATAGAACTAACTAACTAAACAGCACACCTCTACAGGTGAATACTGATAGAACTAACTAACTAAACAGCACACCTCTACAGGTGAATACTGATAGAACTAACTAACTCGCAGATGGTTCTAATTGTTTAACTGAAGACTTTTGCTTATTTTTATAATGCAGCGTAGTTGTGAGCGATTCGGAAAAATATATCAATATCACTATATTTTTGTTGAAGCAGTATCACGACACTTGTCATTATCACAATATTTCTTTTCGTGGCTTAACATGCGTTTAACTGCAGAATTAATTAGCGGCAATGTCCTGTTAACTACCGAGATTTCTGTCTGGATTAAAGATTTATTGGGCGCCAATCATGCCTTTCAATTAATCTATTTTCGAGCCATAATCTCAAAAGACGGCATGTGTGCATGCATGTGGATGTTTCAATATGTTTTACTTCTACTATTATTATTTTTGAATGATGGCGTCACCAGGCCCCAGAAAGGCTGTGCTGTCCAGAGGCCACTAGGTCCCTGGTAGGTGATGTACAGGGTTCACCAGACCCCTGTGGATGCTGTCCAGGGGCCACCAGGCCCCTGTGGATGCTGTCCAGGGGCCACCAGGCCCCTGTGGATGCTGTCCAGGGGCCACAGACCCCTGTGGATGCTGTCCAGGGGCCACAGACCCCTGTGGATGCTGTCCAGGGGCCACAGACCCCTGTGGATGCTGTCCAGGGGCCACAGACCCCTGTGGATGCTGTCCAGGGGCCACAGACCCCTGTGGATGCTGTCCAGGGGCCACCAGGCCCCTGTGGATGCTGCCCAGGGGCCACAGACCCCTGTGGATGCTGTCCAGGGGCCACCAGGCCCCTGTGGATGCTGTCCAGGGGCCACAGACCCCTGTGGATGCTGTCCAGGGTTCACCAGACCCCTGTGGATGCTGTCCAGGGGCCACCAGGCCCCTGTGGATGCTGTCCAGGGGCCACAGACCCCTGTGGATGCTGTCCAGGGTTCACCAGACCCCTGTGGATGCTGTCCAGGGTTCACCAGACCCCTGTGGATGCTGTCCAGGGGCCACAGACCCCTGTGGATGCTGTCCAGGGGCCACAGACCCCTGTGGATGCTGTCCAGGGGCCACCAGACCCCTGTTGCTGTCCAGGGACCACCAGGTCCCTGTCTGTGGATGCTGTCCAGGGGCCACAGACCCCTGTGGATGCTGCCCAGGGGCCACAGACCCTGTAGATGCTATCCAGGGGCCACAGACCCCTGTGGATGCTGTCCAGGGGCCACAGACCCCTGTGGATGCTGTCCAGGGGCCACAGACCCCTGTGGATGCTGTCCAGGGGCCACAGACCCCTGTGGATGCTGTCCAGGGGCCACAGACCCCTGTGGATGCTGTCCAGGGGCCACAGACCCCTGTGGATGCTGTCCAGGGTTCACCAGGCCCCTGTGGATGCTGTCCAGGGTCCACCAGGCCCCTGATGATGTCCAGGGTCCACCAGGCCCCTGTGGATGCTGTCCAGGGTCCACCAGGCCCCTGATGATGTCCAGGGTCCACCAGGCCCCTTTGGATGCTATCCAGCCCTTTGGATGCTGTCCAGGGGCCACCAGGCCCCTGATGATGTCCAGGGGCCACCAGGCCCCTTTGGATGCTGTGCGGATGCTGTCAGTGCTGTCATTGCACTACTGGTATTAACATATCTGTCTTCCTTAGATGAGGACGCTGTCCAGTATGAGCCAGCAGTGGTCACCCAGGAACATGGTTGCCAGACCGAGACCAAGCCCTTCATACGTTCCTCCGCGTTCCCCTGCCAGGAGTACAGGAGTGTTGGCCCCATAGAGATGGGCGCTGAAGAGGCTAGAGATGGGGGAGTTAGGGGCGGGCAGCAGCACCAGCCGCCAACCGTAGCTGCCCCCAAGAAGAAGGTCACCAGGCCAACCGTAGCTGCCCCCAAGAAGAAGGTCACCAGGCCAACCGTAGCTGCCCCCAAGAAGAAGGTCACCAGG
This sequence comes from Benthosema pterotum, assembly GCA_039105355.1. NCBI lineage: Eukaryota > Metazoa > Chordata > Actinopteri > Myctophiformes > Myctophidae > Benthosema > Benthosema pterotum. The sequence goes on along the minus strand of CM076968.1, from coordinate 58,692,304 downwards.
CCAACCGTAGCTGCCCCCAAGAAGAAGGTCACCAGGCCAACCGTGGCTGCCCCCAAGAAGAAGGTCACCAGGCCAACCGTAGCTGCCCCCAAGAAGAAGGTCAACAGGCCAACCGTAGCTGCCCCCAAGAAGAAGGTCACCAGGCCAACCGTAGCTGCCCCCAAGAAGAAGGTCACCAGGTCAACCGTAGCTGCCCCCAAGGAGAAGGTCACCAGGCCAACCGTAGCTGCCCCCAAGGAGAAGGTCACCAGGCCCAACTGTACGCTGTCCAGACAAGTCACCAGGACCCATGCTGCGAGCCACTCTTCAGTGTCCAGAGGGGTCATCAGGCCTCAGGCTGCGAGCCACTCTTCAGTGTCCAGAGGGGTCATCAGGCCTCAGGCTGTGAGCCACTCTTCAGTGTCCAGAGAGGTCACCAGGCCCCAGGCTGCTAGCCACTCTACGGTGTCCAGAAAGGTCACCAGGCCCCAGGCTGCCAGCCACTCTACGGGGTCCAGAAAGGTCACCAGGCCCCAGGCTGCTAGCCACTCTACGGTGTCCAGAAAGGTCACCAGGCCCCAGGCTGCCAGCCACTCTACGGTGTCCAGAAAGGTTACCAGGCCCCAGGCTGCCAGCCACTCTACGGTGTCCAGAAAGGTTACCAGGCCTTATCGGTCTCCCTTAGATGAGGGTGCTGTCCAGTATGAGCCAGCAGCGGTCACCCAGGAACATGGCTGCCAGTCTGAGACCAAGCAGCACCAGCCGCCAACCATAGCTGCCCCTAAGAACAAGAAGCCCAAGAAGAAGCAAAAGGAGGTGTTGCCTCGTCGAAGGTCAAATTGTATCTGGCAGTATACCGAAAACGTTGTGGGCCACCTCCCCGGCTGGCATCCGAAACTCCTGCCCTTCAACCTGATAGGACGGCATGCACAAGCCCACGTGAAGTCGTGCTCCAAGCTCAGGGTGGCCCCTCGCCCCCTCGTTCCCACGCAGCACCCGCCAACCCCTGTGGCAGAGTCCATAGATATGGGCGCTCAAGAAGCTGGAGATGGGGCTGTTAGGGGCGTTAGGGGCGGGCAGCAGCCCCAGCCACCAACCCTTGCCCCCAAGAAGAGGAAGAAGAAAAAGAAGCAAAAGCCCCAGGCTACCCCCGGACTCAAGCTGATTCACTGTGACAAACGCTGGATGTCCTTTGTCTTTGTGAAGAGAAAAATATATATTCTAAAGAGCGGTATAGCTGGACAGAGGGAAGAGGAGGTGTTGCCACCAACCGTAGCTGCCCTCAAGAAGAGGAAGAAGAAAAAGAAAAAGTCCCAGGCTGCCCCCGGACTCAAGCTGATTCACTGTGACGAGCGCTGGATGTCCTTTGTCTTTGTGAAGACACAAATATATATTCCAACGAGCAGGAGAGCTGGAGAGAGGAAAGAGGTGTTGCCGCCAACCGTAGCCGTCTCCAAGAAGAGGAAGCCGAATAAGAATGCCAGCCTCAAGACGGAGACCATTGTCACAGGGGGAGATTCAAGTGATGCCAGCTACAAGATGGAGACCATTGTCACAGGGGGAGCTTCAAGTGATGCCAGCTACAAGACAGAGACAGTTGTGGAGACCGATGGAGAGACAGAAGTTCAAGAGGCCAGAGGAGAAAGGGCTGTTGGTGATAGACAGCAGCACCAGGAAAAGCAAAAGCCCCAGGCTGCCCCCGGACTCCAGCTGATTCACTGTGACAAACGCTGGATGTCCTTTATTTTCATGAAGACAAAAGTATATATTCCAAATAGAGTTGGAGAGAGGGAAGAGGAGGTGTTGCCGCCAGTCGTAGCTGTCTCCAAGAAGAGAAAGCCAAAGAAGAAGCAGCAAAAGCCCCAGGCTGCCCCCGGACCCCAGCTGATTCACTGTGACAAACGCTGGATGTCCTTTGTCTTTGTGAAGACAACATTATATTCTTTTTATATTCCAAAAAGCTGGAGAGCTGGAGAGAGGGAAGAGGAGGTGTTTCCTCGTCGAAGGTCAGACCGTATCCGACAGTATGCTGAACTCACTGATCCATCCACCTGGGAAAACGTTGTGCGCTACCTTCCCGGCAGGTATCGTAAGATCGTGCCCTTCAACCCGATAGGACGGCGTACACAATCCCACCTGGAGTCGTGCTCTGAGCTCAGGGTGGCTTCTCGCCCCCTCATTCCCACACAGTACCAGCCGCCAACCCCTGTGGCAGCTTCCATAGATATGGGCACTCAAGAAGCTAGAGATGGGGGTGTTAGGGGCGGGCAGCAGCCCCAGCCACCAACCCTAGCCGCCGTCAAAAAAAACCCAAAAAAGAAAATGCCCCAGGCTGCCCCTGGACTAGAGCAGACTCACCATGACGGACCCTGGATATCAAATGCTCAACTCACTGATTCATTCACCTGGGATAACATTGTAGGCTGTCTTCCCGACGGGCATCCTAAGCTCGTGCCACTCAACCTGATGGGATGGCTTACACATACCCAGCCCTGCCAGGAAACCTTGAGTGTTGACCCCATAGATATGGGGCCTCAAGTGGACAGAGATGGGCTGCCACCCGGGGAAGCTTCAAGTGATGCCAGCCTCAAGTCGGGGACCATTGTCACAGTGGAAGATCTAAGTGATGCCAGCTGCATGGCAGAAGATCTGAGTGATGCCAGCTGCATGGCAGGTGTTTTGATTGCTGCCAGCTGCAATACAGAGACAGCTGTGGAGACCGAGCTCAGAGTGGCCCCTCGCCCCCTCGTTCCAACACAGCACCAGGAGCCAAAGCACCAGACTGCTGCCCCTCTTTATTCGGCCAGGCCAGTTGCCCCTGGTTGGCCTACAGGGAGTACCCAGTGGAATGACTTCTCCCCTCCAGTACCCCATGTCCTTGTCCAATATCGCTTGGCAAGCCCAGATGCCCCTACAGCCAGGGACAACCAGGCCACAGATTGGCCTACAGGGTCGACCCAGTGAAATGTTTTCACCGTCCCAGTCCAGCACACTCCACCAAGCCCCCAGAACACGCCATAGGCCACTAGGCCTCCGGAACACGCTGTGGCCCCCCAAGCTAAAGCCAGACCAAATCAGCTGTTTGCAAAAATGCCTGCCAGCTGATAGGTCTGGAATAGCTCAATTGTATGCCCATTTTCTATTCCAGAGAACTGGGGTGGCCAATCTAATATTTTTGGGGTAGGAAACGGGTGTACAATTGGAACTATTCCAGACCTATCTACTGACGGGCAAACTGATTCGGTCTGGCTTTAGCTAGGCTAGTGGCCCCCAGGCCTCCAGAATACGCTGCGGGCCGCTAAGCATCTGTAACATTATGACGCCGACCACCAGGCCTTGGGACCAGACCACTAGCCACTAGGTCCTTGGAAAATACCACTGCTTGTGAGATAAGCCTGAAACATAGGGACTATCTTTGGTTTTTGACATTTCCCTAAAATTAGGGACTATCTGGATGTGACATTTCCCTGAAACATAGGGACTATCTTTGGTTTTTGACATTTCCCTGAAACATAGGGACTATCTTTGGTTTTTGACATTTCCCTGAAACATAGGGACTATCTTTGGTTTTTGACATTTCCCTGAAACATAGGGACTATCTTTGGTTTTTGACATTTCCCTGAAACATAGGGACTATCTTTGGTTTTTGACATTTCCCTGAAACATAGGGACTATCTTTGGTTTTTGACATTTCCCTGAAATTAGGGACTACCTGGATGTGACATTTCCCTGAAACATACGGACTACCTGGATGTGAGATACCCCTGAAACATAGGGACTATCTCTGGTTGTGAGATACCCCTGAAACATGAGACTATCTCTGGTTGTGAGATACCCCTGAAACATGAGACTATCTCTGGTTGTGAGATACCCCTGAAACATAGGGACTATCTCTGGTTGTGAGATACCCCTGAAACATGAGACTATCTCTGGTTGTGAGATACCCCTGAAACATGAGACTATCTCTGGTTGTGAGATAGCCCTGAAACATGAGACTATCTCTGGTTGTGAGATAGCCCTGAAACATGAGACTATCTCTGGTTGTGAGATAGCCCTGAATCATAGGGGATGCCACTGGTTGCAACTAGGGATGTCACTAACCTTCTCTTGAGATCTTGATAACGTTCTCAAGCTGCAGTTGTCCCACTCTCAACGAGTGGCACAAATACATTAATTTAGATACGTATATAAAATGTCAACTGTTTGGACACTAAGTCCAAACAGTTGACAGTAAGTATTAGACAGTAAGTCTCTGTAATGTTTATGTTGTACTATTACAACAAAACAATCTAAAATAAATGGATTTAAGATCATGTTAATATGTAAATTAACCGCAAAACTCATGAGAAAATCCGGACAATTCTTTAGTTAGCTAATCAGTTATCCAGTTCCCTGCTGACATCTCTAGTTGCTATACCGGTTCTAGCCACCAAGCCCAGCTGCCTGTGAGAAGCAGCAGCAAAAGCCCCAGGCTGTTGCCCCACATTGTTTGGCCATTCCAGTTGCCCCTGGTTGGCCTAGAGGGGGAACCCTCCTCTCCCTCCCAGTCCATCTGGTCTACTAGGCCATGGCTGGGCCCAGCTGCTTCACTAGAGATGATCACAGTGTGACACTAGAGTATCTATAATGAGAGAGTAGCTTTGATCTCAGCACTGGAGCTCTGCAAGTTCCACCATAAGCATTATTCACTAGAGTGATGACAGCTCTGTTAATGCGTTAAAATGTCCTAAAATGCCGTAATTTGGCCAATTTAACTGCAAACGTCCGATCTGCTGTCATTGGAGCTGGATGGCCAGAGTGGTTTGTTTGGAACTAGAATTCCTCCTTACTAGGTGTCTCTGTTCAGCCATAACATTGGGAGTCAGTGGGAGTGTCGCTACTCTCTCATTGTAGATACTCTATGTGACACTATGTAAACGTGAATTCAGTCTTTATACTCGTATGTTTTTTGTTTTTTTTAGAACGCCAGCAATGAGTAAAACACTAGAAGAAAAGTATTTACCGCATTGTCCTGAATATATAGGAGGCTTTTTTCATCTAATATAATTGGTTCAGAAATCCCTGTGGTCTTGCAATCGCACCTTTAGCCCATTAGATGGCACCATTCCCCCTGAAACCATTGTTATGAATGGAGCGTCTCCATACAGTGTCTGCAGCGACACACACTGGTGAGATGGAGAACAACTCCACCATCCCAGACCAACAAAGCTGTTCAAAAGCTGTCCAAGTTGACCAAACAATAGAGGTAAAGTTATGATTCCTCTAGCCTCGACACCCAGGCTTTCATTTTCGTTCGCCTTGCGCGAAAACGGAAAGCCTGGACTAACACACGTTGGAAAGTGGCCTTCAAGTGGGAGTGAACCTTCCGGGGTGGGCGTGGCTCTAAATGATGTGACGTAGAACAGAGGGAGGAGTCAACCTAGTCCAACGTCACTTCATATATAGAAGTAATAATACCAGTGTGTAAACACAAGGAGGCCGGAGTCTTGATTGTTACTGGCATAACAAACGGCAAGATCCTCCATGTTGACCTATTTACACTATTGGTATGATTATATGATATGATTTGAAGTGATATAACAATAATTCTATTATTATTTTTATTTAGTAGTAGTAATCGTATTGTTTCCCACATGAGTCTTGTAAAAAGGAGGTTGTCTTATAGTCAGTCGTCTTATATTTGGGACAATATGTGTCTCTGTGACACATCTTGGGACCATAATCTACATTCATAGACTTTCTTAAAAGCTTTGTCATTGGTCAATCTGTCTGCCTTCCTGATTGGTTATTAATTTCAAACAAAGCTTCTAGGGACATCTTTCCATGCAGACTGGTTGTGGACCCTCGGTCTGTCCATGCAGACTGTGGTTGTGGCCCCTAGGTCTTTCCATGCAGACTGTGGTTGTGGCCCCTAGGTCTTTCCATGCAGACTGGTTGTGGCCCCTAGGTCTTTCCATGCAGACTGGTTGTGGCCCCTAGGTCTTTCCATGCAGACTGTGGTTGTGGCCCCTAGGTCTTTCCATGCAGACTGTGGTTGTGGCCCCTAGGTCTTTCCATGCAGACTGTGGTTGTGGCCCCTAGGTCTTTCCATGCAGACTGTGGTTGTGGCCCCTAGGTCTTTCCATGCAGACTGTGGTTGTGGCCCCTAGGTCTTTCCATGCAGACTGTGTTTGTGGCCCCTAGGTCTTTCCATGCAGACTGGTTGTGGCCCCTAGGTCTTTCCATGCAGACTGTGGTTGTGGCCCCTAGGTCTTTCCATGCAGACTGTGGTTGTGGCCCCTAGGTCTTTCCATGCAGACTGTGGTTGTGGCCCCTAGGTCTTTCCATGCAGACTGTGGTTGTGGCCCCTAGGTCTTTCCATGCAGACTGTGGTTGTGGCCCCTAGGTCTTTCCATGCAGACTGTGGTTGTGGCCCCTAGGTCTTTCCATGCAGACTGGTTGTGGACCCTCGGTGTGCACAGAGACTACATTTTTTCAGAGTGCGTTTCTTATTGCTGGCTGTCAAAAAGGCATTATATTTTTCACATATTATTGCTTAGAGCAACTTTAACATTGCAGGCTTCTTTTTATATAGATATATATATATACTGTATACTTTTATGTCACGGTTTTGTAACCATTCTACAGCCATGCGTCAATGTGATCCTGGTCTCTACCCACCCTCCACCAACCTGCTCATTCATGCCTCTCATTTGTAGTTCTTTGGCGGCCATGTTGAGGACCAACACAGGCGATATAAGCTATGTTGGTCTAGAACAGGGTTTTTCAACCTTTTTGACTCCAGGGACCACCATTTATTCAGCATTTGAGCCACGGACCACCATTTGATTACATTTTCACACCAAAGACCTAAAATTAAAGAATTCTTTTGGTTTTGTCCACAATTCCAGGCTGTATTTTGCCAACAAAACAGTGTAAACTTCTTAAGTGGTGCTAATTCAGATGATGCATATTTTAACTCTTGAGAGTGTGAAAATGAAACCTAATGGACCCGCAAGGGTCCATTAGGTTTCATTTTTACATTCTCAAGAGTTATATCTGGTTAACCCACTTTCCATCATTAAGCCTGGGGACCACCTGGAACCTTCTCAAGGACCACTGGTGGCTGTTGAAAACCCCTGGTCTAGATTTTGGCAGCTAAAAGAGACATGAATACATGGAGGACATGAGGAGAGCTACAGACTTGAACTAATACTTCTTCATGCTCCTTTACACCTGACATTCCAACCAGAGTTTCACTGGTTGGACGTAGGTTGAAGGAACCAGTTCCTGTCCCCTCCATCAGGGGGAGCCAGTCTAGAGACCAGGGTTACTGCTGTAATCTTTTTTTTGTTTGTTTGTTTTTGTCATGGTACGTACTAGGGCTGCTACGATTAATCTATGAATCTTAATAGAATCAATCATTAGTTTTACTAATCCATTAATCAGGCTGTCATATAATGCTGGAGTTTTTGTAATTCATCAAGGGTGCTTTCCCTCTTAACCGTAGTTTCTACAGTATTGTGTGTAGCGTAGGGATTGAGCCATGTCTCTTCCATTTTACAATCTGATGATAGTTGTACATGCAGAGTAGCTATTCCTTAACTAGAGGTATATCAGATTAAGCCCAAAGACACCATAAATTATCATAATCCGATGAATCGATTAATTGTTTAAATAATCTGATAAATCGATAATGAAAATAATTGTTAGTTGCAGCCCTAGTACGTACCTTTTGTACACACACAGGCTAGCTTTAATGCACCATGACAGACTCTGGTTACATGTAGTTGTGAAAACCTTGTCCTTTCTCTGGACTTCTCTCTGGGTCACTCTGGGACAGCAGGGAACTGTCTGTTCTGCCGTCAGTGTTGCTCCACTCCTTTTAGTTGGATGTCGATCTACTTGTTTCATGTCTGATTCCAGTACCACAATTTCTGTGTCGATACCAAATACGATAGACGAAAATATTACATATAATAGAAAAATAGAGTCTTCACTCAAATGTGCACTTCAAAGTCCAAAGCAAATTCCACATGACCCCTTACCTCTGTAATAGATTGCTTTGTCTAAAAGGAAATATTATTTTAGGCGATTACCTTTTTTTTTTGCTTGATCGTCTAACTTCGGTTCCAATGCAATGACCAAAATCGCCATGTGCGTGCTCGTATGTGCACGCACACGGCCTGTACGTCCATCTCTGATCATAATCCAACAATCGCTGTGGCAATACGGCTTGATTTGACTTTTTGACATTTGATAACCATAATCTCACCGATGGCTAGCTACTAGCATGCTATGATGAAGACGAGTTCTGGATGCAACACTGACCCACTATGGCACAGGAAGCACTAAGTCTTGTTCTACTGATTATCTGGCCATCTACTGACACCTAGTGGCTATAGTTATATAGGCAGCACTAGGGAGCATAGATCAGCCATTATGGAGGTTCTCACGCTATTTGAATGTGAATAACTTAATAAATTAAAAAATACGCAAATCACAAACAAGCAATGATCATTACGGAAATAGCGTCAGCAGCCCTGAAGGGGTTAAGGCCAAATATGATACTTCTCTGATACCAATACAGTATTTTCTGATACAGTTATGAACCGAGGGCCAATACAGTATTGGGGCGTAATTTTTAGCCCTTTCAGTGACATTGAGAGCTATGCCTTTCTTAATCTTCCTCTTGGTAATGTAACCTTTGTAATGTAACCTCACTTGATAATTAAACCATATATTGTGCACCATTTTCCTTGGGTTTGCCGTTGCCACCCTGTGTTTCCTGTTTACTCTTCAAATGGTAAATGGTGCATTTGTGTAGCGCCTTTAATCAAGGCACTTTGCATAGACTGCATTACATGTTGCGCTAGAGGTTTTTTCCCTCTGTTTACCCATGGAATCGCTGGAGCTGTGATGTTCCGCTACAATGAGGAGTGGTCTAGCGACCCTCGGGGGAACAGACATAAGACTAAGGGACTTCGCATGAGACTGAGTAGTCTCATGTGAAGTCACCCCAGGCAGTCTCTTATGTTACTCCATTCAATATATAGATATTTGATGTTCATTTTAGCTGCTCTGCTCTTCCTATACAAACCCAATATAACTAAAAACTTCATTTTAACCATAACAGATTCATCAAAAACACCCACTTTATTCCTGGTGACTGATATTGTCCTCCTAATACGTGACGGGGCTGTGGAATTTCATTTACAGATTTCATTTATTTTTTAAATTAATACTGTTTTGTAAAATGTTTGCGCATGCCCACCCCGGTTGCAGCCAAACAAATAAAACATAACAAACAAAAAACACAGCCCCCAGCCCCATAATGTGTTTTTAATGAATCTTTCATGGTTAAAATAAAGTTTTAAATGAATGGGTTTGTATAGTAAGGGACATTGATTTGACAGGGCCTGCATTTGCCTGATGATCCCATGACACAGGTACTAATGAGCCAGCGGCGGGATCACCCCAGAGCTCAGCAGGAAACGCTCCTCAGCCTCTTCCTCCTCCTCCTGGTCACCATACCCAAACAAAGCCCAAAGTCGCTCCCCAGCCTCTTCCTCCTCCTCCTGGTCACCAGACCCAAACAAAGCCCAGAAACGCTCCCCAGCCTCTTCCTCCTCCTCCTGGTCACCAGACCCAAACAAAGCCCAGCAGGAAACGCTCCTCAGCCTCTTCCTCCTCCTCCTGGTCACCATACCCAAACAAAGCTCAAAGTCCAGTCCTTCTGCATCCCCTGTCAAGAAACTTTGAGTGCTGCCAGCTGCAATAAGGAGACCGTGGCCGCAGGGGAAGCTTCAAGTGCTGCCAACCTCAAGACAGAAGCTTCAAGTGCTGCCAAAAGCAAGACAGAAGCTTCAACTGCTGCCAACCGCAAGACAGAAGCTTCAACTGCTGCCAACCGCAAGACAGAAGCTTCAACTGCTGCCAACCGCAAGGCAGAAGCTTCAAGTACTGAAAGCCGCAAGACAGAAGCTTTGACTGCCCCCAGTCACAAGCCCGAAGCTTCAAGTGCTGCCAACCGCAAGCCGGGAGCTTTGAGTGCTGCCAAACACAAGCCGGAAGCTTCAAGTGCTGCCAACCACAAGACGGAAGCTTCAAGTGCTGCCAACCGCAAGACAGAAGCTTTGACTGCTGCCAGTCACAAGCCCGAAGCTTCAAGTGCTGCCAACCGCAAGACAGAAGCTTCAACTGCTGCCAACCGCAAGACAGAGACCATTGTTACAGGGGATGCTTCAAGTACTGAAAGCTGCAAGACAGAAGCTTCAAGTGCTGCAAACCACAAGACAGAAGCTTCAAGTGCTTCCAACCGCAAGCCGGAAGCTTCAAGTGCTGCCAGCTGCAAGGCAGAAGCTTCCAGTGCTGCCAACCGCAAGACAGAAGCTTCAATTGCTGCCAGCCGCAAGACAGAAGCTTTGACTGCCGCCAGTCGCAAAACAGAAGCTTCAAGTGCTGCCAACCACAAGACAGAAGCTTCAAGTGCTGCCAACCACAAGACAGAGACCATTGTTGCAGGGGAAGCTTCAAGTACTGAAAGCCGAAAGACAGAAGCTTCGATTGCTGCCAGCCACGCAACAGAAGCTTTGAGTGCTGCCAGCCATAAAGCAGAAGCTTCGAGTGCTGCCAGCCATAAAGCAGAAGCTTTGAGTGCTGCCAGCCATAAAGCAGAAGCTTCGAGTGCTGCCAGCCATAAAGCAGAAGCTTTGACTGCTGCCAGCCATAAAGCAGAAGCTTCAAGTGCTGCCAGCCGTAAAGCAGAAGCTTCGACTGCTGCCAACCATACGACAGAAGCTTCGAGTGCTGCCAGCCGTAAAGCAGAAGCTTCGAGTGCTGCCAACCACAAGACAGAGACCGTTGTCGAGACGGATGGAGAGACCGGAGCTCAAGAAGCCACATTAGAAGGGGCTGTGGGGGATGAGCATCAGCACCCACTGCCAACCCCAGCTGCCCAACAAAAGAAGAGGAAGCAGCCCCCAACCAAGGCTTCCAACAAGGGGAAGAAAAAGAGGCAAAGTTCCAATGCTGCTGCCACTCCTCATTGTTGGACCCAGCCGGTTGACCCTGGTTGGCCTACAGGGGGAGCCCAGTGGGACCCCCACGCCTGGGGGTCCTACCCTGAGGATGGGTACCCTGGGATGGAGATGTACCCCACAGCTGAAGATGGGTACCCTGGGATGGAGATGTACCCCACAGCTGAAGATGGGTACCCTGGGATGGAGATGTACCCCACAGCTGAAGATGGGTACCCTGGCGAGGAGATGGACCCCGCAGCTGAAACATACCCTCCTTCTCTCCTCTCCCTTCAAGTCCAGCCGACCTACTATGGTCCCATATACCCCGCAGATGAAGTGTACCCTCCTGGTGTGGAGATGTACCCGGCACATGAAGATGGATACCCTCCTGGTGAGATGTACGAAGATGGATACCCTCCTGGTGACATACATGGAGATATACCCTGCAGATGAAGATGGATACCCTTCTGGTGAGATGTACGAAGATGGATACCCTTCTGGTGAGATGTTCTCTCCTGGCATGGAGATATACCCTGCAGATCAGATCAAATCAGCTAATGATTCCCGAGCGCGGCAAGCCGCAGCTCACCGCTCCTTGGAGCTCACCACTCCAAGTGATGGGTTAAAAGCGGAGGTCCAATTTCGCTGCGGTAACGTAGTGACAAATCATGCGACTTTGACTTTTTGACTTTGACAGATGAAGATGGATACCCTCCTGCCATGGAAGCGTACCCTCCTCCTCTCCTCTCCCTTAGAGTCCAGCCGGTCTACTACGGCCACGGTTGGCCAGCCGTGCACGGTGCATCCCCGTCCGCTCAGCGAGGACACCAGTGAAACAACATGTTCGCTGATGTAATTATGTTGGAATGACTGAATGCAATCTGATTTGTATTGCTACCGTGTTAAGCTTGTAGCACAGCTGTGCGTTTTATGGAATGAAAAACACATGAGAAAATTTGAAGAAACAATCACGTTATGTCAAACGACCTTGCATTTGAATAAACAGTTTTCGGACTATAATCTTTTATGGGGGGTCGGTTTCAGTTCTGCTTTTCGTCCCAAAAACGCACTGGTGTGCAACAACCTTTACTCTTGTGCAACATGATGCTATAGCTAGACTGTAATCATTGTGTTTGTGTTTGTGTGTGTTATCACAGAACTGTTAACACTGCAGGCTTATAAAGGCTCAGGGAACTATTCACACAGGCTACCTGATACACCATCGCACACAAACATAGTATACATGTTTGAAGTAGCAATTCCATAAAGACCCTAAAGTCTGTACAAAAAACCCACGCTGAAAACACCTCCAAATGACGTTGACATTGTCCGGTAGAGCTGACTCCCAGTCCCATCGCAGTTGTAGTTCAATTGGCACAGAATAGTGATGTAAAACCACAACCAGACTCACCCAGACTAGAACAGCCACGGTGAAATATACATGAACAGACTTTTGGGTCTTTTCATCGTTTATCTATGGAATTGCAGGTTTGGTACATGTATTCTATTTTCTGTGTGATCAGGTGGTCTATGCACCATGCCGTGTGACTACAGCCAGAGGTTATATATAGTTGTGAAATCCTTTGTCTGGATAGACTGAACCTAACAGAATTAACTTTTTTAAATTAATGTATTTATTTTCCTCGCTCTCTCCGGGACAGCAGATAACTTTCAGCTCCTCTGTTTTTTAGCCTTGCAGTTATATATTGAAGTATGTCTTTGGTCTTCTTATGTCTTATCATTTCATTGTAACGTCACTGACTAATAAAACTATATGTTGCACTGTTTCCTGTGGTTTGCCATTCTCATTAGATGACAGAATACCGACTATGCCTTTCGTGTTGTTTGTTAAACGGTGCATTTATATAGCGCTGTTATCCAGGGTGCTTTAGACAGTTTGTGCATTACCTGCACTCATTCACACATGCCCCTGGTGGAGGAAACCATGCAAGGTGCCAACCTGCACATCAGGTGTAATCACCAACTCTACCTACCCCTGAGCCACTGCTGCCACTCCAATGTTGTGTTGGGTAAGTTGCTTTGAAATAACAGCCTCCTGTCACCCCGTTAATCTCCAAACGGAGAGCTGCCTGTGCAGTTTCTGGGGGTCTACAGGTTCAAAAACCATCGACTCTGGAGCCACCGGTACAGGTTCACATAAAAACAGTTTCTCCTGTTTAAAGCGCTCACATTGTGGGGCTCCATAGACATGTGTTTATTACAGAAACATCTGTGAAGTGTCTGTCTTCTCTAAACATAATTATTTTCCCCAGATACATTACCTGAAAAATAATTGTATTACTATTTCACTCACAAAGGGGTGAAATACTTTCAATACTGTAGCAAATGACAAAATGCCCTCTTTTCAAACAAGCCAAATGTACTGTCCTCAGTCTTTTCAATGATGTGTAGCAACTAACATACGTTAAACTGGATGGCCGATCCCTGTGCTGTTTGGACCGTGATTTTTTTTTATTAAATCTGTTGAAATTGTCAGTATTTTATATCTATAGACAGTATATCGTTGCCTATGCCTATCATCTCTGATAAATATGATTACGATGATATGATATAACACTAACAGTTTGACAGCTTTAGTTTAACCCGTTTAGGACTGTTCTAGAATGTACCATATTTGCACATGCACGCAGACCCCCAATAATCCAACAGGTGCTCAAACCAAAACTGAACTGGAAGAAAAAATAAAAAGGGTCTGCATGCCACTGTAAAAGCTCCCAAAACTTTAATACCACAGTAGTCAAAACCACACGTTTCAGCCCCAGGTACACTAAACAATACTAAAACATGTTTACATGTCAGGGTTTTCCATAGTATTTCCTGACCGCCGACCCCCAGCTAAAAACATGGTTGTTGGTGTGATAATAACCTGGACTCTGTCCCTCTCTCTCAGCAGTGAACGACGAGTGTGTGGAAGCCGAGGACATGTCTCTGGATTCTGACGACGGTGCTGACAGCACCACACACCCCCACCCCACCGCAGTGGCGCCGCCTGTTCCCCCAGAACCCCCAACCTCAACCTCAGAGCAGCTGCAGAACCAGGTAGGGCTGATGGAGAGAACCGCTATAGTTCCACACTCACTCCAGAGGACCACTAGCCTGACTTCAGTCTGAATTGTCATTCCGTTTCACTTCATTATTCAGACTGAAGTTCCTCTCTACTACAGCAGTTTCTGGGATGGGTGTGATCAAAGCAGCAGTCTTCACGGTGATTGGTTCATACCAACCCATATCAATATTGGGAAAGCAGACGACGTTGTTGTCATTATTATGCTAATGCATTAGCATTAGCATAATAATGACGTTGCTAACTAAACAAACACAGCCGACGAGCGTTACTAGCATGTGAACAAAAGCAGTAAAATATGTCGGATGATGATGTTTATAAAACCTAAAGCCTGACGCTTCTTTAAAGAATAATAAAGTGAAATGAAGTGAGTGACAGGGCTGTTGGCCAATCAGGTGCTGGGCATGGATTTCCAACCGACAAAAACGCCCCCAAAGGCAAGGAAGCCAGTCCTTGAATCACAAAGAAAAAATAAGGTAGTATTTTTAAGGTGCTGATTCAGGGCTGAGCCAGGCTAGAGGACTGCTATAGTTCCACACTCCCTCCAGAGGACCGCTATAGTTCCACACTCACTCCAGAGGACCGCTATAGTTCCACACTCACTCCAGAGGACCGCTATAGTTCCACACTCACTCTAGAGGGACCGCTATAGTTCCACACTCACTCTAGAGGGTCTGCTATAGTTCCACACTCACTCCAGAGGACCGCTATAGTTCCGCACTCACTCTAGAGGACCGCTATAGTTCCACACTCACTCCAGAGGACCGCTATAGTTCCACACTCACTCCAGAGGGACCGGTATAGTTCCACACTCACTCCAGAGGACCAATGGATGTTATCTTCTAGCAAAAAATGATCTACAAACTCAAAATGTGTCACACCTGTGGGATGTTTTGAGCCTGAAGATCTATTTTTGAATTGGAATGATAAAATGTTTTGGTACTTTAGCTGTGGTGCACTACATGCTCATAGTGCACCACAAAGTGTCACGCTATGGGCTCATATATCTGATATATATATATATATATACAGTATGTCACAAAAGTAAGTACACCCCTTGCATTTTTTCAAATATTTATTGATATATCTTCCTGGGAAAACTTTGACGAAATGACACTTCAGTACAATATAAAGTAGCCACTGTACAGCTTGGAAAATGCTGTAAATTTCATTTTTTCATCAAAATAACTGAAACACAGCCATTAATGTCTAAACTGATGGCAACAAAACTAAGTACACCCTTCAGTAAAAGTGTCCAAATTGGGCCTAAGTCGCCCAAGTAGACATTTTTCCTCCCCAGTTCCATGTGATTTGTTAATGTTAACACAGTCTCAGGTGTGAGAGGTGAGCAGGTGTGTTAAATTTGGTAATATCGCCCCCTACATCTCATAATTGTCACTGGAAGTTCAACATGGCACCTCATGGCAAAAAAACTCTCTGAGGATCCGAAAAAATGATTGTTGCTCTAGATAACATGGGCCTCGGCTATAAGAACATTGCCATCATCCTGAATTTAAGCTGCAGCACCATGGCCAAGGGCATACAGCAGTTTAAGAGGACAGGATCCACTCAGAACAGGCCTCACCATGGTTGACCAAAGAAGTTGAGTGCACATTCTCAGCATCAAATCCACAGGGAGACGTAGGGAAATAGTCGTAGAAGTTCTGTGAGCATTGCTACAGAGGATGGAAGGGTGGGGGGTCACCCTGTCAGTGCTCAGACAATACGCCACATGTTGCATCAACTTGGCCTCTATGGCTGTCATCCCAGAAGAAAGCCTCTTCTCATGATGATGCACAAGAAAGCCATCAAAATGTTTGTTAGCCTCATCAGACCACAGGACTTGGTTCCAGTAATCCATATGCTTAGTCTCCTTGTCCTCAGCAAACTGTTTGAGGGCTTTCTTGTGTATCATTATGAGAAGAGCCTTTCTTCTGGGATGACAGACATCGAGGCCAAGTTGATGCAGCATATGGCGTATTGTCTGAGCCCTGACGGGGTGACCCCCCACCCTTCCAACCTCTGCAGCAATGTTTACAGAACTTCTACGAGCATTTCCAGACGTCTCCCTGTGGATTTGATGCTGAGAATGTGCACTCAACTTCTTTGGTCAACCATGGTGAGGCCTGTTCTGAGTGGATCCTGTCCTCTTAAACTGCTGTATGCCCCTGGCCATGGTGCTGCAGCTTAAATTCAGGATGATGGCAATGTTCTTATAGCCGAGGCCCATGTTATCTAGAGCAACAATCATTTTTTTTTTCGGATCCTCGGAGAGTTTTTTTGCCATGAGGTGCCATGTTGAACTTCCAGTGACCATTATGAGATGTAGGGGGCGATATTACCAAATTTAACACACCTGCTCACCTCTCACACCCGAGACTGTGTTAACATTAACAAGTCACATGGAACTGGGGAGGAAAAATGTCTAACCTCCATATTTGGGTATGCCTAGTCCAAATGTGGACACCTCCATATTTGGGTATGCCTAGCCCAAATGTTGACACCTCCATATTTGGGTATGCCTAGTCCAAATGTGGACACCTCCATATTTGGGCATGCCCGATTCAAATGTAGACACCTCCATATTTGGGCATGCCCGATTCAAATGTGGACAACTCCATATTTAGGCATGCCCGATTCAAATGTGGACAACTCCATATTTGGGTTTGCCTGACCCAAATATGCACATCTTGATAATGTGATGATCACATGGTGATAATATTATGATATTGTGTATCGAGTTTCTGGGGAAAAAAAGTACTTTTTATTTAGTGCTCATCGTGATACAAAAGTATCTTGACATTTCTCTCCATCTCGTCCAAACCTGTAGAACCAAGGACCCTCCTCCACCACTGTGGCCCCAGCAGCCTCCACCTCCTCCTCCACCCTGCCAGCTGACCAACCCTCCTCAGCTCCTCCTCCTCAGCCTCCGCCTCCAGAGGAGGAGTTCCGTCCTCCTCTCCCAGACGTGACGACCGTCAGCACAACCTCCACCCCTCCCAGCTGCACCCCTCTGGACAGCAGCAGCGCTGGCCTGTCTGCCGCTCTCAGCACAGCGCTCTCCCACTTCAACATGACTTCCTCCTCCTCGTCCTCTGAGCTGCTCGGGGGCAGCAGCATGTCCCCGGGGGGCTTCGCCGTCAACCCCCACCAGAGCTTCCTGTGTCCCAGCGTGGCTTCCTCCTCGTGGGGCGCCAGCTTCGTAGCGGCGGCAACAGCCACATCCTCCCCCGTGGCGTCCTACCCGGCGTCGCCTTGCTCTAGCGGAGGTGGGGGCAGCCAGGAGCAGGCTGCTGCCCCTGCCCCCCCTGCTGCCCCTGCTGCCCCAGTGGTCCCCACAACCGTCCCACAGGCTCCGCCCCTTCCCCCTCCTCCCCTCCCTCCTCCTCCTCCTCTCCCGGCGTCGTCCACTACGGCTCCCCTGTTCCCTATCTCGACGACGTCTTCGTCCACAGCGCCGGCAGGGGCAACGCTGCTACCGTCGGTGGTGGCGCCCACGCCTGCGTCCCTGGTGGGTGCCGTCGCTGCTTCCTCCTCTCTCCTGAGCATGCCCAGCGCCCTGTCCCTGCTCACCTCAGCCCCCACCATGCTCACAGCCGCCGCTACACCCAGCAGAGCCCTGGGGAGCACTACCCTGACCGGAGTGGGAGCTCTGGGATCCACTGCCCTGCCCGGAGTGGGAGCTCTGGGATCCACTGCTCTGACCGGAGTGGGAGCTCTGGGATCCACTGCCCTGACCGGAGTGGGAGTGGGAGCCCTGGGATCCACTACCCTGCCCGGAGTGGGAGTGGGAGCCCTGGGATCCACTACCCTGCCCGGAGTGGGAGCCCTGGGATCCACTACCCTGCCCGGAGTGGGAGCCCTGGGATCCACTACCCTGCCCGGAGTGGGAGCCCTGGGATCGACCGCCCTCACTGGAGTGGGAGCCCTGGGATCTACTGCCCTGACCGGAGTGGGAGTGGGAGCTCTGGGATCCACTGCCCTCACTGGAGTGGGAGCCCTGGGATCTACTGCCCTCACTGGAGTGGGAGCCCTGGGATCTACTGCCCTCACTGGAGTGGGAGCCCTGGGATCTACTGCCCTGACTGGAGTGGGAGCCCTGGGATCTACTGCCCTGACTGGAGGGGGAGCCCTGGGATCTACTACCCTGCCCGGAGTGGGAGTGGGAGCCCTAGGATCCACTGGCCTGGCCGGAATGGGCCCCCTGGGAGCCAACCTGGCCTCCGTGGGCCCCCTGGGAGCCAACCTGGCCTCCGTGGGCCCCCTGGGAGCCAACCTGGCCTCCGTGGGCCCCCTGGGAGCCAACCTGGCCTCTCTTCCCCTGGAGGTGAAACCTCCTCCCCCGCCACACCTCATGATGCTGGGCCACGTGTACGGCTCAGACCTCCCCTCCACGTCGCCCCGCGGGGGCTCTCCGGGGGGCTCCGCCGTGGGGGGGGTCTCGGACATGAACAACAGCCCTGCGGGTGCAGCAGCAGCGTCAGGGGACAACACCAGGACAGGGTCAGCTGCTGCTGCTGACGCCCAGGCTGGGCTGCTGCAGGCCGGGGTGGGGGTGGGGGTGGGCTGGGCATCCCCTGGAGGCGGAGCCAGGACTCCCGCGGACTGTACTTCAGGCAGCCTGGGAGGAGGGGGCTCAAACCCGCGGCCCCTCAGAGCTTCGCTGCCCCACCACCACCACCTCTACGGCGGTCCCCCGCTCCCCCCAGGACAGATGGACCATCACCACCACAGAGGGGGGTCCCTACCCCTCATGGGCGGTCCTCACACGCCCTCCTACCGCGGCAGGGGGGTCCCCCCGCCCCCCGCACCGCCGCAGTGGCCGCGGCCAGGACTAGGTGGTCCCGGGGAATGCAACCCCTGGGGATACCCCATGGGCAGGGGGAGGGGGCAGGACTACTACACCTACTCTCACAACTACTCCCCGTGAACATCAACTATTCCCCGTGAACATCAACTGCTCCCCGTGAACATCAACTGCTCCCCGTGCACATCAACTGCTCCCCGTGAACATCAACTCCTCCCCGTGAACATCAGCTCTGGAACACACGGATGCACTGCTGTTGAAACGTTTGTCTTCTCTCAGAGGCAGCAGGTAGGATAGAGGACGGATCATCTACATCCAACTGGCAACCAAAACCATCCTGAATCACATCTGAGCCACATGCAACATGGAATCTGATTTGTTTAAAGGGGAATTCCACCCATGTTCAACGTTCTAATATGTCATTAGTATACCTTAGAGGTGCTGGGTGGACATGATGAAAACGTTTCTCCATTCTGTGTTTCCTAGAAATGGAGGTCTGAAGAAAACCATTAACATGGTGAAACACATCTTGATGACATCATCAAGATGTATTTTCACCATGTTAATGGATTTCTTTAGACGCATCTTTTTTTCTGAGAGCGTACTAATGGAACAAAATTAATTTGGTTGCATTTGTACACTCAGGAAAAACATGTTGAAAATGGGTTTAATTCCCCTTTAAATGTGACCTGTTAGAGCAGTGGTTTTCAGCCTTTTCTCATACCAGGGCCCACTATTTATTCAGCATTTTAGCCACAGAGGACCACCATTTGATGACATTTTAGCCCCACAGACCCCGAAACATTTTTTTTAATTTTTTTTATCCACAATTCCAGGCTGGATTTGGGAAACAAAAACAGTCAAACATACAGATAAAAATGACTATTAATATTCTACATTGCGGGTCGATTTGGTTTCATGTTTTACTCTCAAAGAGTTTCATCTGGTTAACTAAGTGTCCATCATTTAGCCTGGAGACCACCTGGAACCTTCTCAAGGACCACTGGTTGAGAAAACACTGTGTTTAGACCAATCAGATTTCTGTCCTGGAAGTGAGTTAGATCATATTCAGGATAGATTTAGCTGTCAGTGTGAATCAGGAATCAGTGAGAGAGAATCCACAACATCACAACACACAGAACAGTAGAGAATCCACAACATCACAACACACACACAGAACAGTAGAGAATCCACAACACACAGAACAGTAGAGAATCCACAACATCACAACACACAGAACAGTAGAGAATCCACAACATCACAACACACACAACAGGAGAGAATCCACAACACACAGAACAGTATAGAATCCACAACATCACAACACACAGAGACAATCACATCAACATGTTCTCAACATGGAGCAACGGAGGGGAACCGCGCCATAAATCGACTCCACTCAGAGACTTATGGTTGGAGCTGGCTGAATGTATATAATTACTTGTCATAAAATACAAAACAGTTGATTAAAAAGAACAATAATAATAATAATAGGAAAAAAGGAATAAAAAAACACAACAAAATAAAAGAAGGATCCTGTTTTTTTTTTCTACGTTAATAAATAATAAACGTCGATGCAGGCAGTGTCTGTGTGGCGTAGAGACTGTATTATCTGATTATTACGTCTGATATTTCCACGTGAGCCGTTTTAGAATCCCTGTTCTCCAAACCACTATATTTATATTTGCCAAGAAAACGCAGAAACGATACGAAGGCCTTCCGACAAAAAGGAAAAAAATGAAAGCTTCTCTATGGATGGGTTTTGTCATGATGTAATTTTATGTTGTTTTTTTGTCCCGATTTTTGTTTTTTGGAGAACCAAACGGAGCTGGTTTGTGAACGAGGGAAACGGGACGAAGGCTGATATTTTTTTAAAGGAATGACACTTTTGCTGTTGGTTTTCTTTTTTTTTCTCCTTTTTTTACATCCTTGGTTCAGAAAGTCTAATGTGTAAAATAAAAGCTGTTTCAGAGCGTTGTGTGTGCGTTGGACATGGTTTTGATGACGGAGTCAAAGGAACCATTAAAATAATAAACCACAGCTGTCTGCATGTCTCTGTTTCTGTCCGTTTCATTTCAACTCAAATTAGGAGCTCTATAGAACTGTCTGTATTGTACTGTATCATACTTTAGCTATTGAAAAATATCAGACCTACAAGCTCATAGCGCGCCACCATGTCTGAAGCCATGGGTCTATTCTGTTTGATGGTTGCTTTCCTTATCCTGTTCATCATAATAGAAGACTTTAATTACAGATGTGACTACAGATTTTATTACATACTTTAATTACACTGTAAAAGTGTAAAAAGTGTAAAAATGCACTTTGGTTTCATTTTTACATTCTCAAGAGTTACATCTGGTTAACCAACTTTCCATCTTTTAGCCTGGGGACCACCTGGAACCCTCTCAAGGCCACTGTTGGTCCCCGGACCACCTGTTGAAAACCTCTAGTTGATTGTTCATATTGTTTAGAATTGTTTTAAAGGAGAATTCCACCCATTCTCAACATTTTACTGTACTTTATAGATGTTGTTGGACATGACAAAAAGCCCCCCCCCCCCCCCCCCCCCCTTAGTTTAGTTATAGTTTCAGTTATATTATTTATTTTCTGTGCTTTGGTTGTCAGGTATAGGATTAAAAATGTGCCAAAGTAGGAAAAGGTTGGTATTCAACCCTTGCTTTGAGTTTCTTAGTAGATTGGATGATTGCACTCTCCCACAAGAACACAATTTTTACCCCCAGTGTTTATGGAACTCAGTAGTGGATAGAAGATCTAGAAGCATCTCCTCATGTTTATGGAACTCAGTAGTGGATAGAAGATCTAGAAGCATCTCCTCCTCATGTTTATGGAACTCAGTAGTGGATAGAAGATCTACAAGCATCTCCTCCTCATGTTTATGGAACTCAGTAGTGGATAGAAGATCTAGAAGCATCTCCTCCTCATGTTTATGGAACTCAGTAGTGGATAGAAGATCTAGAAGCATCTCCTCCTCATGTTTATGGAACTCAGTAGTGGATAGAATATCTAGAAGCATCTCCTCCTCATGTTTATGGAACTCAGTAGTGGATAGAAGATCTAGAAGCATCTCCTCCTCATGTTTATGGAACTCAGTAGTGGATAGAAGATCTAGAAGCATCTCCTCCTCATGTTTATGGAACTCAGTAGTGGATAGAAGATCTAGAAGCATCTCCTCCTCATGTTTATGGAACTCAGTAGTGAATAGAAGATCTAGAAGCATCTCATGTTTATGGAACTCAGTAGTGGATAGAAGATCTAGAAGCATCTCCTCCTCATGTTTATGGAACTCAGTAGTGGATAGAAGATCTAGAAGCATCTCCTCCTCATGTTTATGGAACTCAGTAGTGGATAGAAGATCTAGAAGCATCTCCTCCTCATGTTTATGGAACTCAGTAGTGGATAGAAGATCTACAAGCATCTCCTCCTCATGTTTATGGAACTCAGTAGTGGATAGAAGATCTACAAGCATCTCCTCCTCATGTTTATGGAACTCAGTAGTGGATAAAAGATCTACAAGCATCTCCTCATGTTGGTCAAAGCTTTATAAAAACTAAAACTAAGGGTATTTTGGGTATAGTTTCAGTTAGTTTTAGTTAGTTTTCTCAACCCACATTACAGTTTTAGTTTAGTTAAGGTTTTTGCATTCATTTTTAGTTTTTATTAGTTTCAGTTAACTCAAATGTTTAGTTTTTTTTTTTTTTAGTTAGTTTTAGTTAACTATTATAACCCTGCTGGAGAGAGGGCTGTTGTTGTTCATTTCTGTCTGTGTTCTATAGGAGGCTGGCAGCTGGATCAGTATATTCTGTCTGTGTTCCATAGGAGGAGGCAGCTGGATCAGTATATTCTGTCTGTGTTCCATAGGACAGCTGGATCAGTATATTCTGTCTGTGTTCCATAGGAGGCTGGCAGCTGGATCAGTATATTCTGTCTGTGTTCCATAGGACAGCTGGATCAGTATATTCTGTCTGTGTTCCATAGGAGGAGGCAGCTGGATCAGTATATTCTGTCTGTGTTCCATAGGACAGCTGGATCAGTATATTCTGTCTGTGTTCCATAGGACAGCTGGATCAGTATATTCTGTCTGTGTTCCATAGGACAGCTGGATCAGTATATTCTGTCTGTGTTCCATAGGACAGCTGGATCAGTATATTCTGTCTGTGTTCCATAGGACAGCTGGATCAGTATATTCTGTCTGTGTTCCATAGGACAGCTGGATCAGTATATTCTGTCTGTGTTCCATAGGAGGCTGGCAGCTGGATCAGTATATTCTGTCTGTGTTCCATAGGAGGCTGGCAGCTGGATCAGTATATTCTGTCTGTGTTCCATAGGACAGCTGGATCAGTATATTCTGTCTGTGTTCCATAGGAGGCTGGCAGCTGGATCAGTATATTCTGTCTGTGTTCCATAGGAGGCTGGCAGCTGGATCAGTATATTCTGTCTGTGTTCCATAGGACAGCTGGATCAGTATATTCTGTCTGTGTTCCATAGGACAGCTGGATCAGTATATTCTGTCTGTGTTCCATAGGAGGCTGGCAGCTGGATCAGTATATTCTGTCTGTGTTCCATAGGACAGCTGGATCAGTATATTCTGTCTGTGTTCCATAGGAGGCTGACAGCTGGATCAGTATATTCTGTCTGTGTTCCATAGGACAGCTGGATCAGTATATTCTGTCTGTGTTCCATAGGAGGCTGGCAGCTGGATCAGTATATTCTGTCTGTGTTCCATAGGACAGCTGGATCAGTATATTCTGTCTGTGTTCCATAGGACAGCTGGATCAGTATATTCTGTCTGTGTTCCATAGGACAGCTGGATCAGTATATTCTGTCTGTGTTCCATAGGAGGCTGACAGCTGGATCAGTATATTCTGTCTGTGTTCCATAGGAGGCTGACAGCTGGATCAGTATATTCTGTCTGTGTTCCATAGGAGGAGGCAGCTGGATCAGTATATTCTGTCTGTGTTCCATAGGACAGCTGGATCAGTATATTCTGTCTGTGTTCCATAGGAGGCTGGCAGCTGGATCAGTATATTCTGTCTGTGTTCCATAGGACAGCTGGATCAGTATATTCTGTCTGTGTTCCATAGGAGGCTGACAGCTGGATCAGTATATTCTGTCTGTGTTCCATAGGACAGCTGGATCAGTATATTCTGTCTGTGTTCCATAGGACAGCTGGATCAGTATATTCTGTCTGTGTTCCATAGGACAGCTGGATCAGTATATTCTGTCTGTGTTCCATAGGACAGCTGGATCAGTATATTCTGTCTGTGTTCCATAGGACAGCTGGATCAGTATATTCTGTCTGTGTTCCATAGGACAGCTGGATCAGTATATTCTGTCTGTGTTCCATAGGAGGAGGCAGCTGGATCAGTATATTCTGTCTGTGTTCCATAGGAGGCTGGCAGCTGGATCAGTATATTCTGTCTGTGTTCCATAGGAGGCTGACAGCTGGATCAGTATATTCTGTCTGTGTTCCATAGGAGACTAACAGCTGGATCAGTATATTCTGTCTGTGTTCCATAGGACAGCTGGATCAGTATATTCTGTCTGTGTTCCATAGGACAGCTGGATCAGTATATTCTGTCTGTGTTCCATAGGAGGCTGACAGCTGGATCAGTATATTCTGTCTGTGTTCCATAGGAGGCTGACAGCTGGATCAGTATATTCTGTCTGTGTTCCATAGGAGACTAACAGCTGGATCAGTATATTCTGTCTGTGTTCCATAGGAGGCTGGATCAGTATATTCTGTCTGTGTTCCATAGGACAGCTGGATCAGTATATTCTGTCTGTGTTCCATAGGACAGCTGGATCAGTATATTCTGTCTGTGTTCCATAGGAGGCTGACAGCTGGATCAGTATATTCTGTCTGTGTTCCATAGGACAGCTGGATCAGTATATTCTGTCTGTGTTCCATAGGAGGCTGACAGCTGGATCAGTATATTCTGTCTGTGTTCCATAGGACAGCTGGATCAGTATATTCTGTCTGTGTTCCATAGGAGGCTGACAGCTGGATCAGTATATTCTGTCTGTGTTCCATAGGAGGAGGCAGCTGGATCAGTATATTCTGTCTGTGTTCCATAGGACAGCTGGATCAGTATATTCTGTCTGTGTTCCATAGGACAGCTGGATCAGTATATTCTGTCTGTGTTCCATAGGACAGCTGGATCAGTATATTCTGTCTGTGTTCCATAGGAGGAGGCAGCTGGATCAGTATATTCTGTCTGTGTTCCATAGGAGGCTGACAGCTGGATCAGTATATTCTGTCTGTGTTCCATAGGACAGCTGGATCAGTATATTCTGTCTGTGTTCCATAGGAGGAGGCAGCTGGATCAGTATATTCTGTCTGTGTTCCATAGGAGGCTGGCAGCTGGATCAGTATATTCTGTCTGTGTTCCATAGGAGGCTGACAGCTGGATCAGTATATTCTGTCTGTGTTCCATAGGACAGCTGGATCAGTATATTCTGTCTGTGTTCCATAGGAGGCTGACAGCTGGATCAGTATATTCTGTCTGTGTTCCATAGGACAGCTGGATCAGTATATTCTGTCTGTGTTCCATAGGAGGAGGCAGCTGGATCAGTATATTCTGTCTGTGTTCCATAGGAGGAGGCAGCTGGATCAGTATATTTTGTCTGTGTTCCATAGGACAGCTGGATCAGTATATTCTGTCTGTGTTCCATAGGACAGCTGGATCAGTATATTCTGTCTGTGTTCCATAGGAGGAGGCAGCTGGATCAGTATATTCTGTCTGTGTTCCATAGGAGGCTGGCAGCTGGATCAGTATATTCTGTCTGTGTTCCATAGGACAGCTGGATCAGTATATTCTGTCTGTGTTCCATAGGAGGAGGCAGCTGGATCAGTATATTCTGTCTGTGTTCCATAGGACAGCTGGATCAGTATATTCTGTCTGTGTTCCATAGGACAGCTGGATCAGTATATTCTGTCTGTGTTCCATAGGACAGCTGGATCAGTATATTCTGTCTGTGTTCCATAGGAGGCTGACAGCTGGATCAGTATATTCTGTCTGTGTTCCATAGGAGGAGGCAGCTGGATCAGTATATTCTGTCTGTGTTCCATAGGACAGCTGGATCAGTATATTCTGTCTGTGTTCCATAGGACAGCTGGATCAGTATATTCTGTCTGTGTTCCATAGGACAGCTGGATCAGTATATTCTGTCTGTGTTCCATAGGAGGCTGACAGCTGGATCAGTATATTCTGTCTGTGTTCCATAGGAGGAGGCAGCTGGATCAGTATATTCTGTCTGTGTTCCATAGGAGGAGGCAGCTGGATCAGTATATTCTGTCTGTGTTCCATAGGACAGCTGGATCAGTATATTCTGTCTGTGTTCCATAGGACAGCTGGATCAGTATATTCTGTCTGTGTTCCATAGGACAGCTGGATCAGTATATTCTGTCTGTGTTCCATAGGAGGCTGACAGCTGGATCAGTATATTCTGTCTGTGTTCCATAGGAGGCTGACAGCTGGATCAGTATATTCTGTCTGTGTTCCATAGGAGGCTGACAGCTGGATCAGTATATTCTGTCTGTGTTCCATAGGACAGCTGGATCAGTATATTCTGTCTGTGTTCCATAGGAGGCTGACAGCTGGATCAGTATATTCTGTCTGTGTTCCATAGGACAGCTGGATCAATATATTCTGTCTGTGTTCCATAGGACAGCTGGATCAGTATATTCTGTCTGTGTTCCATAGGAGGAGGCAGCTGGATCAGTATATTCTGTCTGTGTTCCATAGGAGACTAACAGCTGGATCAGTATATTCTGTCTGTGTTCCATAGGACAGCTGGATCAGTATATTCTGTCTGTGTTCCATAGGACAGCTGGATCAGTATATTCTGTCTGTGTTCCATAGGACAGCTGGATCAGTATATTCTGTCTGTGTTCCATAGGAGGCTGACAGCTGGATCAGTATATTCTGTCTGTGTTCCATAGGACAGCTGGATCAGTATATTCTGTCTGTGTTCCATAGGAGGAGGCAGCTGGATCAGTATATTCTGTCTGTGTTCCATAGGAGGCTGGCAGCTGGATCAGTATATTCTGTCTGTGTTCCATAGGAGGCTGGCAGCTGGATCAGTATATTCTGTCTGTGTTCCATAGGACAGCTGGATCAGTATATTCTGTCTGTGTTCCATAGGACAGCTGGATCAGTATATTCTGTCTGTGTTCCATAGGAGGAGGCAGCTGGATCAGTATATTCTGTCTGTGTTCCATAGGAGGCTGACAGCTGGATCAGTATATTCTGTCTGTGTTCCATAGGACAGCTGGATCAGTATATTCTGTCTGTGTTCCATAGGACAGCTGGATCAGTATATTCTGTCTGTGTTCCATAGGACAGCTGGATCAGTATATTCTGTCTGTGTTCCATAGGAGGAGGCAGCTGGATCAGTATATTCTGTCTGTGTTCCATAGGAGGAGGCAGCTGGATCAGTATATTCTGTCTGTGTTCCATAGGAGGCTGGCAGCTGGATCAGTATATTCTGTCTGTGTTCCATAGGAGGAGGCAGCTGGATCAGTATATTCTGTCTGTGTTCCATAGGAGGCTGACAGCTGGATCAGTATATTCTGTCTGTGTTCCATAGGACAGCTGGATCAGTATATTCTGTCTGTGTTCCATAGGAGGCTGACAGCTGGATCAGTATATTCTGTCTGTGTTCCATAGGAGACTAACAGCTGGATCAGTATATTCTGTCTGTGTTCCATAGGACAGCTGGATCAGTATATTCTGTCTGTGTTCCATAGGACAGCTGGATCAGTATATTCTGTCTGTGTTCCATAGGACAGCTGGATCAGTATATTCTGTCTGTGTTCCATAGGACAGCTGGATCAGTATATTCTGTCTGTGTTCCATAGGACAGCTGGATCAGTATATTCTGTCTGTGTTCCATAGGAGGCTGACAGCTGGATCAGTATATTCTGTCTGTGTTCCATAGGACAGCTGGATCAGTATATTCTGTCTGTGTTCCATAGGAGGCTGACATCTGGATCAGTTTATTCCATGGGACAACAGCGACCTCTGCTGTTGGTTTTCTGTCCCTGCATGCAGCTGCATCAACAATGAATTAATATCAAGTAATACAGTCTGCTGTAATCCAAGATAAATTAATAATAGGCTATATTTTATTATACATTTTCACTGTATAGTATTTAATCATTTAATCAGTAAAGTCCCTTCTGTTGAATTAATGTGAATTTATTTGACCTCATGTTTTGGCCTATTTTCCATCCATTTAGTCTTCATTCATCATTGTCAACAACCGGTCCAGGAGCTACTGGTGGTCCTTGAGAGGATTCCAGGTGGTCCCCAGCTAAATGATGGAGAGGTGGTAACCAAATGGACCTTTACAGGTTACATTCCTGTGAATAATCATCTGCATTAGGCTGGTTATTTTTAAGAATCGGCACAATTAGAGAATGCAAATTATTGAGTTATGAATTTGGCAACAAATAAATAGAACTCATTTTATCCAACGTTTGGAGTGTGTCATCGATGGCACAAAGAAAATGTTTAATTAGTTTGAACGCAGTGAGTAAGATGTAAGCCCAAAAGGCTCCAGCTGCAGACCTAGCCCAGGACTGGACCCTGGTGCCTCACAGTCGATGTGATGAATGAATGAATGAATGAATGAATGAATGAATGAATGAATGAAATTTTTATTAACAGAGATGAGAGTTACAGTACAAGTCAAGTACACACTGCTACAAAACTGATAACAGCTTGGAGAATTACAGTACAATTCAAGTACAACTGTATCAAATCTGAAAAAGCTGATTGGACACACTAGTTAAGCATACACTTGTTTACAATAGTGGCCAACTTGTTCATTTCATTGAGGCATTCAAATACATACAAAACAACTACTTCAGTGAAGTCAGAAGCAGCAAATCATGGAGGCAAAATCATAGTGGGGGTAAAAAAGGGAAAAGAGAAATGTACAATGAGGAGAGGCGGGGTGGGTGGGGGGATTTTATATACAATTTTGTTTTACAGAGGCCAGTTTAGAATTGCAGCCATCTGTAGGTGCCCTTTGAGAGCGGTTTTGAAGGAGTCAAGGGATTCACATGCCTTTATGACTGTTGGTAGGGCATTCCACATTTTGGTGGCATATGAGCGGAAGGAATTAAGTCCCTTGTTTGTGCCAAATCTGGGTTGGACATGGTTAGTAGCACTCCCTCTGGTGTTGTGGAGTGGACCTCATTGACATTAAGGAAGTATTTGGATAGGTACAAGGGTATTTTGGTAGAGTATCGTATCTTGTGGACCAAGCCCATTGGGAGATGTTGTACTCTGTCGTCAACCCTAAGCCACACATCAACCCACAGGCCCTGTTGTTGCCATGTCCCACCCGCCTCTACCGTTGACAAGCCATAATTCCCAGTAGGCTGCTTATCAGCGCCATCTTAGTTTGCGGTTAGGTTTAGGGGTAGGTTTAGAGAAGGGTGTAGCAATGTTTGTAGCAGGTGCAAGTAAAGCGATCGGTGTGCATGGTGCGCGGTCGGTGGTCATTGCCGGGGCATTCCGATCGGCCGGTTTAGGTAATGACGTCATCCTATTAGCTCGCTCCGCTCACACACGAGTAGGCCATGTCCACACACGCACACACACACACACACACACACACACACACACACACACACACACACACACACACACACACACACACACACACACACACACACACATTTATGACATACAGGCCTGTGATATTCACCTGCATTTCTACATTTACAGCAAGGGATTGATAGAAAATAATAAACAGGGTTATTTTTCTCACCATTTAGCTGGTGGACCTCCTGGAATCCTGTCAAGGACCACCAGTAGATCCTGGACCAGCTGTTGTCTCTCTGTTTACTGGAGTTTATAGTTGTTGGTAAAATCATCATTAAAAAGTCCAAGAATAAAATCAATAAATAAAGATGTAAAGATCAGCAGAAGACAGAGCAGGAAATGGAGATTAAATGAAGATTCAATGAAGATTAAATGAAGATTCATTAAAGATTCAATAAAGATTCAATGAAGATTAAATGGAGATTAAATGGAGATTCAATAAAGATTCAATAAAGATTCAATGAAGATTCGATGAAGATTCAATAAAGATTCAATGAAGATTAAATGGAGATTAAATGGAGATTAAATGAAGATTCAATGAAGATTAAATGAAGATTCAATAAAGATTCAATGAAGATTCAATGAAGATTAAATGGAGATTAAATGGAGATTAAATGAAGATTCAATGAAGACATGGATGGAAAGTAGGACAAAACATAATGCAAATAAATTCACATTAACTTAGACAGAAAACTGGAACAATTAAATGATTAAATATCCTACAATGAAAGTGTATATAAAATATAATATGTAGACTAATATTAATTTATCATGGATTACAGCAGACAGGATTATAATTGATGTTAATTCATCAGATGCATTCAGCTGCATGCAGGGACAGAAAACCAACAGCAGAGGGCGCACGCACACACACACACACACACACACACACACACACACACACACACACACACACACACACACACACACACACACACACACACACACACACACACACACACACGCACACACAGCTAAACAGGAAGTAACAGTTGAGATGCAGTGTGGAGTTGTGTGCAGGACAACAGGTAAACACTGTTCTATTTTCTGCTGATTTTCAGCTAAATGTCATTCATTCATCATTCATTTCAGCCACAGATAATAAGGCTGGAAGAATGTCAGGGAAAATACTGGACCAGTGGTTTTCAACCTTTCTGATACCAGGGCCCACCATTTATTCAGAATTAGAGCCACGCACCACCATTTGATGACATTTTAGCCTCACACACCCCAAACACTAAAGATTTCTACTAATCTTCTAAATTCTCTAGTTGTGCAGACTTGGGCTAATTCACATGATGAATATTTTAACTCTTGAGAGTGTAAAAATGAAACCAAATGGACCCGCAAGGGTCCATTTGGTTTCATTTTTACGTTCTCATGAGTTACATCTGGTTTACCGACTTAGCTGGGGACCACCTGGAACCCTCTCAAGGACCACTGGTGGTCCCCCGGACCACCTGTTGAAAAGCCCTGGACTAGACAGTCTGTTGATCAGTTTGACTTGTGGATTAGTCTGCAGTGTGACTATAATGATCAGAATGCAGTCATTGTGTTGCTACTGGTATCCTCTAGTTGATCAGAATGCAGTCATTGTGTTGCTACTGGTATCCTCTAGTTGATCAGAATGCAGTCATTGTGTTGCTACTGGTATCTGAGTTGATCAGAGCAGTCATTGTGTTGCTACTGGTATCTGAGTTGATCAGAGCAGTCATTGTGTTGCTACTGGTATCTCAGTTGATCAGAGCAGTCATTGTGTTGCTACTGGTATCCACTAGTTGATCAGAATGCAGTCATTGTGTTGCTACTGGTATCCACTAGTTGATCAGAATGCAGTCATTGTGTTGCTACTGGTATCCACTAGTTGATCAGAATGCAGTCATTGTGTTGCTACTGGTATCCACTGAGTTGATCAGAATGCAGTCATTGTGTTGCTACTGGTATCCACTGAGTTGATCAGAATGCAGTCATTGTGTTGCTACTGGTATCCACTAGTTGATCAGAATGCAGTCATTGTGTTGCTACTGGTATCCACTGAGTTGATCAGAATGCAGTCATTGTGTTGCTACTGGTATCCACTGAGTTGATCAGAGCAGTCATTGTGTTGCTACTGGTATCCACTAGTTGATCAGAATGCAGTCATTGTGTTGCTACTGGTATCCACTAGTTGATCAGAATGCAGTCATCGTGTTGATACTGGTATCCACTGAGTTTCTTACATAAATTTAGCTGCAATGTAACTCTGGATTCTTTTATATTTAGGATGAATCTAGAGTTATAATTCGGTCCATGGACTCCTCTCATAACAAGAATTTTCATCTGTGATTTGCTTGTATTAAACAACGTTAAACTCACCAACATTACAGCTGTATGGAAATGATGAATGATCCGGTTGCAACACAGTATCACAGAAAAAGTCAAATAGTGACTTTTTTTTGTTTAGAACAGAATCCAATTTATCGGAATAATAATAGTCTCCAATCCCACAAACTGCACCTGAAACCGACATTGTAAATGTCTTTCTTAGATAAAAAAGGAGCAGAGAGAAGCAATGGGAACATTTTAACCTTGAATCATAAAACAGACCTGCAACTAACAAAACCAGATTTCGAAATTTGTCTCTTTGACTTTTTAAACTTTTTCACAATTGTTTTCAAAGACAGTTGAGGTCTTGTATTTAAAAATAAAATACAAAATAAAGCAGCAAGCGATTTGTAGTGTACATAACTGTGCGCAGGATGCAGCGTATGGACTGGATCTACAATCTAGTGCACATCTCTGTTGTTACAGTACCGATAGCTTGTAAATCTGTTCTATTTTTTCATGCAACAACAAGCTCATTTATGTAACTTGGCGTTTCTTGCAAAGTAATGCGTTACTTATTACCCATTTTTGCAGAGTAATCTCGTTATTCTACTTTTGGTTGTCAGGGTCATATCTGTCTATCGATTCTGACCGATTCTGATATTATAACCACAATGGAGACAAGCCCAGCATTACACAATAAATACTGGGTCATTTTTGGAACCAGACCTTCAAAATCTCTGAACAAATCCATGAAAAGGGCATGAGCATCCTCTGAACAACACCACACACACACACACACACACACACACACACACACACACACACACACACACACACACACACACACACACACACACACACATCTGTCTCTGTGGGATTCAAAGCATTTATTTTGATTAATAATGATCAGATTAGAACTTAATCCCCCATCACACACACATGCATGCACACGTGTGTGCGCACGTGCGCGCGCACACACACACACACACACACACACACACACACACACTGGGCAACCGGAACAATTAACCGTTTTAGCGCATAGTGCGATAATTATGTATGTGTCTATGCCACAGCTTTGATGTTTGAAACCCTTATTTTGAAGCATCAGATCTCTGAAACCAGATGTATGATGACATCATGGTGTTTCTGGTTGAAACCCTTATTTTGAAGCAGCAAATGTATGATGACATCATGGTGTTTCTGGTTGAAACCCTTATTTTGAAGCAGCAGATGTATGATGACATCATGGTGTTTCTGGTTGAAACCCTTATTTTGAAGCAACAGATGTATGATGACATCATGGTGTTTCTGGTTGAAACCCTTATTTTGAAGCAGCAGATGTATGATGACATCATGGTGTTTCTGGTTGAAACCCTTATTTTGAAGCAGCAGATGTATGATGACATCATGGTGTTTCTGGTTGAAACCCTTATTTTGAAGCAGCAGATGTATGATGACATCATGGTGTTTCTGGTTGAAACCCTTATTTTGAAGCAGCAGATGTATGATGACATCATGGTGTTTCTGGTTGAAACCCTTATTTTGAAGCAGCAGATGTATGATGACATCATGGTGTTTCTGGTTGAAACCCTTATTTTGAAGCAGCAGATGTATGATGACGACATGGTGTTTCTGGTGTCTTGACCTCTGTGACCTCTGACCCTCTGTGAAGGTCATCCGGGTCACCAGTCCTGGATGTAGCGCTGTCCAAGAGGCCAAGGGCAAGAGGGTCGTACTGACGTTGCTTCCTGACTCTAGAAGAAGGGGCGGGTACAATATTAGGAGACGGGAAGTATGTTGTAGTCTATTCATTTCCAATGGTAGAATGAACGTGAACACAACTTATAATCCATTCCTTAACTCCATGGA
The DNA here is from genome assembly GCA_039105355.1 of Benthosema pterotum. Taxonomy (NCBI): domain Eukaryota; kingdom Metazoa; phylum Chordata; class Actinopteri; order Myctophiformes; family Myctophidae; genus Benthosema; species Benthosema pterotum. The sequence continues at coordinate 58,658,617 of CM076968.1, read as the reverse complement.
CACTGAACTAAATACTGGACCCGATCATCAAAAGGCATATCATATTTACAGCATATTCATAGTAAAATGGCTTCTATTAGCTAAACAGAACAGAAGAAATTTCACTTTGTTATAAATGATTCTTTATCCCACCGCCCAACTCTCGCAAGATTTGTTAGGAGTCAGGAAGAGTCTCTGGTCTAAACCATGACTACTTAGGAGACCATTTGTAGGCTTTGTAGTCCATGTCGCCTATATAGTGGTGCCAATGGGAGTATGACTATCTTTATAAATAGAGTATCTTTGGTACCGCTGTCTCTCATTGGAAATGGCTACTTTGACACAAAAAAAAAAAACAGACATTGAGGGGTAGCACAACGGACAGCGGGTAGAGATGGTATTATGTATTAATATGTGACAATGGGAGATACCACTACCAGGCTTAGGACCAAACACAACATGGTTTTCCTCATCTGTAAGGTCTCCCTTATGAAATGGAATATAAAAATAAATTCCGTGTCTAAGCATCTGTATCTGTATTCATCCTGTGTGATGTGTGAGTTCCACAGTCCCTGCAGATTGTTGTCGTTATCCTGCGTTCAGCTTGTTGTTCTTCTATGTGAGATCATCAGATCATCTTGTGTCTCAGTTTCAACAGCTGGACAGTATAGATTTAAGACTTCAGACAGATCTCGGGTGTCACTGACCTAATGTTCTCCACTAGAGCCGTGCACGGGACTGATTATTCCATCCCGCTCCCGTTAGATTCCCTCCCGCTCCTGCAATGATTTAGATTTTTGACCGCCCGCGACGATCGGCTGTCCGCCGCTCCCTCCCGCGACAAAAAAGAGGTCCCATTTAGTCCCGCAAAATCCCGCATTTTTATCGATTAGTCCCACTAAAGCTAGAACATTTACAATGAGTAGAGTAGCTCACAGTCACAGAGAGATGGGAAACGGCTGGACAAATATTATAGGTCGGCGGCGTCGGCCCTATGCATAATATGTAGGCCTAATATATAGTGGTGGGCTTTATCAGACAGTGGACTCACATGGTCGAGAGAGAGAGAGAGAGAGAGAGGTGGGGGGGTGCAGTTTGTAGCATCTTGTCCAGTGTTCTGTTTCACGTTGTTTTCGAGTGACCATGTCCTACGCAGCAGACTGACACAGGGAAAGCAAAGAGGCATCAGGGAATCCATCAAGTCGATTAGGCTACTAATGAATGTGGAATGCCAGGTCACACTCTCAAGAGTTAACATATTCATCACCTGAATCAGCACCACTTAATTAAGAAGTTTACACTGTTTTGTTGGCAAAATACAGCCTGGAATTGTGGACACAAACAAAAGAATTCTTTAATTGTAGGTCTGTGTTGTGAAAATGTAATCACGTCTCATAGCGTGCCACTCTGTGGCGAGCTATGAGACGTGAACACCTGCTATTTTTCATTGAAACTTAAAACAGTTTTTAATGCAGACAGTTTCATCTTTACAATTATCTTGCCATTAAGAGACATTGATTTTTGATGGAAAATTACTTTGTTGCTGTTTGACACTGACGTCATTGTAAACCGTGTTGAAACACAGACCGGTATCTCCGGCCCTCGACTTGCCCCAATGTTTATGTTTTGGCCCAGTCTGTATTTGGGATTGACGCCACTGTTCCATATTAATGGTTGTGTTTACAGAACACAGTGTGTTGTTGCTCTGAGCTGTTTCCTAGATAAGCAGCAGTTCTTACATCTAATGGAGGTCCAGGCGCTTGTTTGTTTGTTTGTTTGTTTATTTGTTTATTTGTTGTGGTTGTTGTTGTCAGGTTTTTATAATGTGAGATTACAGTGAATGGAAAGCCCTCAGGACGCGTTCCTGTTCTCTGACTGATAAATAAATAAATAAATAATGGATTCTATAAAGGCTGGAGGGAAGAATCATTTATTTCTCCTCAGTAAACACAGTATTCATTCCAATGCCGTGTCCACACGCTGGAGGATAGAAAAAAGTTACCCTACGTTTTAACGGTAGGTGATAGATAAAAATGTCGCCCGATGTCAGCGACAGCGACAAAATGGCATGCAAAATGAGTACCGTAAACGACGGTGCTGTGGTGCACTGAAAAAAAAATAATATGGTGGAGGAGGAAGTGGGACGGAACTAGGAACCAAACTGCACCCAATGGTTTCGGGTCGAGGGCAAAAAAGCAGCACTTGGCTCTGATTGGTTATCCCCGGCCAAACGTCGGCCGATTCGGACGTAAAGCTCAGCAATTTTTATTTCTCCGGCCGACGTCGAGCGCCCTTGTCGGCCGACGTCGCCCGTTCTGCTGCTGTCGCCCGAATCGGCGGCTCCCATAGAGAAATAATGGATGTCGGGCGACAATGCTTTATCATCCCCGCCGTTAAAACGTAGGGTAACAGTTTGTTCACAAGCTCACGTCCATGTGCTTTCCTTGACAAATGCCAGTCCTGTGTCTTTGTAGATCTGCACTGTTGGAAAAGTTAAAAAGGACTTATAATTCTCTGAAAAAAAAAAAAGAAAATTAAATTCTGGAAAAAAATTAATCCAAGATAAATGCAGAGGCGTCTGGACACAGTAAAACAAATAAACATACAAACAAATAAATAAAAATAAAAAATCACACCCATGTGACATGAGGGATGCTAACTCTAACATCATATGTACGTCACCATACCTCATCTCATTCTGGACAATCACAATTTGCGTCTTCAATTTTGTCTCCAGTGTTTGTGTGCAGTTCACTCTGCTGTCTTCAATGTTTGTTTGCACTGACGACAGTGAACAACTAACAGGTTTTCCTTCATATCTGAATGACGTTACAGTGAACAACCAACTGGTTTTCCTTCATATCTGAATGACGTTACAGTGAACAACCAACAGGTGTTCCTTCATATCTGGATGACGTTACAGTGAACAACTAACAGGTGTTCCTTCATATCTGGATGACGTTACAGTGAACAACCAACTGGTTTTCCTTCATATCTGAATGACGTTACAGTGAACAACCAACAGGTGTTCCTTCATATCTGGATGACGCTACAGTGAACAACTAACAGGTGTTCCTTCATATCTGGATGACGCTACAGTGACAACTAACAGGTGTTCCTTCATATCTGAATGACGTTACAGTGAACAACCAACAGGTGTTCCTTCATATCTGGATGACGCTACAGTGAACAACTAACAGGTGTTCCTTCATATCTGGATGACGTTACAGTGAACAACTAACAGGTGTTCCTTCATATCTGGATGACGTTACAGTGAACAACTAACAGGTGTTCCTTCATATCTGCACTGACGCTACAGTGAACAACCAACTGGTTTTCCTTCATATCTGAATGACGTTACAGTGAACAACCAACTGGTTTTCCTTCATATCTGAATGACGTTACAGTGAACAACTAACAGGTTTTCCTTCATATCTGGATGACGTTACAGTGAACAACTAACAGGTGTTCCTTCATATCTGGATGACGTTACAGTGAACAACTAACAGGTGTTCCTTCATATCTGGATGACGCTACAGTGAACAACTAACAGGTGTTCCTTCATATCTGGATGACGTTACAGTGAACAACTAACAGGTGTTCCTTCATATCTCGATGATGGCGGCTGTGAAGGGAGTGACAGCCAGAGGGGGCTGGGTGTCCCATTCAAGTTCAAGTTCAAGTTCAAGTTCAAGTTTTATTTGTCTCCCGAGGGAGAAATTTGTCTTGGAGACAGGACCACAGCTGCATACATACATACAAAAAGACAAAAAACAAACCAGCAGACAACACAAAAGCACATACCATATACACCCTAAGTGCTCACCCCTATGTAAGGGAAATGACTACCTATTCAACAGCTTTATAGAAAGAGGTACAAATGAGTGTTTAAAACGGTTGTGTCTGCACTGTGGTGTCCTATACCTTCTACCTGATCTCATTAGTTCATATTCTGAGTAAAGAACATGTGAGGGGTCAGAGGTTACATTCTTAGCTTGCCTTATTACCGTCTGCTCAAAAATGGCTTGGAGGGTCAGGGGGGGAGAAGATAGGCCCATGATCTTCCCACTGCGACGCTGAGGGCATGGGGCGGTCTGCGGCGGTGCTCTTCAGCTGTCCGTTGTGTACGCCTGTCAGGGATATTATACACATTCATTAGTTGGCAATTAGCTGTCACATCCGTTGACACATCCTGGTATAGCGCTCGTTGGCTGTGTTTGTGTGGTTGGCGAACAGGCTAGCCCGTTAGTCACATGATTGACAACAACCTCTGGTTTGTTTGGTATGAACCAAGCCCCTCCCCCTTGAAATCTCACAGACAGCGGACAGTTTCAGACTCAAGCTTCAGGAAGCTGAACTCCAGTCTGATAATCAGGTCTAGGTCCATAGAGTAATAAAATATAGAGGCTTAACCGGAGCGATAGCCCCGCCCCCTTGCTGTTCATTTCAATACAAGTTGCTCGGTGGTGTTTTGAAGCACCTGGAAGAAGCGTCTACTTCCGCATTTGGGCACCGAAACTTGGTGCCCAAATGCGAATGTGTTTCCTCCATGAAGCGCCCAATGTTAAACTCCAGGAGCACAGGGTTTCCTAGCCTGCCTGCAGTTCACACTATAACCACTAGGACCGACCGCTTCAACGTTAAAGAGGCTCTCTGAGGATGCTGCTATAGGTCTTACCTAAGGCTGTCAGCATGAACTAGTTAATCGCGAGTTAACTCAGCCTTGAGTTAACTCGATTAATTTTTTAGTGCGAGATTAACTCACAGTAAAACCAAAGGCCAAGTGGGTCCATTTGGTTCAATTTCGCCAAATGCAGGTGAATAATTGTTAAATATCTGCATCAGTTAAGTTACTTTAAAATAAGTCTACACAATTAGAGAATGTAGAAAACTTTCTACAAAATGTGCATGTTTGCTCCCAATGATATCAGCATCAAATTGTTGACAAATTCTTTAATTTAGGTCTGGAAGTCTACATAAATGTCATCAAATGGTGGTCTGTGGCTCAAATGAAGAATAAATAATTGACCTTGATATGAATATTCTTGAAAAGCACTCATTTAAGGTATATTTAGAACTCATAAAAATATGCATTAACTATGGGCAATCATGCGATTAATTGCGATTAAATTCTTTAATCGATTGACAGCTCTAGTCTTACCGTGGTGTTGCTCCAGCAGCATCCTGCGAGGCTCCATGAACGCCACATGGTGTCGACTGAGAGACCCCAGACCCTCTGTCCTCCTGCTCTGGTTGGTGGAGGAGGATGAGGAGGATGAGGAGGAGGAAGGGGGCGGGGCGTAGACGGGGCAGAGGGAGTTGGGTTCGTATCCCACCAGCACGGCGGCTCCGCTAGCGGCTCCGGTAGCGGCCCCGGTAGCGGGGGTCTTCATGGCGCTGGGGGCTTGCAGCAGCGGCAGCGGCAGGGGGTGAGGTAGAGGTAGACCAGGATCAGCACCATGGTGACAGCACAGCCCAGCAGGGTGGTGTAACCCTCACTGAACGGCTCCGACGCCACGGGACGGCTCACCGATACCTTCAGCTGCACGGGGAGAGAGAGAGACGCACAGACACCGCACGTAGTCCAAGAGCATTAGCTCAAAATGTAGTCAAACCAAACGGAACAAATTAGTAACAAACTGAATTTTTCAGGATATGTTCAGAATACCTTTAGGAATGACATACTCAAAGTCCCCGTGAATCCCCCTTGTGCTCTCTGAGATATTCAAGATGGCGTCCAAAATGGCTATTAGATATAATGGCCCTAATCGGTGGTGAAACGTGCAAAATTTTAAACTGAGAGATAGTTCTACAAAAATTCACAGGTTGATCAATTATATAAATACAGGCATTTTTTGTATTGGAACTTTCCATGAAATCCAATATGGCCGCCCAATATGGTGGCCGCAATATTAGTGTATTGGCTATTAGATATAATGGCATGTATTAGTATTATTAGCACTAATACTAATACACCAATATTTTTGCCCTATTCACCCCCCATTATATCTAACTACAGCAGTGGTTTTCAACCTTTTTCATACCAGGAGAAATCAGCACCTTAAAAAATACTAGCTTATTTTCGGGCGCTGCATGGCATCGCGGGGTCATCGGGTGCGGTCCGAGCGCCACGGGGGTGGGCTCGGACAAACGGTTCTTATTTGTGCGTTGCATCATCTCATCAGAAAAGGAAGGACAACCAGGCAAATGGTCTTGTTGTCTCAATCGTGGTCTCTTTATTTTCAATCAGCATGATGACTTGACTGAAGTCAAGGACAGGCAATTCTTACAGCATAGTTGATATTGTATGGTGGAATGGAAAAGAGAGAGAGAGAGAGAGAGAGTCTCTCCCTGCATCCCTCCGTGTCTGTGTTCCCTAGTGTCTGTCTCCCAGTGTCTGTCCCGAATCTCAAACTGACCAATGCATATATTACAAAACAATAGGTAAATGTGGGTGTGTCTACGGTATGTAGGTGGGATCTATGTCCATGTGTGTGTCTCTGTACCTGCGTGTGTGTGTGTGTGTGTGTGTGTGTGTGTGTGTGTGTGTGTGTGTGTGTGTGTGTGTGTGTGTGTGTGTGTGTGTGTCAGCACATGTGAGGGTGTGGCTATGCGCGTGCACGAGAGTGCATGTGAATGTGTGTGCGTGAGGGTGTGGAGTGTGTGTGTGTGTGTGTGTGTGAGGGTGCATGTAAGTGTGCATGAGAGTGGACTGGAAAAGTACTAGTTACCCACAGGCCATATAAGAATCGTTATCTAAAACATCAGGTGGGGGTCAAACAGCAAACGCCCCTTGTCAGGGACTGACCCAACCCAGGTGGCCACTAAGGAATGTTACTTGCTCTAGGCAATAGCCATCATTAACAGACTACGCACAGGCCTGTAAGAGAGCCGCTTTGTGCAATAGTTTAAACCTACCAAATAATGAAAGTTAACTATTTAGACGTTTAATGTGGCTTTCCATTTACGACATTCCTCCCTTCGCTACACGACAAAGTGTAGCGACACTTTCGAAAAGCCACTTTAAACGTCCACCCTTTGGTCAAGAACATACTAAAAATGTGTGTATAACTTTTAACATCCTAACTAATAATGACAATGAATAATCAATCGGAAACATGAACACAAGACAAAACTTAATATGAAATGATAGAGACAACATAACATGATTTGAGACAACATAACAAAACAAAATGAATAATAAAATAGCAAAACAAAAGTAAAAAATAAAGAAAACTCAAAAGATATATTGTTGGTAACTTTAGCTTTTTGGAATTAACAAGTAATAAAAACAATCTGACTGCAATTATCACTTAACAATGAAAAATAAAAGCATGAAATGAAATGACTATTACATTCATTCAATTCAATTGAACAAAAACAGACAATGGAATTTTTGTGTTCCTCCAGGGAAAATTTTTACTTCCCTTCGGACGAGCACAAATGGAATTGTACTACAACACTGAACACTAACTGCATGACCAGTCCTGCCTCAGACGTTCTGTGAACGTGTAATTACTGCTGTCTTGTTAAAATGAAACAGAACAAACACACTATCACTCAATCACAAACTCACTCACTCACTCACTCACTCACTCACTCACTCACTCACTGACTCACTCATTCATAGCTTCAGTCACTCATTCACTCAATTGCTTACACATCCACTCATTCCTTTCACTCACACATCCACTACCTCACTCGCATTAAATCACACAATCGCACAACAGAGTCCATTCATTCAATACAAAATGAGATCATATACTAAAAAATATTGTCTATACTGCGGTGAAAACAATAATGTTGGATTATAATGATATATCTTCCACATTCACTTAAATGTAGGGCCCAAAAATTTCCGTACTTGTTAATTTTCGCTCACAGAGACCATTTATCTCACTGTCTTAACCTAACCTAACCTAACTATACTATACTATTTCTTTAAAAAATGTTTTAGCACAAGAACTTGAAATTACTGCAGCTGGTTGTTTGTCCAGCATTGATCATCTAAATACATTGTCAGTCACATTCACTTGACTTTAGTTTAAATGCCAATCATCAGTAACACACCGACGTCCCACCCAATCAACAAGGCTGGGCAAGTGGTGGATATAGGCTGAGGGGCAAATAGTTTTAACCCAATTATTTCCAACTGTGGCTCTCTCTAGTCTACATGCCACAGCGAAAAGGTCCACACATCCGCGTGGGGGTCAACTCGTCCCTCTCAGCTCAAAAGCTATTAGTTACTCGAGGGCAACTGGGTCTGCAGACTCCCAATACACCCATGCACTTCTCCTGTCTTAAAGAGCGCATGTGTACCGTCGTCACAGTACACTCCTCTTAGAAAACTTTCCATGCACTGAGTCTAATAATTGTTACACTCACACCAACTTCACCACTTCGAATCTAATCCTTGCGATTGCTGTACAGACATCAGACTCAAAACTAATCATTCAATCTCAAATTGGTACCTACTCTTACACTAACCTAACTGCACTTTACTAGAATTTATTCTCACTCCCCTTTCCTTTGAACTACAAACTTGCTTCTCAATTTACCTTTTTAGCGACAGACAATGGTCCCCATCAGCAACTTTTTTTTTTTTTTTTTTTCTTTTTTCCAAATACTTAATCCGCCCTAGTAACTTTGGTAAAAGCAAAACACACTCATTCCATCACCTCTTACACTCTACACACCACTCATTCTGTTCACCATTCATCCATCTTTCTTTTCTTTTCTTCCCAAATCATCCATTCCATGACATCATTCATCTCTCACATTTCATCCTTCATTCACTCGACCACATCCTTCCACAGTCACACTTATTTGATCATTTAATTACTCTCTGATTTGCAATACTGCAATAGTTATACTACTCACTAGAATCCCTATTGTCAATCTTTTCTTTCAAATTGTGTCTACAACTTGTGGTTTCCGCATTCCCACTCATTTGCTCACCAACCATCCATGTGTTCATCCATTCGTTTGGTCATTCATTTTTTCATTCAGTCATTCACTCATACATCTGTTCATTCTTTCATTCATCCAGACAGTCATACAGTCATTCGTTCAATCGTGCATTCGGCCATGTATCCATCCATACATACAGTCATTAATTTGACTATACATTCATCCTTCCATCCATTCAATCATACATCCATCCACGCACTCAAATCATTCAGTCATTCAGACATACATACATTCATACTTCTTTCTTGCTTTTCTTTTTTTTTTTTTTTTTTTTTTCATACTTCCTTCTCCTAACTCCACGCCTACATTCACGCCACTCATCAGTGTTGGGACATATTACTAATATTCATTAGCAATATATTATTGATAATAAATGGCAAATATTACTATCCGAAGCAATATTTCCCAACACTGCCACTCATACACCAAGTGCAAATACAATTGTCCAGACAACATTTCTATATAAACTGCCTTGCCCATTTCTAAACTAGCCGACCAAACTTGCCCTGGGTCTTCAGGCTTAGAAACAATAAGGAGGAAACGTGTTTAATAATCAATCAAGATTACTGCCACGTCTCCGTTCCCGCAAAAATATGCTCCCAACCATTCAGCCACTGAAAATAAAAAAGTTTGACAACAGAGCGAGTCATGCTGTCTCTCATCCTAGCATGTTTTCTGGACAACTCCATTAACACCTGCCAACTTTCATTCCAAACTGAACTGTTAATACTAATAGTCTTATCAAACTACCAGGGTTGCCAAACTCAAACTGTTTCTGTTGCATGTAGCAGCGTCAGTCCAGATGGTATCTTTGGGTGTCATCTGTGGAGTGTCACTGCTCTGCATTCAGACGGGGCTTCTGGGCGTTGACCTGAGACCCTCCTCATCTGATAGGCTGTAGCTTGGCTCCCCTCGAGGCTCGGTGTGTGTGTGTGGCCAAACGGCCACGCCCCGGATGTTTGAAAGACAGAGAAAACAAGATAGTTTAGTATTAATATTCACTTTCCTAAGACAACATTCCAAACTCATATAAAAAGATACTATTCATTCATTCAGTCCACTCTCACACCATAGTTACTATATAGGATTCAAGATTTTTTATTTATTATTTAACATTTAGTGTCCTAAAATTAAATCGCTCATAGAGACCATTTACTTTTTCTTTTCCCTAATTGAATTATCCGATTCACTTTTACTTTTGTAAGAGATCCATACCTATTGTACGGAGTATTGTTTTATTATGCCAATTTTAGTTATTTATACATTATTATTATTATTATTTATTTTTATTACCTTTTATTTATTATTATTTATATTCTTTTTTTTTTTTTTTTTTTTTTTTTTGATGTTTCTATTCACTATATACAATAATCCTCCTCCCTTTGGAGACAAAAATGCAAAATTTTATGTCTTCAACCATCCAGAATGGCTTGCACTGTGGTGTCCCATAGCCTACCCTCTACGCCCCCTGGGCAAACAGCTAACAGCGCATGTGCTGCCATAGTCAGGACGCACCACCCTGCTCCTACACTACCCCAGTGGAATGTCATCCCATGGGCTGGACGAGCACACGCCTAAACAAGCCATTCACCGTCGCCCAGGGCAACCACAAGCTCAGACCATTCTCCACCCAACTGCCATCATACAGGCTACTGTTTAACTCAAGGAAAAACGGGAACACAAAGAAAGAAATAGGCGTGTGAACCTATGTTCCGATATTACAGCACCACAAATACACCGAAAAAATACTTTAAATCGATCAAGATGAGGTTTGTCGTAGCCACTATTTCGAAAAGTCTTTGATCCCACAGAATATACAATGACATCCTGAAGTTAATAGCCGAAACTATTATTGACCACTATTGCAGACTGATCTACTTTGACTCCACACTCGACACAGTAAAAGCACTTATATCAAAGTACTGTAGCAATCCAATACCATACATAATCTACACAAAAGAAAAGGCAAAGTTCAAAAAAAGTTCGGCCGACCAACAAACAGAAATGACAAAGAAGAGGCCACTACAGACGCAACGAAAAACGGACAAACAAAACGTATAAACCCCCCAAATAAAAAGAGAACAGTACATATCAAAAATATCGCGCGTACACAATTAAAACCTAATTTCTACTTTTCTCAATCATATTCTCTTTCTCCTTTCTTCTTCTCTTTCTTTCTCTTTCTCTTTCTCTAGGATTTGTTATACAACAATTCAGGCACGCCACATGCCAAAGCGACGCTTAAATGTCACCAAACTGCAAATTTAAACAGCCAAAATTCACCGCGACCACACACGCCATATCTGAAAATCCTACACCTATTGATCAGCGATAATCAGCCTTATGGCACGGAATGAAGCAGGAAAAAAACCGAACAGACTGTCTAAAATTTTTGGAACCAATGAACATGTACACGCCCAAATTCCGTCCATCATTTCGGCTCCTGGAAGCGATCCGGGCCGCGATCTGAAAACCCAATACTAATCTTTGAAATGGTCCGTTTACACCGAACATCAACATTTTAAATGTTCCGACAAAACCCCCAAATAAAAGTATTAGCACCCTATCATCACGTACGCGAAACGTCCCATCAGTATCTAAAACAACACCTCAGGCCTGTCCGCGTGACTTCACGTGCAAACACACTATTGCAAAAGTAAGAGTTATTCATATCATATAGCCAGTGTGACGAAAATTGTACATTTACAATTTTCCAAAAGACCTATTTTTATAAACGCACCAAAGAAAACACGATGATGCAATACGGCAGGCACACTGTAATAAAATATGAATAATGAAAAAACTCTAAAAATCCCTCACTTTGCACATCCATCGGCCTAGTTTACCGATCTCATTTCTCTGTTTCCTATATCTCATATTTCATATTTCTCATATCTCATTTCATATCTCGTCTTTTTTGATAGGCAAAAATAAAGCAATGTTCGGAAACGCCTATTTTCCGCCAATCATTTTTTAAATATTGCGTTTTTTGTTTTTTTGTTTTTTTTTTTTCTCTCAAGCTTTTAAAATCATACTCTATGTATGCATTCACACATCATTCATTCAATTAAACATGGTTGTCTTTCCCCTAATTGACACTCGGCACCCTAGACCCCAAATACCAAAGGACAGCACCACCCACAGACAAAACTGAAAGGTTTCTAGGTTCTTGTTGCTTAGCTCAACCTTAATTAGACAGTAATCAACTCACCATCAAAAAAAGTTGAACTATTTAAGACGTCTCCTGGCTGAGCTCGGCCACTGTGTAGTTTCGGGCGCTGCATGGCATCGCGGGGTCATCGGGTGCGGTCCGAGCGCCGGGGTGCGCTCGGACAAACGGTTCTTATTTGTGCGTTGCATCATCTCATCAGAAAAGGAAGGACAACCAGGCAAATGGTCTTGTTGTCTCAATCGTGGTCTCTTTATTTTCAATCGAGCATGATGACTTGACTGAAGTCAAGGACAGGCAATTCTTACAGCATAGTTGATATCGCATGGTGGAATGGAAGAGAGAGAGAGAGAGAGAGAGCGAGTCTCTCCCTGCATCCCTCTGTGTCTGTGTTCCCTAGTGTCTGTCTCCCAGTGTCTGTCCCGAATCTCAAACTGACCAATGCATATATTACAAAACAATAGGTAAATGTGGGTGTGTCTACGGTATGTAGGTGGGATCTATGTCCATGTGTGTGTCTCTGTACCTGCGTGTGTGTGTGTGTGTGTGTGTGTGTGTGTGTGTGTGTGTGTGTGTGTGTGTGTGTGTGTGTGTCAGCACATGTGAGGGTGTGGCTATGCGCGTGCACGAGAGTGCATGTGAATGTGTGTGCGTGAGGGTGTGGAGTGTGTGTGTGTGTGTGTGTGTGAGGGTGCATGTAAGTGTGCATGAGAGTGGACTGGAAAAGTACTAGTTACCCACAGGCCATATAAGAATCGTTATCTAAAACATCAGGTGGGGGTCAAACAGCAAACGCCCCTTGTCAGGGACTGACCCAACCCAGGTGGCCACTAAGGAATGTTACTTGCTCTAGGCAATAGCCATCATTAACAGACTACGCACAGGCCTGTAAGAGAGCCGCTTTGTGCAATAGTTTAAACCTACCAAATAATGAAAGTTAACTATTTAGACGTTTAATGTGGCTTTCCATTTACGACAGTAGCTTACTACTTTTTCCCTGTGATTCAAGAACTGGCTTCCCTGCCTTTGGGGCCATTTATGCCGGTTAGAAATCCAATCCCAGCACCTGATTGGCCAACAGCCACTCACTAACTTCGTTCACAACGTCGTCTGTTTTCCAAATATTGTTAGGGGTTCATATGAACCAATCACCATTAAGACTGCTGCTTTGATAACGCCCATCCTAGAAACTGCTGTGGTAGAGAGGGACTTCAGTCTGAATAATGAAGTGAAACATCCTAGAAACTGCTGTGGTAGAGAGAGACTTCAGTCTGAATAATGAAGTGAAACATCCTAGAAACTGCTGTGGTAGAGAGGGACTTCAGTCTGAATAATGAAGTGAAACATCCTAGAAACTGCTGTGGTAGAGAGGGACTTCAGTCTGAATAATGAAGTGAAACATCCTAGAAACTGCTGTGGTAGAGAGAGACTTCAGTCTGAATAATGAAGTGAAACATCCTAGAAACTGCTGTGGTAGAGAGAGACTTCAGTCTGAATAATGAAGTGAAACATCCTAGAAACTGCTGTGGTAGAGAGGGACTTCAGTCTGAATAATGAAGTGAAACATCCTAGAAACTGCTGTGGTAGAGAGGGACTTCAGTCTGAATAATGAAGTGAAACATCCTAGAAACTGCTGTGGTAGAGAGGGACTTCAGTCTGAATAATGAAGTGAAACATCCTAGAAACTGCTTTGGTAGAGAGGGACTTCAGTCTGAATAATGAAGTGAAACATCCTAGAAACTGCTGTGGTAGAGAGAGACTTCAGTCTGAATAATGAAGTGAAACATCCTAGAAACTGCTGTGGTAGAGAGAGACTTCAGTCTGAATAATGAAGTGAAACATCCTAGAAACTGCTGTGGTAGAGAGAGACTTCAGTCTGAATAATGAAGTGAAACATCCTAGAAACTGCTGTGGTAGAGAGGGACTTCAGTCTGAATAATGAAGTGAAACAAAGTGAAATAAAATGACAATTCAGACTGAGGTCAGGCTAACCAGGGCCCACCATTTATCCAGAATTTGAGCCACGTACGGCCACCATTTGAGGACATTTTAGCCCCACCGGCCCCAAAACTAGACCCTCTAGACTAGAGATTTATTTAGCTTTTGTGCATAGTGTTGGAGAATAGCCTAGCGGCCATGGTGGGTTACCTCGCGCGTGGCGTTCATGGAGTCCAGCAGGGAGAAGGCGGTGCACAGGTAAAGCCCAGAGTCGTTGAGCGTGGCCGAGGACACCTCCAGAGTTCCGTTGGTGAACAGGCTGACGGTGCTGCTGTGGTGGAGGCTGTCTGTGGTGACGTAGCCCTGGCCTGGAGTCAGCCAGGAGAACCACAGCTCACCTCCTCCTCCTCCACCTCCTCCTCCTCCTCCTCCTCCTCCTCCTCCTCCTCCTCCTCCTCCTCCTCCTCCTCCTTCACCACCTCCTCCTCCTCCTCCTCCTCCTCCTCCTCCTCCTCCTCTTCCTCCTCCTCCACCTCCTCCACCTCCTCCTCCTCCTCCTCCTCCTCTTCCTCCTCCTCCTCCTCCTCCTCCTCCTCCTCCTCTTCCTCCTCCTCCTCCTCCTCCTCCTCCTCCTCCTCCTCCTCCTCCTCCTCCTCCTCCTCCTCCTCCTCCTCCTCCTCCTCCTCCACCGCTGCTCAGAGTCGTCTGGCAGTCTAGCTGTAAACGTTCACCTTCAAACACCGACAGGCTGCAGAGAGAGGAAAGACAGGGAGCAGGGATGTTTTAGACAGCGCAAAGTAGGAATGTAATGTAATACATTGATAATAATATTAACACTAGATGTGACTAGATCAGCACTTGGTGGAGTGCAAATTTATGCGCTGCGCAGGCTAGGCCGAAGCTCCCCTTCGTACTGTAATGACGAAGAGGAGCAGATTGATGTCCACGTCTTCAACACAGTGACTTTGATCTCAACGAAGTTGACAAATAGGCCATGGCATACTTGTGCATGAGCGGATCCATTACATCACATAAACTGGCCAATCGGGAGTATTTCAAGGGATGAGTGACCGTCGGGCGACTGCAAAATGTTGCTTAACTCCACAAATAATTGATTAATAAATAACGTTTTGATTCAATCTTGTGTCTTCATTGATTTGATGGACTGGACTGGTCTTCTCTGTCTCCACTCTCCGTTTCCTTCCATGGACCAATATGCTCTACACCGTGGGAGTCTTCACTTCCCATCCAAGTCCTGATAGATATGGCTGGCAAATCATCTACATCATAATCTCCCCCACCCTGTTTAACTCAGACAGACTTTGTGTGGTGTTTGTGCAACTACATGAAGACACAGATGCTCCATGCTTTTACATAGCAGAACTTTACCTGTAGGGAGGACCAACAGGATACTATTGATCCATATGATTTTTACCACTGTAGTACTGTTGTGAGTAATGTTAACTTGGACGGTGCGTCTGAGAAAACTAAAGGCATCCAGTCCAAGGGCCGTGACAGTGAGACACTGTGTGTACTGCTTTGGATCAGTACACACAGACACAGGGAAGCACATTGATGTCCACGTCTTCAACACAGTGACTTTGACCTGGAACAAGTTGACCCCTGCAGCGACGCCTGGGAGAGGAGAACGCCACCTTCAGGTTCCCACCAAGCGCTACGACCACACAGCTGTGTTTATTGAAGATACAGTTTACCTCTGGGGAGGACGTGAGTGCTACACAGACAATTACTGCAATGAGCTTCATGCATTTGATGTCGACACTCATACATGGTTCATCCCACACGTTTCTGGGATGGTCCCAGAAGAGAGGATGGGACACTGTGCCTGTGTCTTGAGGAAAGACATGTTCATCCACGGAGGATTGCGGAGAGGGAGGATGATAGGATTCACTAGTGACACCTACAAGTTGGACACCAGCGCAATGGTCTGGACTTTAATCCACACCAGAGGAACTGCACCTGGTGTTACAAAACTTCACTCTGCTACCATGATTGGAACCAAAATGTTTGTATATGGGGTCTGGGGGGATTGGAACTCCGTCAGCGTGTTGGACACAGAGACCAACCTCTGGCAGGTCACACATTCTGCACAGGATGAACCTAACGGACCCTTTTATCATTCAGCCTTTACCTATAACAGAGAGCTGTACATATTTAATGTAACATTAAGGTACGGTAAATACTCCAATGGTTTGTGGAAATTCAGTCCAGAGACGTTCTCCTGGAAAAATGTTAAGCCCAAGGGGAACGTTCCGCCTACTATGTGTAGTATGTGCTGTTGCATGGTGGGGGATTGTGTCATCTTCTTAGGAGGATACACGACCTGTGATAACTTGTATATGTTAGACCTGAGCCCTAGCCTGAAGACCTTATGTAAGCTGGCAGTAATTCAGTACGGTCTGGATAAGTCTGGACTCCCACATAACATCAGGTGGGAACTGCCAGCCATGACTGGCAATAGAATGAAACCCAGAGGAGGTCCCAGACATCCGAAGAAGAGGTTAGTCCACACGCATAAGACGACTACAAACAGCAACTAAATAAAACAAAGAAAAATAAACTAAAATGAAAGAAATTAGAGTGCTGATCTGAGCTTCAATTTCTTTTTCTTTTGTTTTAAAAGACGTTGGCGTTCTCCTCTCTCAGGGGTGTCAGGGGTCACTGCAGGGGTCAACTTCGCCCAGATCAAAGTCACTGTGTTGAAGACATGGACATCAGTCTGCTTCTCTCTGTCATTGGAGTCACTTTTAGAGCAGTACACACAGTTTTATGGACTGGCCTGCATGGCACACAAGTTTGCACTCCACGGAGTCATGTGGAGGACTCAATCGCTTAACTTGCACCCGCTCCAGTCACGCCAGTACCAGGCTTGTATCCATTCCATGATTCCTTCTGATGAAGAGCCATGAGGCTCAAAGCGTCATTGTGCTCATGGTGAAATAAACACCTTTAAATGGAGCTTCAGTCCAGTGTGCGGACCTGATTTATTTTTTCTAGTTTGTCTCTCAGCCCAGCACCTGGTATTTAGTTCTTTTGGATGTGCATAGCCTTTTGTTTGTTTTTGTTTCCATTCCATGCCAGGTTGGAAAATCAACGATGGACATTCTGAGCAAAACGGAGATTCAAACTTGGACTAGAAGAGGCGTACAAGTAGGCCATGGCCTACAAGTAGCCCATGGCCTACTCGTACGTGAGTGAGGCTAGTATGATGACGTCATCACCTAAACCAGAGGTGGGCAATTATTTTTCCCAAGGGGCCAAATGAGATACATGAAATATTGTGAAGGGCCAAGACTAAAGGCTGAACTAAAGTTTGTGTGATATTAATTTAATTTCAAGATAAAAGTAAGAGTAAGACCAACCTGGACCAAGACACCAGGGCCCTCTATTTATTCAGTATTTGAGCCACGAACAAGCATTTGAGGACATTTTTAGCCCCAAAGACCTCAAAACTAAAGATTTATTTCGTTTTTGTCCACAATACCATTTTTGTTTTACAAACAAAACAGGATAACATAGATCGAAAATGACCATTCTTTTACATTCTTTAGTTGTCTAGACTTGGGCTAATTCAGAGGAATGAATATTTTAACTCTTTGAGAGCGTAAACATGAAACCAAATTTGGTTTCATGTTTACGCTCTCAAGAGTTACATCTGGTTAACCAACTCTCCATATCTAACTGGAACTCTCTCAAGGACCACTGGTGGTCCCCGGGCCGGTCAGAGTCAGCCAAAGGGCCGCATTTGGCCCCCGGGCCGCATGATGCCCAGGTATGACCTAAACCGACCAAATCGAAGTGCTAGACAATGACCGTAAAATAATGACCATAAAAATGAGATAATATAAAAAGCGTATAGTAACCTTGAGACGGTGACAGGCGTGGCCACTGCGGCGGCAGCCATCAGTCTGTCCGCCTTGCAGTTCCTGAAGACTCCGGGGTGTCTGAGGAACGGCAGGACGGTGCGCTGGACCCCCTGCTGGTCCCCGTAGACACTGCAGATGTACTGGTCCCTGAAGTCCTGCAAGGACTGGAACCCACGCACCTCCCAGTGCCAGAAGACGCTGTGTGATGTAAACACATTTACTATGAAACCCTGCACCTCCCAGTGCCAGAAGACGCTGCATGTGTGATGTAAACACATTTACTATGAAACCCTGCACCTCCCAGTGCCAGAAGACGCTGTGTGATGTAAACACATTTACTATGAAACCCTGCATGTCCCAGTGCCAGAACATTTACTATGAAACCCTACTCTTCTCAGTGCTGGAAGATGTGCAGTGTGATTTAAAGGATAAATCCACACTAGATTTTTTTAACAGTTATTTTTTAAAGTGGTCCAGTTGTTATTTTGTGAAAACACCCCTTAATTGCTGTTTCCCCTACCCCAAAGTGAGCTTACAATGGGGCTAAGGGGTGTTGTTCAAGTTCACCTATACATCGCTCCAAAATGCATTTTTGTCTCCACCGTAAGGTGGTGATTATAATTCGTACCCTGTCCGTCAGCCCGTATATCCGTCATATATTGGTCCCTTTTTAATCCTGTAGACCAGGGGTGGGCAATTATTTTTCCCAAGAGGCCAAATGAGATACATAAAATATTGTGGAGGGCCAAGGCTGAATTCAGTCTTGGCCCTCCACAATATTTTATGTATCTCATTTGGCCTCTTGATATAATATAAATAATGCAAGTCTGCATTATATTGATTTAATTTCAAGATAAAAGTAAGAGTAAGACCAACCATTTTGACACCAGGGCCCTCGATTTAATCTTTATTTGAGCCACGGACCACCATTTGATCACATTTTAGCCCCACGGACCCCAAAACTAAAGATTTATTTTGTTTTGTCCACAATTCCAGGCTGGATTTCACAAACAAAACAGGCAAACATAGATCAAAAATGGTTCTTTTACATTCTCTGGCTAATTCAGATGAATATTTTAACTCTTGAGAGCGTAAACATGAAACCAAATGGACCCTTGCGGGTCCATTTGGTTTCATGTTTACGCTCTCAAAGAGTTACATCTGGTTAACCAACTTTCCATATTTAACTTGGAACTCTCTCAAGGACCACTGGTGGTCCCCGGGCCGGTCAGAGTCAGCCAAAGGGCCGCATTTGGCCCCCGGGCCGCATAATGCCCAGGTGTGCTGTAGACCAGGGGTTTTCAACAGGTGGTCCGGGGACCACCAGTGGTCCTTGAGAGGGTTCCAGGTGGTCCACCAGCCTAAATGATGGAAAGTTGGTTAACCAGATGTAACTCTTGAGAGTGTAAAAATGAAACCAAATGGACCCTTGCGGGTCCATTTGGTTTCATTTTCACACTCTCAAGAGTTAAAATATTCATCATCTGAATTAGAACCACTTAATTAAGAAGTTTACACTGTTTTGTTGGAAAAATACAGCCTGGATTTGTGGACAAAATCAAAAGAATTCTTTAATTTTAGGTCTTTGATGTGAAAATGTCATCAAATTGTGGTCCGTGGCTCAAATGCTGAATAAACGGTGGTCCCTGGCATCAAAAAGGTTGAAAACCCCTGCTGTAGACCTACCTGTACATGTTACAGTGGCAGGCCAGCAGGGAGTTGTTGTGCAGGTGCAGTCCTCTCTGCAGCAGCCCCGGCAGGGCCTTGACCTGCTCCCAGGGCAGGGCGGGGCCCAGACGGTTGGACGACAGGTCCAGGGTGCTCAGGAACGGGTGGCTGTGGTCTCCGATGGAGAAGAAAGGGAAGTGTGTCAGCCGGTTGAGGCTGAAGTAAGCCTTCTTCAGGCTGCTGAGGCTGCCCAGCGCCGTGCCTTCTACCTGGGACAGACGGTTGTTGTAGAGGAGAAGCTCCTCCAGCCTCCACAGGCCCTGTGCATGGGGAAACGCACCAAACAGTGATGGGCTAGTTACTGGGAAGGCCATGTGACAAAGAGCACAAATAATCCATGCATATGTGACTGCAAGAATTGCTCATCTGCTGTTTTGGAAAATCCTATCTTGAAAATGGTCAAGATTTTGAGCTATTGCTGAAGTATCTAGAAGGGATTCATAAACAGCTGTTGTAGATCGACCAGGACAAGGCGACAGAGCAGGGTGTGATAGTGCTTCCCGTACTATAGGACACCTGTGTGCATAAAACACGGTGAAGCAGCCTTTTGCTTCTATGGACCGACGGCGTGGAACAAACTCCCATTATACATTCGACAGGCAGCCTCTGTAGACATTTTCAAAGCACAACTCAAGACGTACTTCTATGCACTTGCTTTTAACTGATTCTCTGTGATTCTATATTTTATGATTTTATATTTTATGCCTTATTTCAGGTCCTCACTGTACTGCTTCTTTGATGTATTTTAATGATCTCTTTAATTTATACCCACTTTTTTTTTGTCTTCTTCTCTATTGCAATGTAAAGCACTTTGAGCTGCATTTTATGTCATGAAAGGTGCTATACAAATAAAGATTATTATTATTATTAATAAAGACCCATTTTCTTTCTTAGATGAAAATCTGCCTGGTCCAGTCACTGTGGATCCTATTGGTCCACTGATCTGAGCCCCCGCCCCCTCTCCCTCCCCCTTTCCCCTCCACCTTTAGAACACAGCTGAGAACACTGACGACAACACAGTGTTTAGAACACAGCTGAGAACACTGACGACAACACAGTGTTTAGAACACAGCTGAGAACACTGACACAACACAGTGTTTAGAACACAGCTGAGAACACTGACGACAACACAGTGTTTAGAACACAGCTGAGAACACTGACGACAACACAGTGTTTAGAACACAGCTGAGAACACTGACGACAACACAGTGTTTAGAACACAGCTGAGAACACTGACGACAACACAGTGTTTAGAACACAGCTGAGAACACTGACACAACACAGTGTTTAGAACACAGCTGAGAACACTGACACAACACAGTGTTTAGAACACAGCTGAGAACACTGACGACAACACAGTGTTTAGAACACAGCTGAGAACACTGACACAACACAGTGTTTAGAACACAGCTGAGAACACTGACGACAACACAGTGTTTAGAACACAGCTGAGAACACTGACGACAACACAGTGTTTAGAACACAGCTGAGAACACTGACGACAACACAGTGTTTAGAACACAGCTGAGAACACTGACGACAACACAGTGTTTAGAACACAGCTGAGAACACTGACACAACACAGTGTTTAGAACACAGCTGAGAACACTGACACAACACAGTGTTTAGAACACAGCTGAGAACACTGACAACAACACAGTGTTTAGAACACAGCTGAGAACACTGACACAACACAGTGTTTAGAACACAGCTGAGAACACTGACACAACACAGTGTTTAGAACACAGCTGAGAACACTGACACAACACAGTGTTTAGAACACAGCTGAGAACACTGACAACAACACAGTGTTTAGAACACAGCTGAGAACACTGACACAACACAGTGTTTAGAACACAGCTGAGAACACTGACGACAACACAGTGTTTAGAACACAGCTGAGAACACTGACGACAACACAGTGTTTAGAACACAGCTGAGAACACTGACGACAACACAGTGTTTAGAACACAGCTGAGAACACTGACACAACACAGTGTTTAGAACACAGCTGAGAACACTGACGACAACACAGTGTTTAGAACACAGCTGAGAACACTGACACAACACAGTGTTTAGAACACAGCTGAGAACACTGACACAACACAGTGTTTAGAACACAGCTGAGAACACTGACACAACACAGTGTTTAGAACACAGCTGAGAACACTGACGACAACACAGTGTTTAGAACACAGCTGAGAACACTGACACAACACAGTGTTTAGAACACAGCTGAGAACACTGACAACAACACAGTGTTTAGAACACAGCTGAGAACACTGACACAACACAGTGTTTAGAACACAGCTGAGAACACTGACGACAACACAGTGTTTAGAACACAGCTGAGAACACTGACGACAACACAGTGTTTAGAACACAGCTGAGAACACTGACGACAACACAGTGTTTAGAACACAGCTGAGAACACTGACGACAACACAGTGTTTAGAACACAGCTGAGAACATTGACGACAACACAGTGTTTAGAACACAGCTGAGAACACTGACGACAACACAGTGTTTAGAACACAGCTGAGAACACTGACACAACACAGTGTTTAGAACACAGCTGAGAACACTGACGACAACACAGTGTTTAGAACACAGCTGAGAACACTGACGACAACACAGTGTTTAGAACACAGCTGAGAACACTGACGACAACACAGTGTTTAGAACACAGCGGAGAACACTGACGACAACACAGTGTTTAGAACACAGCGGAGAACACTGACACAACACAGTGTTTAGAACACAGCTGAGAACACTGACACAACACAGTGTTTAGAACACAGCTGAGAACACTGACACAACACAGTGTTTAGAACACAGCTGAGAACACTGACAACAACACAGTGTTTAGAACACAGCTGAGAACACTGACAACAACACAGTGTTTAGAACACAGCTGAGAACACTGACACAACACAGTGTTTAGAACACAGCTGAGAACACTGACGACAACACAGTGTTTAGAACACAGCTGAGAACACTGACACAACACAGTGTTTAGAACACAGCTGAGAACACTGACACAACACAGTGTTTAGAACACAGCTGAGAACACTGACAACAACACAGTGTTTAGAACACAGCTGAGAACACTGACAACAACACAGTGTTTAGAACACAGCTGAGAACACTGACAACAACACAGTGTTTAGAACACAGCTGAGAACACTGACAACAACACAGTGTTTAGAACACAGCTGAGAACACTGACAACAACACAGTGTTTAGAACACAGCTGAGAACACTGACAACAACACAGTGTTTAGAACACAGCTGAGAACACTGACAACAACACAGTGTGGAGCGGCACTTCTCAGCACTGTAGTTCACTCCCACTCCACAGGGAAATGTGGCTTGTTTGACCCAAGCTTTTCCTTTTCTTGTGAAAAAACAAACAAACAAACAAACAAAAAAAAAACAAAAAAAAAGCCTGCGGTCTTAAGGCCTATTCAGAGATGGATTTTCGGTGCCCACCGCGACCACCGTTGCCTACAATATGACGTCATACCACCGCAACCACCGCACCTCCCAGCCCTCCTCTCGGATTTTACTAACCACCGCACCGCGGTGGTTCCAGTACTCTAGGAGCACCGGTTGATTTTACTAACCACCGCACCGCGGTGGTTCCAGTACTCTAGGAGCACCGGTTGATTTTACTAACCACCGCACCGCGGTGGTTCCAGTACTCTAGGAGCACCGGTTGATTTTACTAACCACCGCACCGCGGTGGTTCCAGTACTCTAGGAGCACCGGTTGATTTTACTAACCACCGCACCGCGCGGTGGTTCCAGTACTCTAGGAGCACCGGTTGATTTTACTAACCACCGCACCGCGCGGTGGTTCCAGTACTCTAGGAGCACCGGTTGATTTTACTAACCACCGCACCGCGGTGGTTCCAGTACTCTAGGAGCACCGGTTGCTTGTTTTTAACGGCTGCCAGCTGGTAAAAAAAAAAAGAAAGAAAAGAAAACACACCACAGCACGACGGCCAGGAGGAGAACGAAGGGATTCAATGATAGACACAATGATATAAACAGAATACGAAATAAACATAAAAGCAGCAGAATTTATTATAATTGAGAAAGGTAGGAGGTAGAGAGAAAAGCAGAGGGGAAAATAAACAACAATGGACGCGAGGAGAACAGGGGAGGGAGGGCGAGGTGCTGCTAGTTGTCTATGAAATAGCGGTGGTCGCGGTGCTCTGAGCGGTGGTCGCGGTGGCCACCGAAATTCCAGACTCTGAAAGAGCCTTCAGAGTGGCTATCGTTGAAAATAAAAGGCAAATGACAATTTTTGAAAATGTACCAACTAGGCTGAGCGGCCATCCTCTCCATGTAGTCGCGGGCGAGGTCCAGAGAGTGTACGAATGTGAACCAAATGGACCCTAGTGGGTCCATTTGGTTCACATTCGTACACTCCATAAAAGTAAATGACAAGACAATAAACATAGGCCTACTTTTGCCCCAAAATATTTTAGATGTGAGAAGTGGGGAAACGCCGTCCCCCTACGTCCCCTGTTTACTACACCGCTGAAGCGACTCAGCGTACCTGGAAGTAGTGCGTCTCCACGGTGGTCAGCTGGTTGGAGGACAGGTCCAGACGCCTCAGTGTGGACGACACGTTGGAGAAGACGCCGGGCAGCAGCCTGCTCAGCTGGTTGTGCTGGAGGAGCAGGGTCTCCAGGCGCGGCAGCCCCCCCAGGGCCCCCCCTGCAGGGGCCAGCCGGGACAGCAGGTTGTAGCTCAGGTCCAGGGTGAGGCAGGAGGCCGGCAGCGCCCCCTCCTGGGGGGGACGGCTCAGCCCCACTGAGCCACAGCTCACCGTGTCCGAGGTGCAGAGACACACCGACGGGCAGGACCAGCACTGGGGCAGGGGGAACAGAACCAGCAGCAGTAGCAGGATCCTAGGACCTACTGGGGGCATTCTGGACGGCATTGAGGTGCAACTGTACCAGGTGGCTACAGCCTCTGTCGTGAACAGTGTTGGGAATATTACTTTACCTTGTTAATATATTACTCATTAATTATTACCTTCATTTTAAAGCAATATATTATATTACAATATTACTGCCTGAGCAAGTGTAATATATTAATATTACTATTACATATTACTTAAAAAACATTTTACAAAATAGGCCTATATAATTAAATATTTAGTATCACTATTAATCAAATATTGCATAGGCCAGTGGCATACCTACAATAAAGCAAGCACACTTGGCTATCTGGACAAATCCATATGAAATCAACTTGAAAAAACAAATGTATTCCTTGAATTCATGAAAGCTATAGAATAATTTGATGACAAATTATAGAAAATAAGTAATTATTTAACTTCTGCAGTTGTCAAGATAATTTCACAAGAACACTTGCAACGAAAGTAAGCAAACAGAAAGTAATATTGAAAGTAATGCAGTAATGCAGAAAGAAAAGTATAATATATTAGAATTTTTTGTTAAGTAATATATTTATATTACAAGTTACTGCATTTTGGTAATATATTATGTAATATATTAAGTTACGTAGTGCACATGTCCCAACACTGGTCGTGATGGCAAAGTCAAAGTCTGGGGTCGGCAGTCGAGGGCGGAAGTGTCGTCACTGGTAGAGTCACCGGATGGTAACTGCAAGGTTGCTGGTTCAATCCTGGGCTCCTGCAGAGTTAGTGTCGAAGTGTCCTTGAGCAAGACACTGAACCCCTAATTACTCCTGATGTAGTAGGTATACCTTGCATGGTTTCCACTGCCATCCTCCGTTGACATGAATGTGACCGCCTCCCGCTGTTCCAAAACCAGATTATGAGATCTGACGAAGTGTCATTAATGCATCTTAAGGTGTTTTAGTTGTTTTTGTTTTCTGCTCAAAATGAGACACAATCTAGGGATTTTTTGAAGAACTTAAAAATCCATAATTCAACATGGCGCCGATCAAAAGAAGTGTGACGTTTGTGGGGCTGGTCCACAACTTCCTGGTGGTTCCGGACGGGTCCACATGGTGCTCTGCTGTTCGTCGATGAATCGCTGAAGGAAAGTCTTTTACTGGAAACAAAAGCACCAACAGATTAGTTGAGAAGGATAAAAAATATACATTGTAACGTATCAGACCTCGAAATCCCTTAATCCTCTTATCCTTCAATTCATTTATTTTCACATCATTTCACCCCCCCCCCCACCCACCCACCCACCCAACCAAAAAGAGAATAAATAACAATAAATCCAATAAAAAATAAATAGTCAAGATTGGTCACTCCAAAAAAAAGTTGATTATACCAAAAAACAAACAAACAAACAAATAAAAGGGTTTAAGAACAGGCTAATCCAACGTAGTGGAGAGGCAGCAGTGGCTACAGCCTCCAAAGTTTGGTTTTAAGATGTTGGACTTTCACACGGGTCCCCCGTGAGTTCGAATCCCGGTAAGATTACATATAGTTGTAGATCAGTGTAGCTACAGCTGAGGGATGGTTTCTCTTATGATGCTGTCACTCAATTCATCTCCTGACATGGTGTTACTCACACATAGAAAAGCACGACTACATCTTGAGGACGAGATGCGATGCCGTTTCTGACGGAAAAAATGATTAAAATGCTCTTAACTTCATCATAACAAGGAGATCGTTCTTCTGTCAGCCAGCCAGCCATCTCTGTAAAGCTATAGTGAACCAGCCAGTGGTTCACTATAGCTTTACAGAGATTAAATTATGTTAACTATATGTCTTTTATACGTATACATTATATTGATGCTGTAGTAGTATAGGCCAAATATGACATCAATTATTGTAAAAACGTGTGGCCGACTTTAGAATGAACATAAAATTGCAACATTTCTGTCAACTGCAAATGTAGTATGAAGCATCATATTTAATGAATGCTCATCTATTTGTATTTTATTCATTAGTTTTGTCAGGGTTTGTCAGGATTCATTAGTTTAGCCAGTGTCACTTGACTTCATTAAATATATTTGCAGCTCCAGACAGATCTTGGATTCAGGTTTTTTTTTTTGGCTGACCTGTTCTATATCAAAACATCACAGATAAAACGTTACCAGGATATCATATAGAACAGGGGTGTCAAACCCAAATACAGAGTGGGCCAAAATAGAAAAATTGGTACAAGTCGAGGGCCGGAGATACCGGTCTGTGTTTCAACACCGGTTTACCATGACATCACTGTCAAACAGCAAAAAAGTAATTTCCCTTCAAAAATCAATGTCTCTTAATGGCAAGATAATTGTAAAGATGAAACTGCCTGCATTAAAAACTGTTTTAAGTTTCAATGAAAAATAGCAGGTGTTCACGCGTGGCGTGCTATGAGACGTGAACACCTATTTTTCAGGAAAATCATTTTCTTCTATGATCCTCACCAAGTACTAAGTAAATGAGACTGAGTTGAGGAAGTAAAACAATTTGTTGCATTCATTTCTTATCATGGTGTGTGCAATGTACCCGAGGGCCAGTTCTAATACTAATTCAATATCATCTCGCGTGCCGAAGATAATCCATTCACGGGCCTGATTTGGCCCCCGGGCCTTGAGTTTGACATATTTGATATAGAATATGATTCATACAAATCATACCAACACCAGAGGATGAGTCCTGAAGTCGTTGTGATGAGGGAGAGACCGGGGAACACACACAACACACCTGTGTTCATCCCAGACCAGGTTCAGATGATGTCCTGGTGGCTCCTCTCATCTGCAGACTCCACAGTAGATGATGTACTGCTGGCTCCTCTCATCTGCAGACTCCACAGTAGACGATGTCCTGGTGGCTCCTCTCATCTGCAGACTCCACAGACTCCACAGTAGATGATGTACTGGTGGCTCCTCTCATCTGCAGACTCCACAGACTCCATCACAGCAGTGTGCATGAAGACATCTTCATCCTCCTGCTCCTCACAGAAGAAGTTCTACTACGTCTCTGCTGTCAAACCCAGACGTCTTCTGGTCCGTAACGTGTCCTCAGTCCTGATGGTCCTCAGGAGGTCTTCAGATGGTCCTCAGATGGTCCTCAGGTGTAAAGGTCTCAACGGGCCTGAAAATTGGTGTGGTGACGCTGGTCATCACTCTGTTCAGTCCAGTAGAACAAAGACCAGACCATGTCCATGCTCCACTCTGTTCAGTCCTTTAGAACAAAGACCAGACCATGTCCATGCTCTGCACTCTGTTCAGTCCTTTAGAACAAAGACCAGACCATGTCCACTCTGTTCAGTCCTTTAGAACAGAGACCAGACCATGTCCATGCTCTGCACTCTGTTCAGTCCTTTAGAACAAAGACCAGACCATGTCTGTCCAGTCCAGTAGAACAAAGACCAGACCACGCTGCTCTTCAGATCAGATCATCAGAGCTGTGTGCCTTAATCTCCCACAATCCCCTCCTCTCCTTCTGTCTGCCAATTACACAGACTATAGCTTTGTGTGTGTGTGTGTGTGCGTGCGTGTGTGTGTGTGTGTGTGTGTGCGTGCGTGTGTGTGTGTGTGTGTGCGTGCGTGTGTGTGTGTGTGTGTGTGTGTGTGTCCTCATCAGTAATGACAACGTATAGCCCCCCCTCCCTCATATTAAATCCCTCCTCTGTTGGCCTGAATAGACAGATAAATAGTGCCTATGTTCCCAGGGGCGGATTGGCCATCTGGAGTACAGGGAGTTTTTCCGGTGGCCTGCGCCACCTAGTGGCCAGGACATTTTTTTTTTTTTTTTTTTTGGGGGGCAGGCCAGGCAAACTAGTGTTCTCGCGCTGCTGGAGGCAGTGTTGGCAACTGACAAGATCCAAAATGCACTAGAACGTGCTAGATGCTCTGCCTGGAACATACAGATCAAAATAACCATTAATTTTTTCTAGTTGTGTAGACTAAGTTGGGCTAATTCACATGATGAATATTTTAACTCTTGAGAGCGTAAAAATGAAACCAAATGGACCCGCAAGGGTCCATTTGGTTTCATTTTTACGCTCTCAAAGAGTTACATCTGGTTAACCAACAAGAGTTACATCTGGTTAACCAACTGCATTTCATCATTGAAAATAGAAAACTCTCTGAGTCAGACCTTTAGCTTTATGCATGCTGCGTGTCTGTTGCAACTTCAACAACAACTGATGTTATTATTGATCCTTTTCTTGACTAATAAAAGTCCTGTAACTGAAAATGGTATGGGTGCGACTTCATCGCCCGTGGCGCGAAGCCGCCCCCATACCATTATCTCTTGCCCCTCCAACATGTTTTCTTGCCCCCCCCCCCCCCCAAAAGGTGACATGTTACATCCGCCCCTGGTTTCACCCACTCCACCTCCTCTCTGGTCCATAGCTCCACTGCTTCTATGATGAACTATGAGTCAAACAGCACTACTGTTTGACTCTTGCAGATCCATTTGGTTTCATGTTTACACTCTCAAGAACAAATATAACTCTTTGAGAGTGTAAAAAAAATGAAAGATGAAACTTACACGCTCAAGAGTTAAAATATTCATCATGTGAATTATCCCAAGTCTACACAACTAGAGAATGTAGAAGATTAATGGTCATTTTGATCTGTATGTTGGACTGTTTGGTTTACCCAAATTCAGCCTGGAATTGTGGACAAAAGAGGCAGGCCCGGATGATTTCCGAATTGGGGGGGCAGGCGAAAAAGCACCCGATGAAATCGCCCCCATACCATTTTCGATTGCAGGACTTTTGCTAAGCAAGTAAATCAGTTGTTGTTGAAGTTGCAACAGACACGCAGCATGCATAAAGCTAAAGGTCTGACTGAGAGAGTTTTCTGTTTTCAATGATGAAATGCTGTTGGTTTAGTGGTGACACAGCTGTAGTTAGTAGCAGTAGTAGTATCTCACATCATTTTAAATAGAAGCACTTTAAGTTGAAATGTCTTTGAAATTTGAGAGGTGACCTCATGCAGCCCTGTTTGGCTGTGTTTCTACAGAGAGGTGACCTCATGCAGCCCTGTTTGGCTGTGTTTCTACAGAGAGGTGACCTCATGCAGCCCTGTTTGGCTGTGTTTCCACAGAGAGGTGACCTCATGCAGCCCTGTTTGGCTGTTTCCACAGAGAGGTGACCTCATGCAGCCCTGTTTGGCTGTGTTTCCACATAGAGGTGACCTCATGCAGCCCTGTTTGGCTGTGTTTCCACATAGAGGTGACCTCATGCAGCCCTGTTTGGCTGTGTTTCTATAGAGAGGTGACCTCATGCAGCCCTGTTTGGCTGTGTTTCCACAGAGAGGTGACCTCATGCAGCCCTGTTTGGCTGTGTTTCCACATGGTGACCTCATGCAGCCCTGTTTGGCTGTGTTTCCACAGAGAGGTGACCTCATGCAGCCCTGTTTGGCTGTGTTTCCACAGAGAGGTGACCTCATGCAGCCCTGTTTGGCTGTGTTTCCACATGGTGACCTCATGCAGCCCTGTTTGGCTGTGTTTCCACATAGAGGTGACCTCATGCAGCCCTGTTTGGCTGTGTTTCCACAGAGAGGTGACCTCATGCAGCCCTGTTTGGCTGTGTTTCTATAGAGAGGTGACCTCATGCAGCCCTGTTTGGCTGTGTTTCCACATGGTGACCTCATGCAGCCCTGTTTGGCTGTGTTTCCACATAGAGGTGACCTCATGCAGCCCTGTTTGGCTGTGTTTCCACATGGTGACCTCATGCAGCCCTGTTTGGCTGTGTTTCCACATGGTGACCTCATGCAGCCCTGTTTGGCTGTGTTTCCACATGGTGACCTCATGCAGCCCTGTTTGGCTGTGTTTCCACAGAGAGGTGACCTCATGCAGCCCTGTTTGGCTGTGTTTCCACAGAGGTGACCTCATGCAGCCCTGTTTGGCTGTGTTTCCATTAGAGAGGTGACCTCATGCAGCCCTGTTTGGCTGTGTTTCCACATGGTGACCTCATGCAGCCCTGTTTGGCTGTGTTTCCACAGAGAGGTGACCTCATGCAGCCCTGTTTGGCTGTGTTTCCACAGAGAGGTGACCTCATGCAGCCCTGTTTGGCTGTTTCCACAGAGAGGTGACCTCATGCAGCCCTGTTTGGCTGTGTTTCCACATGGTGACCTCATGCAGCCCTGTTTGGCTGTGTTTCCACATGGTGACCTCATGCAGCCCTGTTTGGCTGTGTTTCCACATGGTGACCTCATGCAGCCCTGTTTGGCTGTGTTTCCACAGAGAGGTGACCTCATGCAGCCCTGTTTGGCTGTGTTTCCACATGGTGACCTCATGCAGCCCTGTTTGGCTGTGTTTCCACAGAGAGGTGACCTCATGCAGCCCTGTTTGGCTGTGTTTCCACATGGTGACCTCATGCAGCCCTGTTTGGCTGTGTTTCCACAGAGAGGTGACCTCATGCAGCCCTGTTTGGCTGTGTTTCCACATGGTGACCTCATGCAGCCCTGTTTGGCTGTGTTTCCACAGAGAGGTGACCTCATGCAGCCCTGTTTGGCTGTGTTTCCACAGAGAGGTGACCTCATGCAGCCCTGTTTGGCTGTGTTTCCACAGAGAGGTGACCTCATGCAGCCCTGTTTGGCTGTGTTTCCACAGAGAGGTGACCTCATGCAGCCCTGTTTGGCTGTGTTTCCACATGGTGACCTCATGCAGCCCTGTTTGGCTGTGTTTCCACAGAGAGGTGACCTCATGCAGCCCTGTTTGGCTGTGTTTCCACATGGTGACCTCATGCAGCCCTGTTTGGCTGTGTTTCCACATGGTGACCTCATGCAGCCCTGTTTGGCTGTGTTTCCACATGGTGACCTCATGCAGCCCTGTTTGGCTGTGTTTCCACAGAGAGGTGACCTCATGCAGCCCTGTTTGGCTGTGTTTCCACATGGTGACCTCATGCAGCCCTGTTTGGCTGTGTTTCCACATGGTGACCTCATGCAGCCCTGTTTGGCTGTGTTTCTATAGAGAGGTGACCTCATGCAGCCCTGTTTGGCTGTGTTTCCACATGGTGACCTCATGCAGCCCTGTTTGGCTGTGTTTCCACAGAGAGGTGACCTCATGCAGCCCTGTTTGGCTGTGTTTCCACAGAGAGGTGACCTCATGCAGCCCTGTTTGGCTGTGTTTCCACAGAGAGGTGACCTCATGCAGCCCTGTTTGGCTGTGTTTCCACATGGTGACCTCATGCAGCCCTGTTTGGCTGTGTTTCCACATGGTGACCTCATGCAGCCCTGTTTGGCTGTGTTTCCACAGAGAGGTGACCTCATGCAGCCCTGTTTGGCTGTGTTTCCACAGAGAGGTGACCTCATGCAGCCCTGTTTGGCTGTGTTTCCACATGGTGACCTCATGCAGCCCTGTTTGGCTGTGTTTCCACATGGTGACCTCATGCAGCCCTGTTTGGCTGTGTTTCCACAGAGAGGTGACCTCATGCAGCCCTGTTTGGCTGTGTTTCCACATGGTGACCTCATGCAGCCCTGTTTGGCTGTGTTTCCACAGAGAGGTGACCTCATGCAGCCCTGTTTGGCTGTGTTTCCACAGAGAGGTGACCTCATGCAGCCCTGTTTGGCTGTGTTTCCACAGAGAGGTGACCTCATGCAGCCCTGTTTGGCTGTGTTTCCACATGGTGACCTCATGCAGCCCTGTTTGGCTGTGTTTCCACATGGTGACCTCATGCAGCCCTGTTTGGCTGTGTTTCCACATGGTGACCTCATGCAGCCCTGTTTGGCTGTGTTTCCACATGGTG
Organism: Benthosema pterotum; assembly: GCA_039105355.1. Taxonomy (NCBI): domain Eukaryota; kingdom Metazoa; phylum Chordata; class Actinopteri; order Myctophiformes; family Myctophidae; genus Benthosema; species Benthosema pterotum. Next base: position 58,626,291 of record CM076968.1, on the reverse strand, counting down.
ACCTCATGCAGCCCTGTTTGGCTGTGTTTCCACATGGTGACCTCATGCAGCCCTGTTTGGCTGTGTTTCCACAGAGGTGACCTCATGCAGCCCTGTTTGGCTGTGTTTCCACAGAGAGGTGACCTCATGCAGCCCTGTTTGGCTGTGTTTCCACATGGTGACCTCATGCAGCCCTGTTTGGCTGTGTTTCCACATGGTGACCTCATGCAGCCCTGTTTGGCTGTGTTTCCACAGAGAGGTGACCTCATGCAGCCCTGTTTGGCTGTGTTTCCACAGAGAGGTGACCTCATGCAGCCCTGTTTGGCTGTGTTTCCACATGGTGACCTCATGCAGCCCTGTTTGGCTGTGTTTCCACATGGTGACCTCATGCAGCCCTGTTTGGCTGTGTTTCCACAGAGAGGTGACCTCATGCAGCCCTGTTTGGCTGTGTTTCCACAGAGAGGTGACCTCATGCAGCCCTGTTTGGCTGTGTTTCCACATGGTGACCTCATGCAGCCCTGTTTGGCTGTGTTTCCACAGAGAGGTGACCTCATGCAGCCCTGTTTGGCTGTGTTTCCACATGGTGACCTCATGCAGCCCTGTTTGGCTGTGTTTCCACAGAGAGGTGACCTCATGCAGCCCTGTTTGGCTGTGTTTCCACAGAGAGGTGACCTCATGCAGCCCTGTTTGGCTGTGTTTCCACATGGTGACCTCATGCAGCCCTGTTTGGCTGTGTTTCCATTAGAGAGGTGACCTCATGCAGCCCTGTTTGGCTGTGTTTCCACATAGAGGTGACCTCATGCAGCCCTGTTTGGCTGTGTTTCCACAGAGAGGTGACCTCATGCAGCCCTGTTTGGCTGTGTTTCCACATGGTGACCTCATGCAGCCCTGTTTGGCTGTGTTTCCACAGAGAGGTGACCTCATGCAGCCCTGTTTGGCTGTGTTTCCACAGAGAGGTGACCTCATGCAGCCCTGTTTGGCTGTGTTTCCACGGCCCTCAAGGGTGATTTGTACGCACGGTTTTCACACAAAATAAATGGTTTACAAGCTCACAATATGCAGCACTGTGAACATTGAAGTGAATGGCCTAGTTTCATCTCAGACGTAGCAGAAACATTACATTACATTACATTACATTACATTACATTACATTACATTACAAACAGTAATAGTTACATTACATAGTTACATTACCTACACAGTATGTTCATACTGTGTAGGTGATGCATTGGCCACGACCTATAAACACCTTTGAAAGCCTGGAGGGAGAATCTAGATGCTGCAGCATCTACTGTACAATACAAGTACTTAGAAAATACATGACGGGGGGGGGGGGGGGGGGGGGGGGGGGGGGGGGGGGTATGTGTGTGTGTGCTCAGGGAGGCTCTTTTATAGACTACACAGCTTGTATATCTGGTCGCCCACTGTGTGTGTGTGTGTGTGTGTGTGTGTGTGTGTGTGTGTGTGTGTGTGTGTGTGTGTGTGTGTGTGTGTGTGTGTGTGTGTGTGTGTGTGTGTGTGTGCGGGCGTGTGTGTGTGTGTGTGTGCGCACTGCCTCAGAGTTTGAGACAAACAGATATATTTCCCAACTGGTTTATACAGTTGCACGCTTGTGCAAAAAGATGTTTATTTTTACGTACATGTGGGTTGAATGGACGTGTCTGATGTTTTGAATGCATGTACATTTTGTACATATTGTACACACACACACACACACACACACACACACACACACACACACACACACACATACACACATACATATGCATACATTATAATGTATGCATAAACATGAGCTGCTGATGTTTTTTTTGCTCTCCTGCTGATTCCGTCGATCGGTTGATTTTAGCCAGCAGAAGGGGCATAGATCTGTAGATCTGTAAGTCTTGAGAGCGTAAAATGGAACCAAATGGACCCTTCCATTTGGTTCCATTTAAATCTACACATTTAGAAAATGTAGAAGAATTGTTTTTTTTTTACCAACGTTTTGCCAGTTTTTTGAAAGTGAAATATCCCTTTAACCATCCAACATAGAGCTGATGAGCTGAGTGTGTGAACCAGGGGCGGATCTAGGCATGGGCATGGGGGGGCAATGCCCCCCTAAATGTCCAGACTGCCCCACCAAACATGATGCAAAACAACCCAAGATATTTTGAATTAAAGTGCTTCTATTTAAAATGATGTGAAACACTACTACTGCTACTAACTAACTACAGCTGTGTCACCTATGACCTATGTTCCCAGGGGCGGATTGGCCATCTGGAGTACAGGGAGTTTTCCCGGTGGCCTGTGCCACTAACCCTGGCCAGGACAGGGTTAGTGGGTCCATTTGGTTTCATTTTTACGCTCTCAAAGAGTTACATCTGGTTAACCAACAAGAGTTACATCTGGTTAACCAACAGCATTTCATCATTGAAAACAGAAAACTCTCTGAGTCAGACCTTTAGCTTTATGCATGCTGCGTGTCTGTTGCAACTTCAACAACAACTGATGTTATTATTGATGCTTTACTTTCCTGGTAAAAATCTTGTAACCAAACCCCCCCCCCCCCCATTGGGAAATGTTACATCCGCCCCTGGTGTGAACGTTGAGCAGAAATGTTCCTTTCACAAGTCATTTCCAACTTTCATTATTCAGCTTTTATAATTGCCTCACAGGGAAAGAAACGGTGTCTTTGCGTAGCCTGAATTAACCTAATAAATGCTGCCGTTTGGATATTGTATTCAACAGAATTTTGATTAAAATGCATAAGTCACATTTTTCATTAAGTCACCCACTGCCATGTAACTCCCATTTCACATGGAGATTGGAGGCAATAACACAAGGTGCTTTTCTGTCTGATTATTCTAGTGCAGGGGTTTTCAACAGGTGGTCCCTGAGAGGATTCCAGGTGGTCCCCAGGCTAAATGATGGAGAGTTGGTAACCAAATGGACGCTTATAGATCTGTAACTGTAACTCATTATAGATCTGTAACTCTTGAGAGATCATATATCATACCAAATGGACCATTACGGGTCCATTTGGTATCATTTCACCATGATTTAACTTGTGAGAGTGTGAAATGATACAATAATTTAACTCTTGAGAGCGTGAAATAATACCAAATGGACCTGTAAGGGTCAACATCTAGTAGACCATAAAATGAACAGAAGTTTTTTTTTTTTTTTTTTTTTTTTTGGAATATCCCTTTAAGTCAATAGAGAAAATATAGCCTACACTAAACCCAGATATAACCATGAGGACAGTTTATCTCTGGACTGGGGACCCCCGGGGGGTCTCAACCCACTAACCTGCTGTAAACTAAACAGGTTATTGGTAGACACTCCCTAAGCTCAATGTCAACCAGGGGTTTTCAACCTTTTTCATCCCAGGGCCCACCATTTATTCAGCATTTGAGCCACGGACCACCATTTGAGGACTTTTTAGCCCCACAGACCCCCCAACTAAAGATTTCCTTTGCTTCTGTCCATGACAGTTAATCTTCTAGTGGTGTAGATTAGGACTGATTCACATGATGAATATTTTAACTCTTGAGAGTGTAAAAATGAAACCAAATGGACCCGCAAGGGTCCATTTGGTTTCATTTTTACGTTCTCAAGAGTTACAACTGGTTAAACAACTTAGCTGGGGACCACCTGGAACCCTCTCAAGGACCACTGGTGGTCCCCGGACCACCTGTTGTTGACCACCACTCCTGATGTAAACTAAACAGGTTATTGGTAGACACTCCCTAAACTCCATGTAAACTAAACAGGTTATTGGTAGACACTCCCTAAGATCCATGCAGGGACATGGAATAAGACAGAGTTATGACAACTCAGTTCCTGGACTCAGGCAGCAGTCCAGCCCTTTAGGCTTTATGTTTGATCATTTTGTAGTGAGAGTACAACATTTAGTTGTCACTGGCAGGCTACAATGCTACAAAACAGTTGCCAAGTTGCACACCTGCCTAAAACAGCTCTTATTTGCGTCGCCCTCGTTGAAAACAATGTATTTCCAACTCCAGTTTGTCCCTATTCAGGCTGCAGGAACAGCAGCTCGAGCGGCTCAGTTTCTGACTCAGTTTCTGACCCTTCAATGTCGCCACTCTGACAGCAGATGGCTCCGAGCTCAGAGCGCTCCGTCTCTCCCGCCCACCGCCGTCACGTGCAGTGTTGCCAACTTGGCGCATTTGTCACTATATATTTAGCTCTTTTCCAGACTCCCCTAGCGCCAAAATTAGTGAAAAACTCCTGGCGGAAAATCTAGTGCTTTTTGGCTGGTGAGTTGGGGCGAAATTGATTGACAGGCGCCATTTTTCACCATTTTTCAACCAGTGGTCCCCAGGCTAAATGATGGACAGCTGGTTAACCAGATGTAACTCTTTGAGAGCGTAAAAATGAAACCAAATGGACCCTTGCGGGTCCATTTGGTTTCATTTTTACACCCTCAAGAGTTAAAATATTCATCATGTAAATTAGCCCAACTTAGTCTACACAACTAGAGAATGTAGAAGATTAATGGTCATTTTGATCTGTATGTTCCAGGCGAGCATCTAGCGCATTCTAGTGCATTTTGGAAGTTCCACTAGTGCATTTTGGATTGTGGCAGTTGGCAACACTGGCTCCGTCCCTCCCGCCCACTGCCGTCACGTGACGTCAGCAGCTGTAGCGTCCAGTTCAAACAGCTCCGTGTTGGTTTAGAAGGTTGTTGTGTTTTATTTAGTTTATTTAGTTGTAAAGTGAATAAATGTTAAAAACAGCTCCGTGGTTTGGAAGGTTGTCGTGTTTTATTTAGTTGTAAAGTGAATAAATGTCGTTAATAGAATGTTGTTCTGCTCATATGGAAGAACAGAAAGAGTTTATAGTTGGACTCCCAGTGGAAATACTATAATATGACAGACTGACACTTTGGTGAGTGACGTTTTTATTGCTGGTGAGTTAGTTAGGCCTAATACCTTAGCTGTGTGTGTGTGTGTGTGTGTGTGTGTGTGCGCGCGCGTGTGCGTGTGCGTGCGTGCGTGCGTGTGTGTGTGGAACATTCTGGAGTTAAAGTTGTAAAGTTAAATGAATTGTAATGAATGAACAGCAGAATATTCTCATCGTAGCACAGGTGGTCCGGGGACCACCAGTGGTCGCTGAGAGGGTTCCAGGTGGTCCCCAGCTAAGCTGGTTAACCAGATGTAACTCTTGAGAGCTTTGCGGGTCCATTTGGTTTCATTTTTACGCTATTTATCATCTGAATTAGCCCAAGTCTACACAACTAGAAGATGGACAAATGCAAAATATATCTTTAGTTTTGGGGTCTGTGGGGCTAAAATGTCCTCAAGTGGTGGTCCGTGGCTGAAATTCTGAAAAAATGGTGGTCCCTGGCATCAAAAAGGTTGAAAACCCCTGTCGTAGCAGAACACAAGGGTTTATATCAGCTGCTGTTTCAGTTTGGAGGTGGAATTTAAATGACACTTTTAGAGACGTCGTGTGTGTGTGTGTGTGTGTGTGTGTGTGTGTGTGTGTGTGTGTGTGTGTGTGTGTGTGTGTGTGTGTGTGTGTGTGTGTGTGTGTGTGTGAGAGAGAATCTAATAATTTCTGGCATCTGTCAGTCATTAGTGACGTCGTGTTCAGTGTTTATTTATGATTGACAGGTGAGTTCATATTAATATCTGTGCAGACAGACAGAGTCTCTATTAGCACCATTTCAGCTTCATTATCAGCCAGACCAATGGTCAGAGATGGGAAAAGTACTCATTTTTTGTACTTAAGTAAAAGTAAAATTACTTGTGTAAAAAAGTACTTTTGGAAAAGTAAAAGTAGTCATTCAAAAAAGTAACTAAAGTAAAAGTAAAAAGTACTGACTCTCAGAAGTACTTTTACAGTAAAAGTAAAAAGTATTTTTAACAGACGCTTCCCAGTCATTTGCGTTGAAATGTATGTAATGTGTATTCAAATCCTCACCAAACTTTTCTTAAAATGTAACCTACTCTTGAAACAGTTTGATTCATAGTGAGTCATAGTCATAGAATACACTAGATCAGTGGTTCTCAACCTTTTTTGTCCCAAGGCACATTTTCATAGCCCAAAAACATCAGGACACACCTAGATATACGTTTTGTGTGTGTGCATGTGTGTGCGTGCTGTTTGCAAGTTCGGGGGAACTCCCAGAGACCACCATATGCAGTTGCACCACTTCTTCACACGGGTGTGATTTTTCCCCCATGCAACACGGCGAGATGCCGCGGCAGTCCTCTCCTGAACTGTATCTCTATGCAGCATTGAGAGAAGCTGCAATTGCTCTCTTGTTTACTATGTTTTTAGTAAGCGTTTTAATCCTTTCCTTCTGCAAAATCTGAACCCGCGGGTTGTGGACTATTACTGGTATTTTGCGACAGCATTGGCTTGGAATCAGCTTTTCTTTTATTCAGCTCCGATAGCGACAGGGTAAAAGCACAACATTAGGAGCGATCCAGGCGATGTTTGTTGTCATTTTGATTCCACGTGTAGGAACTAAATTCAGAAGGAGCGCTCCGTTCTCCCTCACGAGTTGGAAATGCATTGTTTTGGACTTGTGTTTCCCGCAGCTCTGCAAGTAGGCTACAGGCTACCTAAAGTCCACGGTGATGTGATTGCCCCATTCAAACAAAGACTTAAATTAACATGCCTATATGGGCGATCGGGCGAGCTATACTGAATGCATAGGCATTAGGCAGGAGTCATTAGCGCGTAGGCTATTGTTGTTGTCGCACCTCTGGACAATCGAATGAATACCTTGCAGTATCTATTGGTTTCGGGGGGTGCTGGACCTAATTAAAGTAACGATCGAGCCTGTTTTGAAATGTAACGAGTAAAAAGTACAGATACTTGTGTTAAAATGTAACGAATACAAGTAAAAAGTACTTAGTAAAATAAATACTGAGTAAAGTAAAAATATCCAAAAAATGTACTTCGTTACAGTAACGAAGTAAAAATACTTCGTTACTTCCCAACTATGCCAATGGTTTTCAAACATTTTGATACCAGGGCCCACTATTTATTCTGCATTTGAGCCACGGAGGACCACCATGTGATGACATTTCACCCCCACAGACCCCAAAACTAAAGATTTATTTTGCTTTTGTCCACAATTCCAGGCTGGATTTGGGGAAACCAAACAGTCCAACATACAGATCAAAATGACCATTAATCTTCTACATTCTCTAGTTGTGTAGACTTGGGATAATTCACATGATGAATATTTTAACTCCTGAGAGTGTAAACATGAAACCAAATGGACCCGCAAGGGTCCATTTGGTTTCATTTTACACTATCAAGAGTTACATCTGGTTAACCAACTGTCCATTATTTAGCCTGGGGACCACCTGGAACCCTCTCAAGGACCACTGGAGGTCCCCGGACCATGTTGAGTGCAATGAGGTTCTATATAAATGTCGAGTAGGGGTCCCCAGCATGTAGAAACTGATGTTATAAATGTTGAGTAGGGGTCCCCAGCATGTAGAAACTGATGTTATAAATGTTGAGTAGGGGTCCCCAGCATGTAGAGACTGATGTTATAAATGTTGAGTAGGGGTCCCCAGCATGTAGAAACTGATGTTATAAATGTTGAGTAGGGGTCCCCAGCATGTAGAAACTGATGTTATAAATGTTGAGTAGGGGTCCCCAGCATGTAGAAATGAATACTAACTTGCATTATGTTGTGCAATTTTCATAATTGACATAATGCAGTTTTCAGACGAATAACTGTTTTTTGAGCAAAACGAATTTCTTTCTTTCTTTCTTTCTTTCTTTCTTTCTTTCTTTCTTTCTTTCTTTCTTTCTTTCTTTCTTTCTTTCTTTCTTTCTTTCTTTCTTTCTTTCTTTCTTTCTTTCTTTCTTTCAGACCTGTGACTGGTGGTCCTCCTGAAACACCAATCTGGGGGTCCATGGAGTCAGTGGTCCTCTGAAACACCAATCTGGGGGTCCATGGAGTCAGTGGTCCTCTGAAACACCAATCTGGGGGTCCATGGAGTCAGTGGTCCTCTGAAACACCAATCTGGGGGTCCTCAGTGGTCCTCTGAAACACCAATCTGGGGGTCCATGGAGGATGGAGTCAGTGGTCCTCTGAAACACCAATCTGGGGGTCCATAGAGGGATGGAGTCAGTGGTCCTCTGAAACACCAATCTGGGGGTCCATGGATGGATGGAGTCAGTGGTCCTCTGAAACACCAATCTGGGGGTCCATGGAGTCAGTGGTCCTCTGAAACACCAATCTGGGGGTCCCTGGAGGGACCACACAGAGACGGTACAAACACTTTATCATTTATAATCTCGGCATTAACATGCTGAACCCTTATCTTTACTTCATTAACCTGCTGAACCCTTATCTTTACTTCATTAACCTGCTGAACCCTTATCTTTACTTCATTAACCTGCTGAACCCTTATCTTTACTTCATTAACCTGCTGAACCCTTATCTTTACTTCATTAACCTGCTGAACCCTTATCTTTACTTCATTAACCTGCTGAACCCTTATCTTTACTTCATTAACCTGCTGAACCCTTATCTTTACTTCTTAACCTTTTTAATATTAACATTAACATGCTGAACCCTTATCTTTACTTCTTTACATTAACATGCTGAACCCTTATCTTTACTTCTTTACATTAACATGCTGAACCCTTATCTTTACTTCTTTACATTAACATGCTGAACCCTTATCTTTACTTCTTTACATTAACATGCTGAACCCTTATCTTTACTTCTTTACATTAACATGCTGAACCCTTATCTTTACTTCTTTACATTAACATGCTGAACCCTTATCTTTACTTCTTTACATTAACATGCTGAACCCTTATCTTTACTTCTTTACATTAACATGCTGAACCCTTATCTTTACTTCTTTACATTAACATGCTGAACCCTTATCTTTACTTCTTTACATTAACATGCTGAACCCTTATCTTTACTTCTTTACATTAACATGCTGAACCCTTATCTTTACTTCTTTACATTAACATGCTGAACCCTTATCTTTACTTCTTTACATTAACATGCTGAACCCTTATCTTTACTTCTTTACATTAACATGCTGAACCCTTATCTTTACTTCTTTACATTAACATGCTGAACCCTTATCTTTACTTCTTTACATTAACATGCTGAACCCTTATCTTTACTTCTTTACCTTTTTAATCCTTTGAAAAACATTTTGAAATATTTAAACTAGCCAATCCTCATTGTCACGTTGTGAACTTGTAGGATGTCTTTAAATATTTAAACTAGCCAATCCTCATTGTCACGTTGTGAACTTGTAGGATGTCTTTAAATATTTAAACTAGCCAATCCTCATTGTCACGTTGTGAACTTGTAGGATGTCTTTAAATATTTAAACTAGCCAATCCTCATTGTCACGTTGTGAACTTGTAGGATGTCTTTAAATATTTAAACTAGCCAATCCTCATTGTCACGTTGTGAACTTGTAGGATGTCTTTAAATATTTAAACTAGCCAATCATCATTGTCACGTTGTGAACTTGTAGGCTGTCTTTAAATATTTAAACTAGCCAATCCTCATTGTCACGTTGTAAACTTGTAGGCTGTCTTTAAATATTCCAAAGCGCGGCGCGCTGTGGGCTTGTAGGTCTAATATTTTTTGAAACATTGTGAAAACTTTACAGGAACCTACATTTTTATAGTCTTCATTTTCATCACATGCTAAACTCCTTATCCTTTACATCTTTGCCTTTTTTAGTTTTGACGAACATTTTTAAATATTTAAACTACATGGGCGACACGTGAGCTTGGAGGCTGTCCATTTTAAATATTCACAGTGCCACTCTTTGGCGCGCTGTGAGCTTGTAGCTCTGAAATATATATATATATATATATATATATATATATATATATATATATATATATATATATATATATATATATATATATATATATATATATATTTTTTTGAAACACAATTTCAGGGGCATATTTTAGTTTCTAGGACATAATGTTAGTTCCAGGGTCCTCCAAGGTCCCTGCATATTTTCAGATGTGGTTCAGATGCATCATTTTGGAGGTCCTTGGATGAAAAACATGGTAGGTTTTTCTGAAAACGTTTTATTTTTTATTCCTTAGATTTGACCACAGTACAAAATGAGAAAATGTGTTGCAAATCTTACTTTATTTTTTTCAGAAGCAAACATTTTTAACTCAAATCTTAATTTAATTTCATGTTGCTTGAATGAATTTAAATTTAATGATACTTCAATTAGTAGTTTGGGGCTGACCATTTTTCACTTCACTTTAGGGGGCTGAGAGTTCTGGTTTTCAACAATTCATATACAGTACATACAGTAACAGCTAAGCTAAATATCATAACAAGTAAAGAATATATATTGCTTACAATCTCACAATAGAAATATATCACGATACAGAGTCCACGATGCAACGTTTATTAATTATACATTTGACTGTGTTGCACAAATACAGTAAAACACTCTCAGGATAACAGAGACCTTTTAATCGTTTACCTGCCGATCTCGCGGTGCTCGTTGATTTCCCGTTAGATTACGCACGCCGGTCACGACGACGGCTCGTATCACGACAAAATGTAGATTTCATTCTTTAATCCAACTATTAGTCCCAGCGCATCGTCTGATAATGATCCCGTTGCTGACTTTCATTTGGAACAGAATTGCCGCGACAACTTGTTTTGTTTGTCCCATTTGCACCCATTCAATCCAATGCATTCAAAAGCCTCTCCTCGGATTCCAGGGCTGGTTGTCGTTTGCACACGGGTAAATCAACTAGGGCTAGACGTCACTTCCTGACTTTTGACCCGGAACTTTTTGCTCAGATCGTCAGAGGACAGGTTAGTCAAGACACCAGAAATAAGCATGACGGCACCCCCCTCCTGTTTAGGCGATCTGGGGCTTCAAAATAAGGGTTTTTACCGATTTCACTGGTTTGAGCCGTGGCAATGGGGAGAAAACAAAGAAGATGCGCCCACGGTCAAAGAGTTAAATGAATGTTGAATGTCTAAACATCCTAACAAGTGCCCTGGGATGATTTGCCGTTTATTGTCTTATTGATAGAGCAGCCTCTCAATCCATTCACCGTTTATTGTTGTATTGATCGAGCAGCCTCTCATCCATTCACCCGTCGCCTGCCTGTTCCATCAATATATTCACATATTGATTTATTGCAGGGGTTTTCAACCAGTGGTCCGGGGACCACCAGTGGTCCTTGAGAGGGTTCCAGGTGGTCCCCAGGCTAAGTTGTTTAACCAGATGTAACTCTTGAGAACGTAAAAATGAAACCAAATGGACCCTGGCGGGTCCATTTGGTTTCATTTTTACGCTCTCAAGAGTTAAAATATTCATCATCTGAATTAGTCCTAATCTACACGACTAGAAGATTAATGGTCATGGACAGAAGCAAAGGAAATCTTTAGTTTGGGGGGGTCTGTGGGGCTAAAATGTCCTCAAATGGTGGTCCGTGGCTCAAATGATGAATAAATGGTGGGCCCTGGGATGAAAAAGGTTGAAAACCCCTGATTTATTGAATTCTTTAAGTCCAAACATCATAGCTAAAAACTCTGAAGGAAATCAAATGTTGTTATTTGAACATTTGTCTTTCCTACAGTGTATATCAGTGGTTTTCAACCTTTTTCATACCAGGGCCCACCATTTATTCAGAATTTGAGCCACAGACCACCATTTGAGGACAGTTTAGCCCCACAGGCCCCAAAACTAAAGATTTATTTTGCTTTTGTCCACAATACAAGACTGGATATGGGCCACAAAACAGGCAAAACATACAGACCAAAATGACCATTCATCTTTTAGTTGTGTAGACTTATGGGCTAATTAAGATGATTAATATTTTAACTCTTGAGAGTGTGAAAATGAAACCAAATGGACCCGCAAGGGTCCATTTGGTTTCATTTTTACGTTCTCAAGAGTTACATCTGGTTAACCAACTTTCCATCATTTAGCCTGGGGACCACCTGGAACCTTCTCAGGGACCACTGGTGGTCCCCGGACCACCTGTTGAAAACCCCTGTTTTATATAATCTGGATAATGAGTGTAATGTTGTGTTTGTTATTCTGTCTTCCAGAGGAATCATGTGACCTCGGTGTCCAGCAGTGATTGGACGGACTCATCATGTGACCTCAGCAGTGATTGGATGGACTCATCATGTGACCTCGGTGTCCAGCAGTGATTGGACGGACTCATCATGTGACCTCGGTGTCCAGCAGTGATTGGATGGACTCATCATGTGACCTCGGTGCCCAGCAGTGATTGGATGGACTCATCATGTGACCTTGGTGCCCAGCAGTGATTGGATGGACTCATCATGTGACCTCGGTGCCCAGCAGTGATTGGATGGACTCATCATGTGACCTCGGTGCCCAGCAGTGATTGGACGGACTCATCATGTGACCTCGGTGCCCAGCAGTGATTGGATGGACTCATCATGTGACCTCGGTGCCCAGCAGTGATTGGACGGACTCATCATGTGACCTCGGTGTCCAGCAGTGATTGGACGGACTCATCCAATCAGGAGTGTCTACTCAGCAGAGTTGAAACCTTACGGTGCCAACGTACGCTCTGTCTGAAAACACAAGGAAAACTTCCAGTAGAAGACTTCTCAAAGTAAGGAAGCGTTTCATTTGTTCTGTTTCTGCTGGGTCTGTGTATTCGATTTAAATTTGAATTTTAAAATGTCTTAATTCGAATTTAAGAAAAAGGAATGATTTTCCAAATATTAAATAAAATTCAGATTCAAATGGCCGAAGAATCCACAGACCTGCTGCTGTTTGTTGTAGTGATGTGACAGAAGCTGTTCTGTTTGTTGTAGTGATGTGACAGAAGCTGTTCTGTTTGTTGTAGTGATGTGACGGAAGCTGTTCTGTTTGTTGTAGTGATGTGATGTGACAGAAGCTGTTCTGTTTGTTGTAGTGATGTGACAGAAGCTGTTCTGTTTGTTGTAGTGATGTGACAGAAGCTGTTCTGTTTGTTGTAGTGATGTGACAGAAGCTGTTCTGTTTGTTGTAGTGATGTGACGGAAGCTGTTCTGTTTGTTGTAGTGATGTGACAGAAGCTGTTCTGTTTGTTGTAGTGATGTGACAGAAGCTGTTCTGTTTGTTGTAGTGATGTGACAGAAGCTGTTCTGTTTGTTGTAGTGATGTGACGGAAGCTGTTCTGTTTGTTGTAGTGACAGAAGCTGTTCTGTTTGTTGTAGTGATGTGACAGAAGCTGTTCTGTTTGTTGTAGTGATGTGACAGAAGCTGTTCTGTTTGTTGTAGTGATGTGACAGAAGCTGTTCTGTTGTAGTGATGTGACAGAAGCTGTTCTGTTTGTTGTAGTGATGTGATGGAAGCTGTTCTGTTTGTTGTAGTGATGTGACGGAAGCTGTTCTGTTTGTTGTAGTGATGTGACAGAAGCTGTTCTGTTTGTTGTAGTGACAGAAGCTGTTCTGTTTGCTGTAGTGATGTGACAGAAGCTGTTCTGTTTGTTGTAGTGATGTGACAGAAGCTGTTCTGTTTGTTGTAGTGATGTGACGGAAGCTGTTCTGTTTGTTGTAGTGATGTGACAGAAGCTGTTCTGTTTGTTGTAGTGATGTGACAGAAGCTGTTCTGTTTGTTGTAGTGACAGAAGCTGTTCTGTTTGTTGTAGTGATGTGACGGAAGCTGTTCTGTTTGTTGTAGTGATGTGACAGAAGCTGTTCTGTTTGTTGTAGTGATGTGACGGAAGCTGTTCTGTTTGTTGTAGTGATGTGACAGAAGCTGTTCTGTTTGTTGTAGTGATGTGACGGAAGCTGTTCTGTTTGTTGTAGTGATGTGATGTGACAGAAGCTGTTCTGTTTGTTGTAGTGATGTGACAGAAGCTGTTCTGTTTGTTGTAGTGATGTGACGGAAGCTGTTCTGTTTGTTGTAGTGATGTGATGGAAGCTGTTCTGTTTGTTGTAGTGATGTGACAGAAGCTGTTCTGTTTGTTGTAGTGATGTGACAGAAGCTGTTCTGTTTCTTGTAGTGACAGAAGCTGTTCTGTTTGTTGTATTGATGTGACGGAAGCTGTTCTGTTTGTTGTAGTGATGTGATGGAAGCTGTTCTGTTTGTTGTAGTGATGTGACAGAAGCTGTTCTGTTTGTTGTAGTGATGTGACAGAAGCTGTTCTGTTTGTTGTAGTGATGTGACAGAAGCTGTTCTGTTTGTTGTAGTGATGTGACAGAAGCTGTTCTGTTTGTTGTAGTGATGTGACAGAAGCTGTTCTGTTTGTTGTAGTGATGTGACAGAAGCTGTTCTGTTTGTTGTAGTGATGTGACAGAAGCTGTTCTGTTTGTTGTAGTGATGTGACAGAAGCTGTTCTGTTTGTTGTAGTGATGTGACGGAAGCTGTTCTGTTTGTTGTAGTGATGTGACGGAAGCTGTTCTGTTTGTTGTAGTGATGTGACAGAAGCTGTTCTGTTTGTTGTAGTGACAGAAGCTGTTCTGTTTGTTGTAGTGATGTGACAGAAGCTGTTCTGTTTGTTGTAGTGATGTGACAGAAGCTGTTCTGTTTGTTGTAGTGATGTGACAGAAGCTGTTCTGTTTGTTGTAGTGATGTGACGGAAGCTGTTCTGTTTGTTGTAGTGATGTGACAGAAGCTGTTCTGTTTGTTGTAGTGATGTGACAGAAGCTGTTCTGTTTGTTGTAGTGACAGAAGCTGTTCTGTTTGTTGTAGTGATGTGACGGAAGCTGTTCTGTTTGTTGTAGTGATGTGACGGAAGCTGTTCTGTTTGTTGTAGCGATGTGACGGAAGCTGTTCTGATTTTGTAGTGATGTGACGGAAGCTGTTCTGTTTGTTGTAGTGATGTGACGGAAGCTGTTCTGTTTGTTGTAGTGATGTGACAGAAGCTGTTCTGTTTGTTGTAGTGATGTGACAGAAGCTGTTCTGTTTGTTGTAGTGATGTGACGGAAGCTGTTCTGTTTGCTGTAGTGATGTGACAGAAGCTGTTCTGTTTGTTGTAGTGATGTGACAGAAGCTGTTCTGTTTGTTGTAGTGATGTGACGGAAGCTGTTCTGTTTGTTGTAGTGATGTGACAGAAGCTGTTCTGTTTGTTGTAGTGATGTGACAGAAGCTGTTCTGTTTGCTGTAGTGATGTGATGTGACAGAAGCTGTTCTGTTTGTAGTGATGTGACGGAAGCTGTTCTGTTTGTTGTAGTGATGTGACAGAAGCTGTTCTGTTTGTTGTAGTGATGTGACAGAAGCTGTTCTGTTTGTTGTAGTGATGTGACAGAAGCTGTTCTGTTTGTTGTAGTGATGTGACGGAAGCTGTTCTGTTTGTTGTAGTGATGTGACAGAAGCTGTTCTGTTTGTTGTAGTGATGTGACGGAAGCTGTTCTGTTTGTTGTAGTGATGTGACGGAAGCTGTTCTGTTTGTTGTAGTGATGTGATGGAAGCTGTTCTGTTTGTTGTAGTGATGTGACAGAAGCTGTTCTGTTTGTTGTAGTGATGTGATGTGACAGAAGCTGTTCTGTTTGTTGTAGTGATGTGACAGAAGCTGTTCTGTTTGTTGTAGTGATGTGACGGAAGCTGTTCTGTT